>JAJHIY020001480.1:375000-792500 GCA_022114975.2 Lampris megalopsis | reverse complement strand
TAAGGGGCGGGAATGAGCGGGTCTACCCGGGTGTCCTGCTAACATCAATGCCGAGCGGAGCTGAAGCCGATAAAACCCGTGTTTATTGCAGTCATTTCACCCGGACTGGATGCCCATTGTACCGTTTGCCACTGGCCAAAAAGCCGGGTGTAAGCGGGTGTTTTGGCCAGGTGGAAAGGGGCTGTGGCGCCGCATTATGTAATAACGCCGCATTATGTAATAACGTAATAAATTTTCACATCATTATGTAATAACGCCACATTTCGTAATAACTTGCCGCATTTTGTAATAAAATTCTTGAACGCAATATGTAATAAAGTTTGCCGCATTTTGTAATAAGTTGTTACATATTGCACCGGTTATAACAAAATGCGGATGTTACACTTTTTTATGAAGAAAATGTAATAATTTGGTGCATTGTGTAATAAACCACCAAAATTTATGTCTTGATTTGAAAAAAACATAACGTCAGAACAACATTGACTTTAAGCATTCTAGCATGACTCAACTAAGAATGAATTTTTCTAGTAAGATGTTTCATTAGTCAAAACTTATTCGAATATAATTGTTTATTATAATCATAGAGAATGTGTTTGAATGTTCAGAGACAAAAACTGCACTAAATGCGTGTTACAGACACAAACATTGTCAGTGCACTGAAATGTCAGGAGACATACACACATCTGCATTATGTTAAACAAATATTATGCGATTAGAAAGCAGACAAAAGTCAGGAACAAATATGGAATAGAAAAACTGTATTCCAGTTCCATTTGTGTTAATGCAACATAGATGTCCTTTTCTATAGTGGTTAACAATAGTATAAACTGACTAAAAACAGCCTAAACAATCTTTCAAATCAAAATGAGATATTTCTAATCATGTTATTAAAATAAAAAAAGAAGGCTAGCCACACTTGCCGATTAACAAAAAGATTTGCAATATTTCCAATATACATGAAATTTACTTACGACTTGAAAAAAAACATCTTCTCTAGTAGCAACAGTAGAAATACCTTTTCCTCCAACATAAACTTCTCTTAAAACAACCATCACTTAGTAAGATTAAAGATAAACAGTCAGAAAATTATTGAACTAGGTACAACAGACACATACTGTTCAAGGTTAAATGTGATCTGTCACATTTGGAAGTTCCTCCTATCATTCTTTCCTTTATTCATTCACTATTTACATCATATCTCTCCTTCCTTCCTTCCTTCCTTCCCATACTATGTTTTCCAAAAAATGTCCTTGATTTTGAAATGTCCACAGCTTGTGTGCCTCAACAAGACCCAGGCCCTCATCCACTTGCTATTTTTCCCAAATAGCTCCTTTGATCTCACTGAGAGACCACTCCCACATCCAGCTGATTTATATAGCTTCATAATACTAATGACACTGTCATGTTCCAACTGAAGGCTTTCAGCTAAATATTCCCTGATGTAGATTTGAGGAAGAACTCGTGATGCAAGGTCTTGCAAAAGTTTAGAAACCCTGTTGAATACACCGAGCATTGACATGTCAGCATGTAGTGTCAACTGAATAACATATGCCAGCAATTCTGTCGGCAGGTTGGGCATGTCACAATTTCCATCATCATATAGAAGGGCATCATCATGGGGTATATCCAGGGGATCATGATGGTGTTCATCCAGAGCACAGTCATCTGGTTCATCCGTGAAATGGTGATGGTTTTCAACAAACGTAGCATCATGGCATTCATTCAGGGCATCATCATGGAGAACATCTGGTTCATCATCTTCTTGGTTTGATCCATTCTCATATCTTTGACATGTCCTTTCCCTCTCAGCTTCCACAATATTCTCAATGAATGAAGACACTGACCCCTCCATGCTCCTCTGCAATATGTCCAAGGACCAGCAATGGCAAGCTTTCTGAGTATGTGTTAGACTGAGATATAATAGAAGAGGCATCAGTTCCCAGTGTGGAGATAATGAGAAATTGGACACTGAAAATCTCAGCTGCCCTTTGTAGTGTGATGTGATCTCCGTAGGTCCCAAATTGTGACATGCTATCCAAGTATACATCCAAGTCATTTCCATCAACATAGTGAGACAAAGGTGTTCCATTTACGGTAAATGGATTAGACCTGAGATCTTGAACTATTTCATCCCTTAGGGTTGCTGCTGATCTGAATATTCCTAATGAAGCAAGCTGATCAGCTATGGCACTAAACTGGCAATTTCCATCGGGTGCTGGGTCAAACCGTACACTCACGTCTAAGGAGTTATAGTCCCTCAGTCTGTCTTCATGTGTGTATGTCATCAAAAGTGGATGCAAAGTTAGAACTGACTTCGAAGATTTAGAGCGCTTTTTTTCTCGTTGCCGTGTTGTACTGGTCACATCAGAAACAAAGAACCATTTTTCTTGCACTTTAGCATCACCAGGAATCTTGAACTGAACTTTGTATTTTGAAAGCTTTATGTTACGTTTCATGATCCTACCAGGCAACACGCGATACCGTTTTGAAACTCGATGGGCACCATCTTTCACTCTCACCAAAACAGCTTCACTGACATGATAAACAGATGGAGGATTTTGTTTAGATGCATGCCGGATCATCCGTTTACTGTAATGCTCAGTGGCTTTCTTTGCCATTTGTCGTTGTCTTCTTCGTTTTTCCTCAAATCTGAGCCGCTGTTTCAGGGAGGGTAAATGACTTTGTGGATCATTCGTGGATTGTTTACCAATGACACTGGATGGAGAACCTGCCAGGGGATGCATCACCGTGTTACTTTTTCTCCCATAGTATACTTGAAATGGAGACATCCAACTTAAAACTTCCTTTGGGTCTTCATGTTTAATGTTTAACCCAGTTAACCCCTTTCCTCTGACAATTCACAAGGTCATACATGATCTTTTCCCTCAGCACTCTGTGGGTCCTCTCTACCTTTCCTTGGCTTTGGGGATGTTACGGTGAACTCTCAATTATTCTCACTTGCATTGATTCCATCAGCCTTCGCACAGCTCCTTTAAACTCTCTGCCTTGATCATGCTGCAAAACTTGAGGTGGGCCATGTTCAGTGTAGATATCATAAAGGTGTCTTGCAATCTCTGAGCTGTCTTTACTTTTTAATGGTTTAAGCCATGTGTATCGACTAAAGACATCAATCACAGTGAGGATGTATCGATATGTGAAATGGCCATGCTTGATCTTCCACTTTCCCATATCAAGGAGGTCAATCTGATGCCGATCCTGTACTTCTTTGGCCCTGATGGGCCTCGGAATGGGTTTATTTCCAAATCTAGCCTTGTGGAGTTGGTAGCGTCTGGAGCAGTCCAGTGTTTTTTGAACCTTTCTTTCACTAATGCCAGAGTGTTGCTCATTTAGTCGCTTATTCAGCTTCCTCGCACCTGATCCCTTTGTGTCATCCAGACCTTTTTTTACAATGCCACCAACTGCAGACTTCATAGCTACTGGCTTCCCGGCACATAGCAAGGTCTCTCCATCCTCGCTCAGAGAGTAGAGATTCCTATTTCTCCACAGCCTCACCAGAGCACTTTGTTGCACTCTTGTACGTGCATTGACAGGAACATTGAACTCTCCCTTTAATTTCTTCACAATGACTTCATAGACATCTTTAGTCATTGATTGTTGTTGTCCATATCCCATGCAGAAAACCCAAAGGGTACAGGCCACAATTATGCTGAACTGTAGAGCTGTCAAAAAATATTTTGTTTAATTGAATATATCACGTTGTTGTATTATGTTATAGCGGTAACTTACAGTAGATTGCTGTTATTGGTCCCCGAAATTAATCTGTCATTTCAGAAACTTTCTAAAACCAATCTAGCATCTGCTAGTTTAGCTTACCATTGCTAATCAGATCATGGTTAAACTCTCTGCCTTGATCATGCTGCAAAACTTGAGGTGGGCCATGTTCAGTGTAGATATCATAAAGGTGTCTTGCAATCTCTGAGCTGTCTTTACTTTTTAATGGTTTAAGCCATGTGTATCGACTAAAGACATCAATCACAGTGAGGATGTATCGATATGTGAAATGGCCATGCTTGATCTTCCACTTTCCCATATCAAGGAGGTCAATCTGATGCCGATCCTGTACTTCTTTGGCCCTGATGGGCCTCGGAATGGGTTTATTTCCAAATCTAGCCTTGTGGAGTTGGTAGCGTCTAGAGCAGTCCAGTGTTTTTTGAACCTTTCTTTCACTAATGCCAGAGTGTTGCTCATTTAGTCGCTTATTCAGCTTCCTCGCACCTGATCCCTTTGTGTCATCCAGACCTTTTTTTACAATGCCACCAACTGCAGACTTCATAGCTACTGGCTTCCCGGCACATAGCAAGGTCTCTCCATCCTCGCTCAGAGAGTAGAGATTCCTATTTCTCCACAGCCTCACCAGAGCACTTTGTTGCACTCTTGTACGTGCATTGACAGGAACATTGAACTCTCCCTTTAATTTCTTCACAATGACTTCATAGACATCTTTAGTCATTGATTGTTGTTGTCCATATCCCATGCAGAAAACCCAAAGGGTACAGGCCACAATTATGCTGAACTGTAGAGCTGTCAAAAAATATTTTGTTTAATTGAATATATCACGTTGTTGTATTATGTTATAGCGGTAACTTACAGTAGATTGCTGTTATTGGTCCCCGAAATTAATCTGTAATTTCAGAAACTTTCTAAAACCAATCTAGCATCTGCTAGTTTAGCTTATCATTGCTAATCAGATCATGGTTACTAACTTAAAAGTTTGGGCTTTAATCTGTTAGCATTTCATATTAGTTGCAAATCAATCAACATACATTTCTGAGAGATTCTCTGAATCTGAATTGCTGTTATTGGTCCCCGAAATTAATCTGTCATTTCAGAAACTTTCTAAAACCAATCTAGCATCTGCTAGTTTAGCTTACCATTGCTAATCAGATCATGGTTACTAACTTAAAAGTTTGGGCTTTAATCTGTTAGCATTTCATATTAGTTGCAAATCAATCAACATACATTTCTGAGAGATTCTCTGAATCTGAAATCTGATATTTGTTCATACCTTTCATCGTGTTGCCTTTCAAATATTTTCCATCTTAAGTGGTCAGAGGGCATGGCAAAACTGAAGCCAAAGTGTTTGGATCTCCCCCTGGTGGCTGGCTTTAGTACACGCACACATGCTATCACCACTATGTTGTGAACCAAACCAAAAAATAATGTATAATGCTAGTCCAGTTAGAGAATTTTAATTTTTCCTAATTGTTATACATATTATGAATGCAGATGAAGGACAATAATTTTGATGGTTTATTAAATTAATTAAACTGCATTATTTTTTCTGTTTCATATTTGTTTTTATCTTTTGTCTGCTTTCTAATCACATAATATTTGTTTAACATAATGCAGATGTGTGTATGTCTCCTGACATTTCAGTGCACTGATAATGTTTGTGTCTGTAACACGCATGTAGTGCAGTTTTTGTCTCTGAACATTCAAACACATTCTCTATGATTATAATAAACAGTTATATTTGAATAAGTTTTGACTAATGAAACATCTTACTAGTTTGTAAAATTAATTCTTAGTTGAGTCATGCTAGAATGCTTAAAATCAATGTTGTTCTGACGTTATGTTTTTTTCAAATTAAGACATAAATTTTGGTGGTTTATTACATAATGCACCAAATTATTACATTTTCTTCATACAAAACTGTAACATCCGCATTTTGTAATAACCGGTGCAATATGTAACAACTTATTACAAAATGCGGCAAACTTTATTACATATTGCATTCAAGAATTTTATTACAAAATGCGGCAAGTTATTACGAAATGTGGCGTTATTACATAATGATGTGAAAATTTATTACAATATTACATAATGCGGCGTTATTACATAATGCGGCGCTACAGGGGCTTTCACTGCGCTGTCGTTGAACAACAGGTTCTGCTCTGCATAACTTGGGGTAGAGGGAACGTATTTAATGTCCTACAACATAGCTAGTAACGTTAGATAACAAGTAACCATGTAGCCTAGATTGTGTTTACCTGTTGACCTTTTGATACAGAATGGCAGCCATCAATTGGGATCCAACAAGTTTACTGGGAGCGGTCGAAAGATAAGGCCCCATCAGTCCCCTTCAGTGGAGTTCCCTTCGTATTTGTTGGGTACAAAACGATGGTGGGCCATCAGGGCAAGGATGTGGGAGCCAAAGAAACGAGGCACTATGCTGAGGCGAAATCAAAGGAAACAGTAAGTTGTCACTTCTGTCTTGGATTCTCAGACTTGTTTAATGCACTATTGTCCATATTAGTCAACACACTAAAAATAAGCACCGGTTTCATGTAAAATTATGTCCAACATGTATTATTCGTTGCAGACTCAAGATCATAGTTTTCGCAAAGGGAGGTATCTCCTGCAAGATACAAAGAAGGTTGGATGCCCAGCTGGGGTGCACCTCACCGGTATTGGCCGTTTTCCAGCATTCAGGTTAGATTAACTAACCTTTTTATTTAACCGGTTTTTTGGGGGGGTTTCAGTACAAAATGTAACTTATAGATAGACTGTTTATAAACAATGAGAACATGAAGAAATTGATTAATGCTTCAAAGAACACGAACAACTCTGTTTACCTGTGTTGTTGTACAAATCTACTTTGCTGTTCGTTGAATGAGAACAGGGAGAGTCTGAGAGCGAGAAAGGCGGCTGCAGTGAGGCTTAGAGAAGCTCTGAAAAGGGACCCCATTGTCTGGGAAAATGTATTCTTTGTGAAGACACCCACAGCCGGTGCACATGTGGGACACCCAGTCGAGGGAGAGGTATGGTAATAAACACAGTAGAACACAGTAAGAATGTTAGGTAATGTTTATGTAGACTAGATAGTCTACACCTCAGGAATGATTCTGCAGTGACTGGTGATAAATTAAGGAGTAGACAGGGGTGCTGGAGTGAATGGGGGTGCTGGAGGAATAAACGGGGGTGCTGGAGGAGTAGACAGGGGTGCTGGAGTGAATGGGGGTGCTGGAGGAATAAACGGGGGTGCTGGAGAGAATGGGGGTGCTGGAGGAGAAAACGGGGGTGCTGCTGGAGTTGTGGGTGGATGTTTTTTGCATAATATTGAATGTTTAATGGGTGGGACCTTCCTCAGTACCGTGGCGGGACATATGCCTGCCTTACATGCACCCAGGGCCTAAATAATAACAGCTTTGTAGAAGAGGGAGCATAAGTAAGTGAGACGCTTAACACATGGCCATAATTAGTTCAATTAAAAAGGAAATGTTTATGTCTGTTTAATATTGTGTTGAGCTGACACAGGTTAAAATGATAATGTAACAGGCCTGCATCAATAAAGAACCATAACACACAAAGACTCTACATACCTCCATGCTGAGCTGCCAGACTGCTGTGCTTACTTACATGCTTTTGAAGGTGATGGATTTCATTTGGATTTTCTACTTTGTCGCAGAATGGGCAGTGATCACTTCTGCAACACACTGCACATCTTTCTACTTTGGCTTCTGCCCTCGTTTTAAGATTGTTTGATGCATCTGTGGAGGTTAAACACACACACATACACACACACACGAAATATTTCACACACATGTCGTCCATGGGCCAGGCAAAATATCTGCACCATTCAAGGTGGCAAAGGGTCACAGTCCCAGGTTGTTCTTCACATATCAGTGAACATATTGATATATATCAATCATTCAATCAAGTCTTACTTTATTCAGACACAAAGACAGGTCCATTTTAAAGACAACAACAAAGAAATACAACACAAGACAAGAACACAAAAATATAGCTAAAACAGCAGCTCACAAGTCCACCATGATTAAAAGCTATACAGACATTTGTTCCAGTGTCCCAGAAACAAGAGGAGGACCTGGTGTCACTTTGTGTAGGCTCAGTTAACAGCATTATAATTACATTCTTAGAGTCAATTAATCAACACATACATGTGTACATAACATTCCTCAACACAACGTGAAAAGTGGGAACATTACTAGTCACAAACACGTGACCTGCACTTGTCCATCTTGGAAGCTTGAGCAAGATTCTGAATGCATCATTATATGCTACCTGCAGCTTTTTCATTGTTGCTTTGCTATAAGTGCGCCACAAGTGGGCAGTACAGAGTGGAGTACAGTAGGCCCCAAAAAGAGCAGTTTTAACATCATCTGTACACATTTGAACTTTGCGTGCCAGCATATTGGCTTGTGCATACAGTCTGCAACACTGGCGCTGCACATCATCGTCATCACATAGATCATTCCTGATCACGTGACCCACAAATCTCATTTTGTTCACCACATTTAGTGCTTGGTCTGCCAAGAAGAATGAGGGAACATATTGCTGCTCGTCCTCCTTGGTTTTAGCACTCATGACAACACTCTTTTTGGAGTTAAATGTGATGTCCTGCTGCACAGCATAACTTGAGCAGACTCTGAGCAGTTGCTGTAGGCCAGCACTATAAGCACACAGGAGGACTAAGTCATCAGCACACATCAGATGATTAATAAGACTACCCCCACCATACTGCCAGTCTTACACTCTTAACTTTTTGGAGAGATCATCCATATACACACTGAAGAGAACAGGCGACAGTATTCCACCTTGTCAGACCCCAATGGTCACTGGGAAGGGGGCAGATATACTCTTACCCCATCTGACTTGCATGGTTTGATATGAATACCAAAAATGCAAGGTCCTGATCAAATAAGAGGGGACCCCTCACTCTTGTAGTTTAACAAATAATTTACCATGATTAACTCGGTCAAAAGCTTTTGATGCATCAAAAAACACATACATAGTGTAGTGTTGTGTCTTCTATATTTACTAACAACTTCCTGCAGTGCATATATGCACAAATCTTTTAAAGCCAAACTGATTGCCAGTAGTTGATATGTATTCTTGAAGCCTATCCAAGAGAATTGGTTCCAATACTTTGGAAAGTATGCTAGCCAGAGCAACTGGCCTGTAATGTTCTATGCTGGATATTTTACCAGTTTTGTCTGTGATTACTGGCACTAGTAAGACAGACAACATAGAGTCAGGTAGGATGCCCTGCATTAACAATCCAGAAAAACACACAGCCAGTAACACTGAGATTCTGTGGCTAGCATGCTTCAGATGTCCTGCTGTTATTTGGTCAAGGCCACATGCTTTGTTCACTGACAATTTCTCAATGGCGTAGCACACTTCATCAGGTCTAATAACCACATCATCATTGTTAGAGACGTCACCAACATTAAATCCATCACTCTTTACACAAATAAAAATGTCTCCATAGTGTTTTCTCCACAGTTCAGCAATATTTCCAGGCCCAGTAATCCCATCAATGCTGGATGGTAGGGCATCTCACTATTATTAATAACCTCAACTTCCTTCCAGAAGTCATAGACATTATTCTGCTGAGGCTTTGTGGCCATGGAGTTTGCCCTCATGGCCTGCTCATTTCTTTTAATAAAACGTACAGCATATTGAAGTCTAGCGTTAGCCTGTTTCTTGTGTTCACACTCTGGCCCACGCCTGGCTCTTCCTGATGAGACCCAGTTTCTAGAAGCTTCTTTGGCCTCTACATGCAGTTCAGCTCCATATTCATTCCACCCTGGCCTGACATCATGTTGTTTAGCCCTTTTTTGGTGGAATGATTTACTGCCATTATTTAGACATTTCACAGTTGTATCATACCTTATACATATAGCAGACCAGGCCGTGTCCGGTGGGCCCAGGGGCCACGGCCGCTGCCGCCTGGAGCTGCGCCCGAGGAGGAAGCACCGAGGGCGGTGTGACTGGACGTGGGAGTGGGGCAGGCTGGGCTAGCTGCTAGACCATGCAGACCGGCGGTCCCGACACTCATGCTGGCTGGCGTTCGTTCTCTGGACAGGGACATTTTGGACTGTGCTGCAGTTTACTGGATGCACTGTGTTGCTGGCTGTTAGTGTGGGTTTATTCATTTATTTTGTGTTGTTCTCCCCATTGTTGTATGTTTTTGCTGGTGTCGTTTTCTTTTGGATGTGTTTTGTGTCTTTTGTGTTGCACTGCTGTGGGCTGGGAGAAAGGACATGTCGTCTCTTTTGTGTATGAAAGTGCATGACTGAGATGACAACAAACTGCTTCTGACTTCTGATGTGCCTGCAAGCCAGCAACAATAGCCAGCTAATTTAGCTGCTCTGTCGTTTGCCTATCAAGCCACCATGTAGAATGGACAGGACAGGCTAGTTAATGTCAAAACTAGCGGCACAAAATGTCCTTAAACTAACAGTTTTGTCCCGTTTCCTTCTCTTTTTGGTTAGAGCCAGCTCAGCGTGCATTGCAGGGTGTAACATAACGTGTATTTATCGTCTGCTGCGAGAGAGAGAGAGAGAGAGAGAGAGACAGAGAGAGAGACACACAGAGAGAGAGAGAGAGAGAGAGACAGAGAGAGAGAGAGAGACAGAGAGAGAGAGACAGAGAGAGAGAGAGAGAGACAGAGAGAGAGAGAGAGAGACAGAGAGAGAGAGAGAGAGAGAGAGAGAGAGAGAGAGAGAGAGAGAGAGAGAGAGAGAGAGCTCGCCACTTGGTGTACTCTGCTGGGTGTTGCTGCACGTCCGGGGTCTATTACGGCTTATAACGTCTATTTAGCTGCTCTTTTGACACGTCTGTCATATACACATGTGTTCATTGTGATGTGGAGAACAACGTAGGACCACTGAACCCCGTCACCAGTTCCGGAGCACGCCAGAAACCTCACACTAAACATTTGGCCAACGTTGGCAACCCTGGTGTTTCCGGGGTCCTCCCTATAGTCCCCGGGTCCTATAGTCCCCGGGTCCTATGTTCCCCGCTTTGTATGAGACCGGGGAATATCGGACCTTTTTGTATACAGAGGGCCCTATATTCCCCACTTTTCCCCAAAAGGGTCCTATGTTCCCCGTTTTGTATGTGCAGGGAAACATGGGACCTTTCTTTATAAAAAGGGTCCTATGTTCCCCTAGGGCACCCGGGGAACATAGGACCCTTTTTATAAAGAAAGGTCCTATGTTCCCCGGTCAGCAGGTTTGACGCTGTTTGGCGCAAAAAGTGCATTTTCAATAATGCATTATTTAGGGCAGATTATTAAGAAGACAATGAATCATACGATTTCTATTTTTATATCACAAAAACGAACTCACAAAGTCCAGGTTGGCTAAAGTATGTGGAAACTTTCGACACTAAACCAATTTCAACTTATTAGGCTATAGCCTATATTTGGGCGCATAACCCACCCCGGCAGTTCTCTGATATTTATGCGTGAAATGTGTCACTTATCGAGGAAAATGCGCCTCGCCGAGTAGCTGAGCTGGCTCGTCTGTGTCTGAATGTAATATAGTAAGCCTGTGCTCCTTGGGCAATTGTACCCGGGCATAGCTCAGTCGGTAGAGCTCTCGCCTATGGATCGCAAGGTCGTGAGTTCGATCCCGGGTGCCGCCAACTCAGCGTATGAGTAGCACATTGTGCGAGAAGTGCCGGGAGCTGAGTATAGATGTTGTGTTCCGTCCTCAGCAGTCCATCTCCCAGAGGTCTAGCGCATTGTACCAGGGATAGACTCCTGCGTAAGCTGGCTGATACCGACAATAGGCCAATTCCGACCCACTTCTTCTATGTTCCCTAGAAAGCCGTCGTTCCCATCATAACCACACCAGCTTATTGGGGAAAGCATCTGACAGATATTAGATAGAAACCATCTGCTCAGTAAGGCCCTTTAAGCATCATAATTGTAATGATAATAATAATAACATAATAATAATAATAATAATAATGATAATAGCCTAATAATAATGATGATGATGATGATGATAATAATAATAATAACAATATAGCCTTATATTAGAAATGCTAAAAATTGGATAATTGAAATATTTATAATTATAAAGTAGGCTAATATAGCATGGTAATAACAATAAAATCATAACAATATCTGCCTGGTCTCTTAAGATTCTAAGATGCTGTATGCTACAGAAATAACGGGACATAGGCCTAGGCTAATGAATACGCCTTTTTGACAAAATATGAATGAAAGGCTAATCAACAACGCTAAAGCTGAATCACAAAACACATATTGCTCGAAAAATAATTTATAAATAGCCAAAGGCACACATGATTTCGAGTTTGGAAATATTTAAAACTTGTCGTGGATGTGTGGTCATCTGCACGCAAGTTTCCTGGCGTTCTAAACCACATGATGAAATTCAGCAATGTCTAAACCGCCCGCCAACTTGCAACAGTTTGCAACAATCGGTTGTTATCGGTGATAACTCGTGGACTCACTGTCATGTGCTTACTAGCCTACAAGAAGACAAACAATGGCGATAGTTATGGATGGTGATCGAGGCGGCAAAGTGTTGGTACATGAGAACTTCAGATATCAGAAGCACCGCACCAATCAAGACACCATTAGATGGAGGTGCTGGAGGTGGAACTGTAGAGTGCCACTGATCACAAATAGATTTGAAGTGGAGGACGTGGATGCTAACATTATTGTGCACGATGTTGGGGAACACGTGCATCCCCCTGACGGAGAAATGATGCACCGTCCGACAGGGGGTGATTGCAGAAGTTGCGAGGGAGCCAACAGTCCCAATCAGAAGGATCTATAATGCGCAAAGGGTCCTGCAGCGTCGGCAACGTCAAATCCAGGGTTTTAGCCCCTCTTTGTTGAGTAGCCTAATGGACTAGGACTACTCATTTTGCTTTTTTGAAGAAGAAAAAAGCCTTAACGTTAGGCTAGTTAGGCCTTGGAGATTTTTGTTTTAGGCCATGCCTTTTCTGGGGGGCTTCTGCCATAGACCAACCCTTTTTCAGCCAAGCTTTTACTAGAAGCATTTTGTTATTAATAGCCTATTATCAGTGTTACTATTGATAGTATTATGCCTGTAATTGTTATTTGTTATCAGGCCTCTTTTATAATTAGGCTATTATTATTATTATTATTAGGCTGTTGTTATTATTATTATTATTTATTATTATTATTGATATTATTACTATTATTATTATTATTATCATTAAAGAAGAACATCAAAGGATGTAAGGTAGCACTCATCAAATGAAAAAAAAAGACACAATTCTCTATTTTACCATTTCATTGTTTGGCATCAGTCATTAACTTGGCCGGGTGGTCTTCTTCAGAAACCTTAATGACTGATGCCAAACAATAAAATGGTGAAACAGAGGACTGCCTCTGTTATTTTTTTACCATTTGGTGAGTGTTACCTTACATCCTTTGATGTTCGTCTTTGATTCATGTTTTTGGTTTCGCACCTCCACAAGCCTTTAGTTTTTTGAGAAGCACATATTATTATTATTATTAGGCAATTAGCCTATTGTGTAAGGTAGGCGGCCCCCGTTGATGGATACTTTGTGCTGGTCCTAAATTCCAAGTCCTGGTCTAAGTTCTCTGCCTAAAAAGTTCATCATTAAAGTCTTTTTGAAAGAAAGTCTGCCAAGTGATTTAATATGGAAAACGAACTGCAAAGTAACAAGAAAGTGGCTGAAGTGTCCAGTGCTGTGCAAATTGAACTTTGAGCGAAGGTGGAAATGGCTACTGGTTATACTGGTAGGCGGGCCTACTGCAAGACAAACTTGCGTTGATTGCCGACTGTCCATGCTTAGCCGGAGAGCCAACTAACTAGGCCTACTGCAGTAAATATTGGCAAGAAATAATAATAAAGCAAATTACAGCCTCCTCTAGGCCGAATTTGGATACGCACTCAAGGTGGCCTGCGATATACAACAGCCAACAATGGTAATACGGCCTAATTTAATCAGCGGAGGAATAGATTGTCGTAGCCTACAACTCAGCCATGACCCCAGTTTTTATTATTTTGGACCCGTTAAGGAAATAATTTGCAAAAAGGGTTCTAAGTTCCCCGGTTTGTTCCTCGATTGGCAACAGCGGGGAATATAGGACCCTTTATTTGGAAAAAGGTCCTATGTTCCCCTGGAAACAGCGGGGAATATAGGACCCTTTTTCCAAAAGAGGGTTCTATGTTCCCCGGTGTCTATTGCAACCGGGATTATAGGACCTTTTTAGGGGAAAACGGGGAATATGGGACCCTTTTTTTCGAAATATAGGACCCGGGGACTATAGGCACGGCCCCGTGTTTCCGGAAGCTAGCTTGGTCTAAATCCCCGGATGTTCTTGCATGCAGCCATTACGGTACGACACGTTGTGCTAGCTAGTAAACTAAGCTAGCTAGTAATAATGGCCCTAATGGACGAAAGCGGTTCCTTTTTAAAAGAATTTCAAGAGGAAACAAAAACGAGGTTCATCGTAAAATGTGTGGATGCATTATGTAAAGACAAAGGTATGTTAGGCTATCTTTATCCTACCCCGTTTTCCACTTAAATTAGCGGGTAAAGCCGGGTTGTTTTAAACGGCCGAGAAGCCGTTAAAACTTGCCGAATGGCAGCTTTCACACGGCCACTAGCCGAGTAGGCCTCCGCCTTTCTGTTTGCTTTGTTTGGCTGATCGCAGCAACACCAACGCGAATGTCTGTGACTGCCTGGCCAAGCAGTACTTCGGCAGAACCAACAGATTTGCTTGTCAAAGTGACTGCATCTAAATGCTGCTAATTAACGCCATGGAAAGCTGCCCTGAAAACGAGTTATTCCGAACGCGCCGGATAAGGGGCGGGAATGAGCGGGTCTACCCGGGTGTCCTGCTAACATCAATGCCGAGCGGAGCTGAAGCCGATAAAACCCGTGTTTATTGCAGTCATTTCACCCGGACTGGATGCCCATTGTACCGTTTGCCACTGGCCAAAAAGCCGGGTGTAAGCGGGTGTTTTGGCCAGGTGGAAAGGGGCTGTGGCGCCGCATTATGTAATAACGCCGCATTATTTAATAACGTAATAAATTTTCACATCATTATGTAATAACGCCACATTTCGTAATAACTTGCCGCATTTTGTAATAAAATTCTTGAACGCAATATGTAATAAAGTTTGCCGCATTTTGTAATAAGTTGTTACATATTGCACCGGTTATAACAAAATGCGGATGTTACACTTTTTTATGAAGAAAATGTAATAATTTGGTGCATTGTGTAATAAACCACCAAAATTTATGTCTTGATTTGAAAAAAACATAACGTCAGAACAACATTGACTTTAAGCATTCTAGCATGACTCAACTAAGAATGAATTTTTCTAGTAAGATGTTTCATTAGTCAAAACTTATTCGAATATAATTGTTTATTATAATCATAGAGAATGTGTTTGAATGTTCAGAGACAAAAACTGCACTAAATGCGTGTTACAGACACAAACATTGTCAGTGCACTGAAATGTCAGGAGACATACACACATCTGCATTATGTTAAACAAATATTATGCGATTAGAAAGCAGACAAAAGTCAGGAACAAATATGGAATAGAAAAACTGTATTCCAGTTCCATTTGTGTTAATGCAACATAGATGTCCTTTTCTATAGTGGTTAACAATAGTATAAACTGACTAAAAACAGCCTAAACAATCTTTCAAATCAAAATGAGATATTTCTAATCATGTTATTAAAATAAAAAAAGAAGGCTAGCCACACTTGCCGATTAACAAAAAGATTTGCAATATTTCCAATATACATGAAATTTACTTACGACTTGAAAAAAAACATCTTCTCTAGTAGCAACAGTAGAAATACCTTTTCCTCCAACATAAACTTCTCTTAAAACAACCATCACTTAGTAAGATTAAAGATAAACAGTCAGAAAATTATTGAACTAGGTACAACAGACACATACTGTTCAAGGTTAAATGTGATCTGTCACATTTGGAAGTTCCTCCTATCATTCTTTCCTTTATTCATTCACTATTTACATCATATCGCTCCTTCCTTCCTTCCTTCCTTCCCATACTATGTTTTCCAAAAAATGTCCTTGATTTTGAAATGTCCACAGCTTGTGTGCCTCAACAAGACCCAGGCCCTCATCCACTTGCTATTTTTCCCAAATAGCTCCTTTGATCTCACTGAGAGACCACTCCCACATCCAGCTGATTTATATAGCTTCATAATACTAATGACACTGTCATGTTCCAACTGAAGGCTTTCAGCTAAATATTCCCTGATGTAGATTTGAGGAAGAACTCGTGATGCAAGGTCTTGCAAAAGTTTAGAAACCCTGTTGAATACACCGAGCATTGACATGTCAGCATGTAGTGTCAACTGAATAACATATGCCAGCAATTCTGTCGGCAGGTTGGGCATGTCACAATTTCCATCATCATATAGAAGGGCATCATCATGGGGTATATCCAGGGGATCATGATGGTGTTCATCCAGAGCACAGTCATCTGGTTCATCCGTGAAATGGTGATGGTTTTCAACAAACGTAGCATCATGGCATTCATTCAGGGCATCATCATGGAGAACATCTGGTTCATCATCTTCTTGGTTTGATCCATTCTCATATCTTTGACATGTCCTTTCCCTCTCAGCTTCCACAATATTCTCAATGAATGAAGACACTGACCCCTCCATGCTCCTCTGCAATATGTCCAAGGACCAGCAATGGCAAGCTTTCTGAGTATGTGTTAGACTGAGATATAATAGAAGAGGCATCAGTTCCCAGTGTGGAGATAATGAGAAATTGGACACTGAAAATCTCAGCTGCCCTTTGTAGTGTGATGTGATCTCCGTAGGTCCCAAATTGTGACATGCTATCCAAGTATACATCCAAGTCATTTCCATCAACATAGTGAGACAAAGGTGTTCCATTTACGGTAAATGGATTAGACCTGAGATCTTGAACTATTTCATCCCTTAGGGTTGCTGCTGATCTGAATATTCCTAATGAAGCAAGCTGATCAGCTATGGCACTAAACTGGCAATTTCCATCGGGTGCTGGGTCAAACCGTACACTCACGTCTAAGGAGTTATAGTCCCTCAGTCTGTCTTCATGTGTGTATGTCATCAAAAGTGGATGCAAAGTTAGAACTGACTTCGAAGATTTAGAGCGCTTTTTTTCTCGTTGCCGTGTTGTACTGGTCACATCAGAAACAAAGAACCATTTTTCTTGCACTTTAGCATCACCAGGAATCTTGAACTGAACTTTGTATTTTGAAAGCTTTATGTTACGTTTCATGATCCCACCAGGCAACACGCGATACCGTTTTGAAACTCGATGGGCACCATCTTTCACTCTCACCAAAACAGCTTCACTGACATGATAAACAGATGGAGGATTTTGTTTAGATGCATGCCGGATCATCCGTTTACTGTAATGCTCAGTGGCTTTCTTTGCCATTTGTCGTTGTCTTCTTCGTTTTTCCTCAAATCTGAGCCGCTGTTTCAGGGAGGGTAAATTACTTTGTGGATCATTCGTGGATTGTTTACCAATGACACTGGATGGAGAACCTGCCAGGGGATGCATCACCGTGTTACTTTTTCTCCCATAGTATACTTGAAATGGAGACATCCAACTTAAAACTTCCTTTGGGTCTTCATGTTTAATGTTTAACCCAGTTAACCCCTTTCCTCTGACAATTCACAAGGTCATACATGATCTTTTCCCTCAGCACTCTGTGGGTCCTCTCTACCTTTCCTTGGCTTTGGGGATGTTACGGTGAACTCTCAATTATTCTCACTTGCATTGATTCCATCAGCCTTCGCACAGCTCCTTTAAACTCTCTGCCTTGATCATGCTGCAAAACTTGAGGTGGGCCATGTTCAGTGTAGATATCATAAAGGTGTCTTGCAATCTCTGAGCTGTCTTTACTTTTTAATGGTTTAAGCCATGTGTATCGACTAAAGACATCAATCACAGTGAGGATGTATCGATATGTGAAATGGCCATGCTTGATCTTCCACTTTCCCATATCAAGGAGGTCAATCTGATGCCGATCCTGTACTTCTTTGGCCCTGATGGGCCTCGGAATGGGTTTATTTCCAAATCTAGCCTTGTGGAGTTGGTAGCGTCTGGAGCAGTCCAGTGTTTTTTGAACCTTTCTTTCACTAATGCCAGAGTGTTGCTCATTTAGTCGCTTATTCAGCTTCCTCGCACCTGATCCCTTTGTGTCATCCAGACCTTTTTTTACAATGCCACCAACTGCAGACTTCATAGCTACTGGCTTCCCGGCACATAGCAAGGTCTCTCCATCCTCGCTCAGAGAGTAGAGATTCCTATTTCTCCACAGCCTCACCAGAGCACTTTGTTGCACTCTTGTACGTGCATTGACAGGAACATTGAACTCTCCCTTTAATTTCTTCACAATGACTTCATAGACATCTTTAGTCATTGATTGTTGTTGTCCATATCCCATGCAGAAAACCCAAAGGGTACAGGCCACAATTATGCTGAACTGTAGAGCTGTCAAAAAATATTTTGTTTAATTGAATATATCACGTTGTTGTATTATGTTATAGCGGTAACTTACAGTAGATTGCTGTTATTGGTCCCCGAAATTAATCTGTAATTTCAGAAACTTTCTAAAACCAATCTAGCATCTGCTAGTTTAGCTTATCATTGCTAATCAGATCATGGTTACTAACTTAAAAGTTTGGGCTTTAATCTGTTAGCATTTCATATTAGTTGCAAATCAATCAACATACATTTCTGAGAGATTCTCTGAATCTGAATTGCTGTTATTGGTCCCCGAAATTAATCTGTAATTTCAGAAACTTTCTAAAACCAATCTAGCATCTGCTAGTTTAGCTTATCATTGCTAATCAGATCATGGTTACTAACTTAAAAGTTTGGGCTTTAATCTGTTAGCATTTCATATTAGTTGCAAATCAATCAACATACATTTCTGAGAGATTCTCTGAATCTGAATTGCTGTTATTGGTCCCCGAAATTAATCTGTCATTTCAGAAACTTTCTAAAACCAATCTAGCATCTGCTAGTTTAGCTTACCATTGCTAATCAGATCATGGTTACTAACTTAAAAGTTTGGGCTTTAATCTGTTAGCATTTCATATTAGTTGCAAATCAATCAACATACATTTCTGAGAGATTCTCTGAATCTGAAATCTGATATTTGTTCATACCTTTCATCGTGTTGCCTTTCAAATATTTTCCATCTTAAGTGGTCAGAGGGCATGGCAAAACTGAAGCCAAAGTGTTTGGATCTCCCCCTGGTGGCTGGCTTTAGTACACGCACACATGCTATCACCACTATGTTGTGAACCAAACCAAAAAATAATGTATAATGCTAGTCCAGTTAGAGAATTTTAATTTTTCCTAATTGTTATACATATTATGAATGCAGATGAAGGACAATAATTTTGATGGTTTATTAAATTAATTAAACTGCATTATTTTTTCTGTTTCATATTTGTTTTTATCTTTTGTCTGCTTTCTAATCACATAATATTTGTTTAACATAATGCAGATGTGTGTATGTCTCCTGACATTTCAGTGCACTGATAATGTTTGTGTCTGTAGCACGCATGTAGTGCAGTTTTTGTCTCTGAACATTCAAACACATTCTCTATGATTATAATAAACAGTTATATTTGAATAAGTTTTGACTAATGAAACATCTTACTAGTTTGTAAAATTAATTCTTAGTTGAGTCATGCTAGAATGCTTAAAATCAATGTTGTTCTGACGTTATGTTTTTTTCAAATTAAGACATAAATTTTGGTGGTTTATTACATAATGCACCAAATTATTACATTTTCTTCATACAAAACTGTAACATCCGCATTTTGTAATAACCGGTGCAATATGTAACAACTTATTACAAAATACGGCAAACTTTATTACATATTGCATTCAAGAATTTTATTACAAAATGCGGCAAGTTATTACGAAATGTGGCGTTATTACATAATGATGTTAAAATGTATTACATTATTACATAATGCGGCGTTATTACATAATGCGGCGCTACAGGGGCTTTCACTGCGCTGTCGTTGAACAACAGGTTCTGCTCTGCATAACTTGGGGTAACGGGAACGTATTTAATGTCCTACAACATAGCTAGTAACGTTAGATAACAAGTAACCATGTAGCCTAGATTGTGTTTACCTGTTGACCTTTTGATACAGAATGGCAGCCATCAATTGGGATCCAACAAGTTTACTGGGAGCGGTCGAAAGATAAGGCCCCATCAGTCCCCTTCAGTGGAGTTCCCTTCGTATTTGTTGGGTACAAAACGAACGTGGGCCATCAGGGCAAGGATGTGGGAGCCAAAGAAACGAGGCACTATGCTGAGGCGAAATCAAAGGAAACAGTAAGTTGTCACTTCTGTCTTGGATTCTCAGACTTGTTTAATGCACTATTGTCCATATTAGTCAACACACTAAAAATAAGCACCGGTTTCATGTAGAATTATGTCCAACATGTATTATTCGTTGCAGACTCAAGATCATAGTTTTCGCAAAGGGAGGTATCTCCTGCAAGATACAAAGAAGGTTGGATGCCCAGCTGGGGTGCACCTCACCGGTATTGGCCGTTTTCCAGCATTCAGGTTAGATTAACTAACCTTTTTATTTAACCGGTTTTTGGGGTTTTTTTCAGTACAAAATGTAAGTTATAGATAGACTGTTTATAAACAATGAGAACATGAAGAAATTGATTAATGCTTCAAAGAACACGAACAACTCTGTTTACCTGTGTTGTTGTACAAATCTACTTTGCTGTTCGTTGAATGAGAACAGGGAGAGTCTGAGAGCGAGAAAGGCGGCTGCAGTGAGGCTTAGAGAAGCTCTGAAAAGGGACCCCATTGTCTGGGAAAATGTATTCTTTGTGAAGACACCCACAGCCGGTGCACATGTGGGACACCCAGTCGAGGGAGAGGTATGGTAATAAACACAGTAGAACACAGTAAGAATGTTAGGTAATGTTTATGTAGACTAGATAGTCTACACCTCAGGAATGATTCTGCAGTGACTGGTGATAAATTAAACCTGTGCTTAAGAGAGATGGGACTAAAGCCTAATTTATGTTTCAAAGTGTAGTGCGACGCGCAGCTGGATAAAAATGATGCAAATTCGACAGTTTTGACGTCAAGCCGACACTTTTAGAGGGTCGGCGACGGGTGTCGTGTACCTGCTGATTTTTGTAAGGTTGCAGATGCCTTCATAAGTTTTGCACAGCTGTGATAGGATGAATAAATTAGCCTTAAGGCTGAATCTTATCATACTTATTTTTACACTACTAAAATAACCCTTATGTTATATTGATACATTTAGTGTCGACATGTAAATTAATTAGCTAAAGGGAATGTTGTTTCCTGAAGTCCCTATCATTAAGGCGCTAATCACTTTGTACTCTGTACTTTCCTGAAGGCTCCCTCTATCCGTGAGCCTATTGACAGCAGGGTGGAGCAGCGCATCTCAGAACTCACCAAGCAAGGGGTCAAGAGGAGCAGTGAGATGCGTCGACACATTGCACAGTATGTCAACACTGACTTGTTTAGGGGAGCCAGCCCACCACCACTCACAAGGAGGAGATTTCATCCCTTAGACAAAGACATACGAAATGTGATGTCAAAGGCCAGAGACGAGGGGCGACAGTCCAAAATTGATCAAGTCAATTTGCAAGTGAGTGAAATGTTCATTTAAATCAAACATTCGATAATATACAATGGAAACACATGCATATCTCTACTGTTTTAATATACGTACATGTAATAAACAGGAGCTGGTAGAAAGCGACAAGCTGAAGGGCCCAAAAGACAGCATCCATCTTCGGCTTAATAGCGAATCAGAGGACCTTCTATTCTGTTATCAGTCCGAGTGGCAGCAGAAGATCCTGCAGCTGTATGGCAAAGACATCTGTTTACTTGATGCAACATACCGCACCACACGCTATGCATTGCCATTGGGTTTTTTTGTGTGTACGCACAAATGTGTGCTATGTGGTAGCGGGTGTCTTTGTCGTACAGCATGAGCGGACTGAATCAGTCAAGGAGGCTCTGAGCGTTTTTAAGGAGTGGAACACAAATTGGTCTCCAGCTCACTTCTTGGTGGACTATAGCGAGGTGGAAATCCAAGCTGTGGAATCAACCTTTGAAGGTAGGCAACTATGACCTTCCGATTGCACCACCTTGATTATGTTAACCCCTCATAAATAAAGGTTATTCGGGAGACAGAAATGACTCTTCACATACGTACATGCTGAAACAGTCTGTAAAGTGTAATTGGCAGTTGAAATGCTTTTAATTGCATGTATCAACAAAGATCCTAATGTCTCAATATTTTGAACCTAACAAGGCACACAGGCTGTGCTGTGTGATTTCCACCGGGAGAAGGCATGGGTGGAGTGGGTCTGAAAACAGGCACACGGCATTGAGGACCAGGGTGCCCTGCTGAAGATGCTGAGGGCGATTGCTGCAGCCGACACACCAGAAGCCTTCCAGTAGTCTGTCGACTTCTTGGCTAATAGCTCCATGTGGAAAACCAACAGCATGTTGCAAAACTGGTTCTCTATGACGTGGCTCTCAGAAGCCAAGGTAAGTTGGTCACATCGTAGCATCGTATTACCCCCAATAATGAAAGAAATGGGGTATTTTCTAATGAAGGCAAATATGTGTAAAATACACCTGAAATTAACTTATAATCCTATCGTAAGGGGTTCTTTCTATTGCCTTCAGAGTGTAAAATCATGACAAATAATTTGGACTGATTGAGCATCAATATATTAGAACGGTTGATATATGAGCACAGTGGACCCACAGTGGTACATCTAGGCCATCTGTTGACTAAAGAAATATTGAACAGAGACGGCTGACTGACAATAAATAATAGTGTTATCAAGCATGAAGGAAAGTCATTCTGTTGCAGTAGTGGATGATCTTGGGGGAATATACAGTATGTGTCCCAAAAATGCTATATTATTTTGTATACTGTAGTAAACATTACTCACTTGGTAATAAGCCTCTGCACACAAACTTGGAAGTCACAGTCTCCCAAAAGTCCTCTATATCCACATTTCCATCAAAGTCCTCTGGTGGGTCCTCCACATCACTTATTGTAAAATCAAGTATTAAGAAAACATTGTGAAACTAAAATGAAAAAAAAAGTATCTCTAGAATAGGATGCACTTCCATGACTTTAGGGACTTACCAGGCATGTTGAAAACTGCCTTTTGTGAAGGTCTATCATGACGACTGCTGGATGGTATCCACACTTAATGCAGGAATACATGTAGTCGTGCTTTGTGAGGGCTTCAGAGTGCATGTATGCATGAAGTATTGTGTCCTTACTGGGAAATATCTTCTGTTCAGTCTTCTCCAACACTTCAATGGCTCGGCTAGCAGCATGGTGGGTCTAGGACAGTGCAGAAGACTCAGTAAGGGACATCCTCAAAGGACAACAATACTAAAGCATACCTTCCAAAATGATCGCTTCTTACCTGGAGTGATGTACGAAGGAAAATGCACATATGTAATGTTAACAGAATGTGATCATTCAAATTATGAACACCATCACTCCACTCCTGGTATCGAGACATCAGGCCACAGTTACTGCACGTCCTGCAGTAGGTAGAAATGCCTACAAAAAAGTGTCAGTCATATTAGATCTAAAAACGTCAGTCATATTAGATCTAAAAATGTCAGTCATACTAGATTTGGCAAGTTGACAGAGCACAGATAACATTTAGTGTAGGGTTACTTTTTTAACATGAGTTACGTTTATCTAGATTACCTTTCTTTTGAGCTCACCTTCTAGAACACCAGTATATGTGACCAATCTTGCCTTTGGTGTGATCAGCACTGGCTCATTAAGGGCTGTGTTCCCTGCCCACTCTTTGCACGTTGCTTCCTTGGGTCCAACGTGTCTTGGGAAGTCTTCAGCTGCTCAGGAGCCGCTGGTCAGATTTTGTGGTAGCAGGGCAGGTATGGGTTTATTTTTTACCAAAGTAGTTGACCATCCTCTTGAGACCTGCATCATCGGGAGGGTATGCTGGTCCTTCTCCATCTTTTTGTGCATTACTCTTTTTTTGTGCTTCTTGGTCAGTCTCTCCCCCAGCATCACTCTCTGTGGCCCTCACAGTTGTAAAAATGTGCCTGTCCGTCTGAAAAAGATGCCACTTGGCAATGATTTCATGGAGACAGATTGTCTTGGTTTGGAATATGGGCAGAGCCAAGTCTTCCTTTGGGAATCATAAGCAGCTACTACCCTACCAAGTCTGCTATAATATGAGACTTTTGACTCATACTCTGAAACATATTTCTTCGAGGGAGCCCCCCCCCCCCCCCCATGGCCACCTCAACCGAAAGAGGAATGCCTGCAATGCTAGCTCCTTCTTGTCTGTTTAAACAAGTTCTCTTTCTGTCCCCCGCAAACACCTTGGCAGCTACCATTTCAGACAGCACCTCCTCTTGAAGATTCACGGGTGTAGTCTGAGACTGGGGGCAGAATTGTAGAGATTTTAAATGTTTGCATTCAGATGGGACAATTCCAGTCCTTGCTGCAAATTCTGTATTTGAATTGCATTCCTCCATTTCACAAATGACTTGATGGCTTGCACCCCATGTTTTGTTTTTCTTTTTTGGAATATGGATAGGAGTGCATGGCTTGAAAAAAGATTTTTCGACTGCAAATATCCCATTTTTGGGGTCACCACACTGGCATGCGAAGTGTTGTTTTTCTGTGACATCTTGTACCCTTTTTTGTGCTTCTTCCTGATATGAACCAACAAGTTCTTCCTGTTTATTGTGAGCCCACAATGACTGCACTTCACTCTTTCTTGCCGACGCACATGCAGTCTTACTGGTGCTGCTGCAAGCTTTCCGATGGATGAGTTAGGGTAGTGCATGGAGAGAATGTTGCTGGGGTGGTGAATAGAGGTACTGGTGTTGGAAGTGGAGTTGGGGTTGCACATGAAGAAAATGTGGTTGCTGTAAACTGTGGTGATGTTGGAGGAGTAGACTGGGATGCTGGAGAAAACTGTGGTTCTGGAAAAACGGGGGTTCCGGAGGAGAAAAGTGAGGTGCTGGAGGAGTAAAAAGTGAGGTGCTGGAGGAGTAAAAAGGGGTGCTGGAGGAGTAAATGGTGGTGCTGGAGGAGAAGACGGGGGTGCTGGAGGAGTAGACAGGGGTGCTGGAGTGAATGGGGGTGCTGGAGGAATAAACGGGGGTGCTGGAGAGAATGGGGGTGCTGGAGGAGAAAACGGGGGTGCTGCTGGAGTTGTGGGTGGATGTTTTTTGCATAATATTGAATGTTTAATGAGTGGGACCTTCCTCAGTACCGTGGCGGGACAGTAGCAGCAGTGAAGATGTGCTGAGGGTCTGCATTTCAGATTGCATTTGATGATGATTAAATGTAAAATGTAAAATGTTTTATCAGCTGTCTTGTTTAAAATAATCCAAGTGGCTGAGCACACAGCACTCCTGCATAGCTTTGGCATTGTGCACCTTGCATCTCCATAAAGTCAACTTTTCAGTATTAAGATAAAAAACAATAAAAGTCCTATTAATAATGTGTAAGTCACAAGGTGTTTAAGATGTATTCTGCTGGTCATAGAGTTAGGATTTGTTTTACAAAGATATCAATCTTTTATTTTATTTTATTTTGAAGGTTTAGGGTGCAGGTTAGGGTTAAAGTTCATGGGTAGGCCGTATGAATACACGATTTGTTTCATATGCCTGCCTTACATGCACCCAGGGCCTAAATAATAACAGCTTTGTAGAAGAGGGAGCATAAGTAAGTGAGACGCTTAACACAGGGCCATAATTAGTTCAATTAAAAAGGAAATGTTTATGTCTGTTTAATATTGTGTTGAGCTGACACAGGTTAAAATGATAATGTAACAGGCCTGCATCAATAAAGAACCATAACACACAAAGACTCTACATACCTCCATGCTGAGCTGCCAGACTGCTGTGCTTACTTACATGCTTTTGAAGGTGATGGATTTCATTTGGATTTTCTACTTTGTCGCAGAATGGGCAGTGATCACTTCTGCAACACACTGCACATCTTTCTACTTTGGCTTCTGCCCTCGTTTTAAGATTGTTTGATGCATCTGTGGAGGTTAAACACACACACATACACACACACACGAAATATTTCACACACATGTCGTCCATGGGCCAGGCAAAATATCTGCACCATTCAAGGTGGCAAAGGGTCACAGTCCCAGGTTGTTCTTCACATATCAGTGAACATATTGATATATATCAATCATTCAATCAAGTCTTACTTTATTCAGACACAAAGACAGGTCCATTTTAAAGACAACAACAAAGAAATACAACACAAGACAAGAACACAAAAATATAGCTAAAACAGCAGCTCACAAGTCCACCATGATTAAAAGCTATACAGACATTTGTTCCAGTGTCCCAGAAACAAGAGGAGGACCTGGTGTCACTTTGTGTAGGCTCAGTTAACAGCATTATAATTACATTCTTAGAGTCAATTAATCGACACATACATGTGTACATAACATTCCTCAACACAACGTGAAAAGTGGGAACATTACTAGTCACAAACACGTGACCTGCACTTGTCCATCTTGGAAGCTTGAGCAAGATTCTGAATGCATCATTATATGCTACCTGCAGCTTTTTCATTGTTGCTTTGCTATAAGTGCGCCACAAGTGGGCAGTACAGAGTGGAGTACAGTAGGCCCCAAAAAGAGCAGTTTTAACATCATCTGTACACATTTGAACTTTGCGTGCCAGCATATTGGCTTGTGCATACAGTCTGCAACACTGGCGCTGCACATCATCGTCATCACGTAGATCATTCCTGATCACGTGACCCACAAATCTCATTTTGTTCACCACATTTAGTGCTTGGTCTGCCAAGAAGAATGAGGGAACATATTGCTGCTCGTCCTCCTTGGTTTTAGCACTCATGACAACACTCTTTTTGGAGTTAAATGTGATGTCCTGCTGCACAGCATAACTTGAGCAGACTCTGAGCAGTTGCTGTAGGCCAGCACTATAAGCACACAGGAGGACTAAGTCATCAGCACACATCAGATGATTAATAAGACTACCCCCACCATACTGCCAGTCTTACACTCTTAACTTTTTGGAGAGATCATCCATATACACACTGAAGAGAACAGGCGACAGTATTCCACCTTGTCAGACCCCAATGGTCACTGGGAAGGGGGCAGATATACTCTTACCCCATCTGACTTGCATGGTTTGATATGAATACCAAAAATGCAAGGTCCTGATCAAATAAGAGGGGACCCCTCACTCTTGTAGTTTAACAAATAATTTACCATGATTAACTCGGTCAAAAGCTTTTGATGCATCAAAAAACACATACATAGTGTAGTGTTGTGTCTTCTATATTTACTAACAACTTCCTGCAGTGCATATATGCACAAATCTTTTAAAGCCAAACTGATTGCCAGTAGTTGATATGTATTCTTGAAGCCTATTCAAGAGAATTGGTTCCAATACTTTGGAAAGTATGCTAGCCAGAGCAACTGGCCTGTAATGTTCTATGCTGGATATTTTACCAGTTTTGTCTGTGATTACTGGCACTAGTAAGACAGACAACATAGAGTCAGGTAGGATGCCCTGCATTAACAATCCAGAAAAACACACAGCCAGTAACACTGAGATTCTGTGGCTAGCATGCTTCAGATGTCCTGCTGTTATTTGGTCAAGGCCACATGCTTTGTTCACTGACAATTTCTCAATGGCGTAGCACACTTCATCAGGTCTAATAACCACATCATCATTGTTAGAGATGTCACCAACATTAAATCCATCACTCTTTACACAAATAAAAATGTCTCCATAGTGTTTTCTCCACAGTTCAGCAATATTTCCAGGCCCAGTAATCCCATCAATGCTGGATGGTAGGGCATCTCACTATTATTAATAACCTCAACTTCCTTCCAGAAGTCATAGACATTATTCTGCTGAGGCTTTGTGGCCATGGAGTTTGCCCTCATGGCCTGCTCATTTCTTTTAATAAAACGTACAGCATATTGAAGTCTAGCGTTAGCCTGTTTCTTGTGTTCACACTCTGGCCCACGCCTGGCTCTTCCTGATGAGACCCAGTTTCTAGAAGCTTCTTTGGCCTCTACATGCAGTTCAGCTCCATATTCATTCCACCCTGGCCTGACATCATGTTGTTTAGCCCTTTTTTGGTGGAATGATTTACTGCCATTATTTAGACATTTCACAGTTGTATCATACCTTATACATATAGCAGACCAGGCCGTGTCCGGTGGGCCCAGGGGCCACGGCCGCTGCCGCCTGGAGCTGCGCCCGAGGAGGAAGCACCGAGGGCGGTGTGACTGGACGTGGGAGTGGGGCAGGCTGGGCTAGCTGCTAGACCATGCAGACCGGCGGTCCCGACACTCATGCTGGCTGGCGTTCGTTCTCTGGACAGGGACATTTTGGACTGTGCTGCAGTTTACTGGATGCACTGTGTTGCTGGCTGTTAGTGTGGGTTTATTCATTTATTTTGCGTTGTTCTCCCCATTGTTGTATGTTTTTGCTGGTGTCGTTTTCTTTTGGATGTGTTTTGTGTCTTTTGTGTTGCACTGCTGTGGGCTGGGAGAAAGGACATGTCGTCTCTTTTGTGTATGAAAGTGCATGACTGAGATGACAACAAACTGCTTCTGACTTCTGATGTGCCTGCAAGCTAGCAACAATAGCCAGCTAATTTAGCTGCACTGTCGTTTGCCTATCAAGCCACCATGTAGAATGGACAGGACAGGACAGGCTAGTTAATGTCAAAACTAGCGGCACAAAATGTCCTTAAACTAACAGTTTTGTCCCGTTTCCTTCTCTTTTTGGTTAGAGCCAGCTCAGCGTGCATTGCAGGGTGTAACATAACGTGTATTTATCGTCTGCTGCGAGAGAGAGAGAGAGAGAGACAGAGAGAGAGACACACAGAGAGAGAGAGAGAGAGAGAGACAGAGAGAGAGAGAGAGACAGAGAGAGAGACAGAGAGAGAGAGAGAGAGACAGAGAGAGAGAGAGAGAGAGACAGAGAGAGAGAGAGAGACAGAGAGAGAGAGAGAGAGAGAGAGAGAGAGACAGAGAGAGAGAGAGAGAGAGAGCTCGCCACTTGGTGTACTCTGCTGGGTGTTGCTGCACGTCCGGGTCTATTACGGCTTATAACGTCTATTTAGCTGCTCTTTTGACACGTCTGTCATATACATATGTGTTCATTGTGATGTGGAGGACAACGTAGGACCACTGAACCCCGTCACCAGTTCCGACCCACTTCTTCTATGTTCCCTAGAAAGCCGTCGTTCCCATCATAACCACACCAGCTTATTGGGGAAAGCATCTGACAGATATTAGATAGAAACCATCTGCTCAGTAAGGCCCTTTAAGCATCATAATTGTAATGATAATAATAATAACATAATAATAATAATAATAATAATGATAATAGCCTAATAATAATGATGATGATGATGATGATAATAATAATAATAACAATATAGCCTTATATTAGAAATGCTAAAAATTGGATAATTGAAATATTTATAATTATAAAGTAGGCTAATATAGCATGGTAATAACAATAAAATCATAACAATATCTGCCTGGTCTCTTAAGATTCTAAGATGCTGTATGCTACAGAAATAACGGGACATAGGCCTAGGCTAATGAATACGCCTTTTTGACAAAATATGAATGAAAGGCTAATCAACAACGCTAAAGCTGAATCACAAAACACATATTGCTCGAAAAATAATTTATAAATAGCCAAAGGCACACATGATTTCGAGTTTGGAAATATTTAAAACTTGTCGTGGATGTGTGGTCATCTGCACGCAAGTTTCCTGGCGTTCTAAACCACATGATCAAAATTCAGCAATGTCTAAACCGCCCGCCAACTTGCAACAGTTTGCAACAATCGGTTGTTATCGGTGATAACTCGTGGACTCACTGTCATGTGCTTACTAGCCTACAAGAAGACAAACAATGGCGATAGTTATGGATGGTGATCGAGGCGGCAAAGTGTTGGTACATGAGAACTTCAGATATCAGAAGCACCGCACCAATCAAGACACCATTAGATGGAGGTGCTGGAGGTGGAACTGTAGAGTGCCACTGATCACAAATAGATTTGAAGTGGAGGACGTGGATGCTAACATTATTGTGCACGATGTTGGGGAACACATGCATCCCCCTGACGGAGAAATGGTGCACCGTCCGACAGGGGGTGGTTGCAGAAGTTGCGAGGGAGCCAACAGTCCCAGTCAGAAGGATCTATAATGCGCAAAGGGTCCTGCAGCGTCGGCAACGTCAAATCCAGGGTTTTAGCCCCTCTTTGTTGAGTAGCCTAATGGACTAGGACTACTCATTTTGCTTTTTTGAAGAAGAAAAAAGCCTTAACGTTAGGCTAGTTAGGCCTTGGAGATTTTTGTTTTAGGCCATGCCTTTTCTGGGGGGCTTCTGCCATAGACCAACCCTTTTTCAGCCAAGCTTTTACTAGAAGCATTTTGTTATTAATAGCCTATTATCAGTGTTACTATTGATAGTATTATGCCTGTAATTGTTATTTGTTATCAGGCCTCTTTTATAATTAGGCTATTATTATTATTATTATTAGGCTGTTGTTATTATTATTATTATTTATTATTATTATTGATATTATTACTATTATTATTATTATTATTATCATTAAAGAAGAACATCAAAGGATGTAAGGTAGCACTCATCAAATGAAAAAAAAAGACACAATTCTCTATTTTACCATTTCATTGTTTGGCATCAGTCATTAACTTGGCCGGGTGGTCTTCTTCAGAAACCTTAATGACTGATGCCAAACAATAAAATGGTGAAACAGAGGACTGCCTCTGTTATTTTTTTACCATTTGGTGAGTGTTACCTTACATCCTTTGATGTTCGTCTTTGATTCATGTTTTTGGTTTCGCACCTCCACAAGCCTTTAGTTTTTTGAGAAGCACATATTATTATTATTATTAGGCAATTAGCCTATTGTGTAAGGTAGGCGGCCCCCGTTGATGGATACTTTGTGCTGGTCCTAAATTCCAAGTCCTGGTCTAAGTTCTCTGCCTAAAAAGTTCATCATTAAAGTCTTTTTGAAAGAAAGTCTGCCAAGTGATTTAATATGGAAAACGAACTGCAAAGTAACAAGAAAGTGGCTGAAGTGTCCAGTGCTGTGCAAATTGAACTTTGAGCGAAGGTGGAAATGGCTACTGGTTATACTGGTAGGCGGGCCTACTGCAAGACAAACTTGCGTTGATTGCCGACTGTCCATGCTTAGCCGGAGAGCCAACTAACTAGGCCTACTGCAGTAAATATTGGCAAGAAATAATAATAAAGCAAATTACAGCCTCCTCTAGGCCGAATTTGGATACGCACTCAAGGTGGCCTGCGATATACAACAGCCAACAATGGTAATACGGCCTAATTTAATCAGCGGAGGAATAGATTGTCGTAGCCTACAACTCAGCCATGACCCCAGTTTTTATTATTTTGGACCCGTTAAGGAAATAATTTGCAAAAAGGGTTCTAAGTTCCCCGGTTTGTTCCTCGATTGGCAACAGCGGGGAATATAGGACCCTTTATTTGGAAAAAGGTCCTATGTTCCCCTGGAAACAGCGGGGAATATAGGACCCTTTTTCCAAAAGAGGGTTCTATGTTCCCCGGTGTCTATTGCAACCGGGATTATAGGACCTTTTTAGGGGAAACGGGGAATATGGGACCCTTTTTTTCGAAATATAGGACCCGGGGACTATAGGCACGGCCCCGTGTTTCCGGAAGCTAGCTTGGTCTAAATCCCCGGATGTTCTTGCATGCAGCCATTACGGTACGACACGTTGTGCTAGCTAGTAAACTAAGCTAGCTAGTAATAATGGCCCTAATGGACGAAAGCGGTTCCTTTTTAAAAGAATTTCAAGAGGAAACAAAAACGAGGTTCATCGTAAAATGTGTGGATGCATTATGTAAAGACAAAGGTATGTTAGGCTATCTTTATCCTACCCCGTTTTCCACTTAAATTAGCGGGTAAAGCCGGGTTGTTTTAAACGGCCGAGAAGCCGTTAAAACTTGCCGAATGGCAGCTTTCACACGGCCACTAGCCGAGTAGGCCTCCGCCTTTCTGTTTGCTTTGTTTGGCTGATCGCAGCAACACCAACGCGAATGTCTGTGACTGCCTGGCCAAGCAGTACTTCGGCAGAACCAACAGATTTGCTTGTCAAAGTGACTGCATCTAAATGCTGCTAATTAACGCCATGGAAAGCTGCCCTGAAAACGAGTTATTCCGAACGCGCCGGATAAGGGGCGGGAATGAGCGGGTCTACCCGGGTGTCCTGCTAACATCAATGCCGAGCGGAGCTGAAGCCGATAAAACCCGTGTTTATTGCAGTCATTTCACCCGGACTGGATGCCCATTGTACCGTTTGCCACTGGCCAAAAAGCCGGGTGTAAGCGGGTGTTTTGGCCAGGTGGAAAGGGGCTGTGGCGCCGCATTATGTAATAACGCCGCATTATGTAATAACGTAATAAATTTTCACATCATTATGTAATAACGCCACATTTCGTAATAACTTGCCGCATTTTGTAATAAAATTCTTGAACGCAATATGTAATAAAGTTTGCCGCATTTTGTAATAAGTTGTTACATATTGCACCGGTTATAACAAAATGCGGATGTTACACTTTTTTATGAAGAAAATGTAATAATTTGGTGCATTGTGTAATAAACCACCAAAATTTATGTCTTGATTTGAAAAAAACATAACGTCAGAACAACATTGACTTTAAGCATTCTAGCATGACTCAACTAAGAATGAATTTTTCTAGTAAGATGTTTCATTAGTCAAAACTTATTCGAATATAATTGTTTATTATAATCATAGAGAATGTGTTTGAATGTTCAGAGACAAAAACTGCACTAAATGCGTGTTACAGACACAAACATTGTCAGTGCACTGAAATGTCAGGAGACATACACACATCTGCATTATGTTAAACAAATATTATGCGATTAGAAAGCAGACAAAAGTCAGGAACAAATATGGAATAGAAAAACTGTATTCCAGTTCCATTTGTGTTAATGCAACATAGATGTCCTTTTCTATAGTGGTTAACAATAGTATAAACTGACTAAAAACAGCCTAAACAATCTTTCAAATCAAAATGAGATATTTCTAATCATGTTATTAAAATAAAAAAAGAAGGCTAGCCACACTTGCCGATTAACAAAAAGATTTGCAATATTTCCAATATACATGAAATTTACTTACGACTTGAAAAAAAACATCTTCTCTAGTAGCAACAGTAGAAATACCTTTTCCTCCAACATAAACTTCTCTTAAAACAACCATCACTTAGTAAGATTAAAGATAAACAGTCAGAAAATTATTGAACTAGGTACAACAGACACATACTGTTCAAGGTTAAATGTGATCTGTCACATTTGGAAGTTCCTCCTATCATTCTTTCCTTTATTCATTCACTATTTACATCATATCTCTCCTTCCTTCCTTCCTTCCCTCCCATACTATGTTTTCCAAAAAATGTCCTTGATTTTGAAATGTCCACAGCTTGTGTGCCTCAACAAGACCCAGGCCCTCATCCACTTGCTATTTTTCCCAAATAGCTCCTTTGATCTCACTGAGAGACCACTCCCACATCCAGCTGATTTATATAGCTTCATAATACTAATGACACTGTCATGTTCCAACTGAAGGCTTTCAGCTAAATATTCCCTGATGTAGATTTGAGGAAGAACTCGTGATGCAAGGTCTTGCAAAAGTTTAGAAACCCTGTTGAATACACCGAGCATTGACATGTCAGCATGTAGTGTCAACTGAATAACATATGCCAGCAATTCTGTCGGCAGGTTGGGCATGTCACAATTTCCATCATCATATAGAAGGGCATCATCATGGGGTATATCCAGGGGATCATGATGGTGTTCATCCAGAGCACAGTCATCTGGTTCATCCGTGAAATGGTGATGGTTTTCAACAAACGTAGCATCATGGCATTCATTCAGGGCATCATCATGGAGAACATCTGGTTCATCATCATCTTGGTTTGATCCATTCTCATATCTTTGACATGTCCTTTCCCTCTCAGCTTCCACAATATTCTCAATGAATGAAGACACTGACCCCTCCATGCTCCTCTGCAATATGTCCAAGGACCAGCAATGGCAAGCTTTCTGAGTATGTGTTAGACTGAGATATAATAGAAGAGGCATCAGTTCCCAGTGTGGAGATAATGAGAAATTGGACACTGAAAATCTCAGCTGCCCTTTGTAGTGTGATGTGATCTCCGTAGGTCCCAAATTGTGACATGCTATCCAAGTATACATCCAAGTCATTTCCATCAACATAGTGAGACAAAGGTGTTCCATTTACGGTAAATGGATTAGACCTGAGATCTTGAACTATTTCATCCCTTAGGGTTGCTGCTGATCTGAATATTCCTAATGAAGCAAGCTGATCAGCTATGGCACTAAACTGGCAATTTCCATCAGGTGCTGGGTCAAACCGTACACTCACGTCTAAGGAGTTATAGTCCCTCAGTCTGTCTTCATGTGTGTATGTCATCAAAAGTGGATGCAAAGTTAGAACTGACTTGGAAGATTTAGAGCGCTTTTTTTCTCGTTGCCGTGTTGTACTGGTCACATCAGAAACAAAGAACCATTTTTCTTGCACTTTAGCATCACCAGGAATCTTGAACTGAACTTTGTATTTTGAAAGCTTTATGTTACGTTTCATGATCCCACCAGGCAACACGCGATACCGTTTTGAAACTCGATGGGCACCATCTTTCACTCTCACCAAAACAGCTTCACTGACATGATAAACAGATGGAGGATTTTGTTTAGATGCATGCCGGATCATCCGTTTACTGTAATGCTCAGTGGCTTTCTTTGCCATTTGTCGTTGTCTTCTTCGTTTTTCCTCAAATCTGAGCCGCTGTTTCAGGGAGGGTAAATGACTTTGTGGATCATTCGTGGATTGTTTACCAATGACACTGGATGGAGAACCTGCCAGGGGATGCATCACCGTGTTACTTTTTCTCCCATAGTATACTTGAAATGGAGACATCCAACTTAAAACTTCCTTTGGGTCTTCATGTTTAATGTTTAACCCAGTTAACCCCTTTCCTCTGACAATTCACAAGGTCATACATGATCTTTTCCCTCAGCACTCTGTGGGTCCTCTCTACCTTTCCTTGGCTTTGGGGATGTTACGGTGAACTCTCAATTATTCTCACTTGCATTGATTCCATCAGCCTTCGCACAGCTCCTTTAAACTCTCTGCCTTGATCATGCTGCAAAACTTGAGGTGGGCCATGTTCAGTGTAGATATCATAAAGGTGTCTTGCAATCTCTGAGCTGTCTTTACTTTTTAATGGTTTAAGCCATGTGTATCGACTAAAGACATCAATCACAGTGAGGATGTATCGATATGTGAAATGGCCATGCTTGATCTTCCACTTTCCCATATCAAGGAGGTCAATCTGATGCCGATCCTGTACTTCTTTGGCCCTGATGGGCCTCGGAATGGGTTTATTTCCAAATCTAGCCTTGTGGAGTTGGTAGCGTCTGGAGCAGTCCAGTGTTTTTTGAACCTTTCTTTCACTAATGCCAGAGTGTTGCTCATTTAGTCGCTTATTCAGCTTCCTCGCACCTGATCCCTTTGTGTCATCCAGACCTTTTTTTACAATGCCACCAACTGCAGACTTCATAGCTACTGGCTTCCCGGCACATAGCAAGGTCTCTCCATCCTCGCTCAGAGAGTAGAGATTCCTATTTCTCCACAGCCTCACCAGAGCACTTTGTTGCACTCTTGTACGTGCATTGACAGGAACATTGAACTCTCCCTTTAATTTCTTCACAATGACTTCATAGACATCTTTAGTCATTGATTGTTGTTGTCCATATCCCATGCAGAAAACCCAAAGGGTACAGGCCACAATTATGCTGAACTGTAGAGCTGTCAAAAAATATTTTGTTTAATTGAATATATCACGTTGTTGTATTATGTTATAGCGGTAACTTACAGTAGATTGCTGTTATTGGTCCCCGAAATTAATCTGTAATTTCAGAAACTTTCTAAAACCAATCTAGCATCTGCTAGTTTAGCTTATCATTGCTAATCAGATCATGGTTACTAACTTAAAAGTTTGGGCTTTAATCTGTTAGCATTTCATATTAGTTGCAAATCAATCAACATACATTTCTGAGAGATTCTCTGAATCTGAATTGCTGTTATTGGTCCCCGAAATTAATCTGTCATTTCAGAAACTTTCTAAAACCAATCTAGCATCTGCTAGTTTAGCTTACCATTGCTAATCAGATCATGGTTACTAACTTAAAAGTTTGGGCTTTAATCTGTTAGCATTTCACATTAGTTGCAAATCAATCAACATACATTTCTGAGAGATTCTCTGAATCTGAATTGCTGTTATTGGTCCCCGAAATTAATCTGTCATTTCAGAAACTTTCTAAAACCAATCTAGCATCTGCTAGTTTAGCTTACCATTGCTAATCAGATCATGGTTACTAACTTAAAAGTTTGGGCTTTAATCTGTTAGCATTTCATATTAGTTGCAAATCAATCAACATACATTTCTGAGAGATTCTCTGAATCTGAAATCTGATATTTGTTCATACCTTTCATCGTGTTGCCTTTCAAATATTTTCCATCTTAAGTGGTCAGAGGGCATGGCAAAACTGAAGCCAAAGTGTTTGGATCTCCCCCTGGTGGCTGGCTTTAGTACACGCACACATGCTATCACCACTATGTTGTGAACCAAACCAAAAAATAATGTATAATGCTAGTCCAGTTAGAGAATTTTAATTTTTCCTAATTGTTATACATATTATGAATGCAGATGAAGGACAATAATTTTGATGGTTTATTAAATTAATTAAACTGCATTATTTTTTCTGTTTCATATTTGTTTTTATCTTTTGTCTGCTTTCTAATCACATAATATTTGTTTAACATAATGCAGATGTGTGTATGTCTCCTGACATTTCAGTGCACTGATAATGTTTGTGTCTGTAACACGCATGTAGTGCAGTTTTTGTCTCTGAACATTCAAACACATTCTCTATGATTATAATAAACAGTTATATTTGAATAAGTTTTGACTAATGAAACATCTTACTAGTTTGTAAAATTAATTCTTAGTTGAGTCATGCTAGAATGCTTAAAATCAATGTTGTTCTGACGTTATGTTTTTTTCAAATTAAGACATAAATTTTGGTGGTTTATTACATAATGCACCAAATTATTACATTTTCTTCATACAAAACTGTAACATCCGCATTTTGTAATAACCGGTGCAATATGTAACAACTTATTACAAAATGCGGCAAACTTTATTACATATTGCATTCAAGAATTTTATTACAAAATGCGGCAAGTTATTACGAAATGTGGCGTTATTACATAATGATGTGAAAATGTATTACATTATTACATAATGCGGCGTTATTACATAATGCGGCGCTACAGGGGCTTTCACTGCGCTGTCGTTGAACAACAGGTTCTGCTCTGCATAACTTGGGGTAACGGGAACGTATTTAATGTCCTACAACATAGCTAGTAACGTTAGATAACAAGTAACCATGTAGCCTAGATTGTGTTTACCTGTTGACCTTTTGATACAGAATGGCAGCCATCAATTGGGATCCAACAAGTTTACTGGGAGCGGTCGAAAGATAAGGCCCCATCAGTCCCCTTCAGTGGAGTTCCCTTCGTATTTGTTGGGTACAAAACGATGGTGGGCCATCAGGGCAAGGATGTGGGAGCCAAAGAAACGAGGCACTATGCTGAGGCGAAATCAAAGGAAACAGTAAGTTGTCACTTCTGTCTTGGATTCTCAGACTTGTTTAATGCACTATTGTCCATATTAGTCAACACACTAAAAATAAGCACCGGTTTCATGTAGAATTATGTCCAACATGTATTATTCGTTGCAGACTCAAGATCATAGTTTTCGCAAAGGGAGGTATCTCCTGCAAGATACAAAGAAGGTTGGATGCCCAGCTGGGGTGCACCTCACCGGTATTGGCCGTTTTCCAGCATTCAGGTTAGATTAACTAACCTTTTTATTTAACCGTTTTTTGGGGGGGGTTTCAGTACAAAATGTAACTTATAGATAGACTGTTTATAAACAATGAGAACATGAAGAAATTGATTAATGCTTCAAAGAACACGAACAACTCTGTTTACCTGTGTTGTTGTACAAATCTACTTTGCTGTTCGTTGAATGAGAACAGGGAGAGTCTGAGAGCGAGAAAGGCGGCTGCAGTGAGGCTTAGAGAAGCTCTGAAAAGGGACCCCATTGTCTGGGAAAATGTATTCTTTGTGAAGACACCCACAGCCGGTGCACATGTGGGACACCCAGTCGAGGGAGAGGTATGGTAATAAACACAGTAGAACACAGTAAGAATGTTAGGTAATGTTTATGTAGACTAGATAGTCTACACCTCAGGAATGATTCTGCAGTGACTGGTGATAAATTAAACCTGTGCTTAAGAGAGATGGGACTAAAGCCTAATTTATGTTTCAAAGTGTAGTGCGACGCGCAGCTGGATAAAAATGATGCAAATTCGACAGTTTTGACGTCAAGCCGACACTTTTAGAGGGTCGGCGACGGGTGTCGTGTACCTGCTGATTTTTGTAAGGTTGCAGATGCCTTCATAAGTTTTGCACAGCTGTGATAGGATGAATAAATTAGCCTTAAGGCTGAATCTTATCATACTTATTTTTACACTACTAAAATAACCCTTATGTTATATTGATACATTTAGTGTCGACATGTAAATTAATTAGCTAAAGGGAATGTTGTTTCCTGAAGTCCCTATCATTAAGGCGCTAATCACTTTGTACTCTGTACTTTCCTGAAGGCTCCCTCTATCCGTGAGCCTATTGACAGCAGGGTGGAGCAGCGCATCTCAGAACTCACCAAGCAAGGGGTCAAGAGGAGCAGTGAGATGCGTCGACACATTGCACAGTATGTCAACACTGACTTGTTTAGGGGAGCCAGCCCACCACCACTCACAAGGAGGAGATTTCATCCCTTAGACAAAGACATACGAAATGTGATGTCAAAGGCCAGAGACGAGGGGCGACAGTCCAAAATTGATCAAGTCAATTTGCAAGTGAGTGAAATGTTCATTTAAATCAAACATTCGATAATATACAATGGAAACACATGCATATCTCTACTGTTTTAATATACGTACATGTAATAAACAGGAGCTGGTAGAAAGCGACAAGCTGAAGGGCCCAAAAGACAGCATCCATCTTCGGCTTAATAGCGAATCAGAGGACCTTCTATTCTGTTATCAGTCCGAGTGGCAGCAGAAGATCCTGCAGCTGTATGGCAAAGACATCTGTTTACTTGATGCAACATACCGCACCACACGCTATGCATTGCCATTGGGTTTTTTTGTGTGTACGCACAAATGTGTGCTATGTGGTAGCGGGTGTCTTTGTCGTACAGCATGAGCGGACTGAATCAGTCAAGGAGGCTCTGAGCGTTTTTAAGGAGTGGAACACAAATTGGTCTCCAGCTCACTTCTTGGTGGACTATAGCGAGGTGGAAATCCAAGCTGTGGAATCAACCTTTGAAGGTAGGCAACTATGACCTTCCGATTGCACCACCTTGATTATGTTAACCCCTCATAAATAAAGGTTATTCGGGAGACAGAAATGACTCTTCACATACGTACATGCTGAAACAGTCTGTAAAGTGTAATTGGCAGTTGAAATGCTTTTAATTGCATGTATCAACAAAGATCCTAATGTCTCAATATTTTGAACCTAACAAGGCACACAGGCTGTGCTGTGTGATTTCCACCGGGAGAAGGCATGGGTGGAGTGGGTCTGAAAACAGGCACACGGCATTGAGGACCAGGGTGCCCTGCTGAAGATGCTGAGGGCGATTGCTGCAGCCGACACACCAGAAGCCTTCCAGTAGTCTGTCGACTTCGAGGCTAATAGCTCCATGTGGAAAACCAACAGCATGTTGCAAAACTGGTTCTCTATGACGTGGCTCTCAGAAGCCAAGGTAAGTTGGTCACATCGTAGCATCGTATTACCCCCAATAATGAAAGAAATGGGGTATTTTCTAATGAAGGCAAATATGTGTAAAATACACCTGAAATTAACTTATAATCCTATCGTAAGGGGTTCTTTCTATTGCCTTCAGAGTGTAAAATCATGACAAATAATTTGGACTGATTGAGCATCAATATATTAGAACGGTTGATATATGAGCACAGTGGACCCACAGTGGTACATCTAGGCCATCTGTTGACTAAAGAAATATTGAACAGAGACGGCTGACTGACAATAAATAATAGTGTTATCAAGCATGAAGGAAAGTCATTCTGTTGCAGTAGTGGATGATCTTGGGGGAATATACAGTATGTGTCCCAAAAATGCTATATTATTTTGTATACTGTAGTAAACATTACTCACTTGGTAATAAGCCTCTGCACACAAACTTGGAAGTCACAGTCTCCCAAAAGTCCTCTATATCCACATTTCCATCAAAGTCCTCTGGTGGGTCCTCCACATCACTTATTGTAAAATCAAGTATTAAGAAAACATTGTGAAACTAAAATGAAAAAAAAAGTATCTCTAGAATAGGATGCACTTCCATGACTTTAGGGACTTACCAGGCATGTTGAAAACTGCCTTTTGTGAAGGTCTATCATGACGACTGCTGGATGGTATCCACACTTAATGCAGGAATACATGTAGTCGTGCTTTGTGAGGGCTTCAGAGTGCATGTATGCATGAAGTATTGTGTCCTTACTGGGAAATATCTTCTGTTCAGTCTTCTCCAACACTTCAATGGCTCGGCTAGCAGCATGGTGGGTCTAGGACAGTGTAGAAGACTCAGTAAGGGACATCCTCAAAGGACAACAATACTAAAGCATACCTTCCAAAATGATCGCTTCTTACCTGGAGTGATGTACGAAGGAAAATGCACATATGTAATGTTAACAGAATGTGATCATTCAAATTATGAACACCATCACTCCACTCCTGGTATCGAGACATCAGGCCACAGTTACTGCACGTCCTGCAGTAGGTAGAAATGCCTACAAAAAAGTGTCAGTCATATTAGATCTAAAAACGTCAGTCATATTAGATCTAAAAATGTCAGTCATACTAGATTTGGCAAGTTGACAGAGCACAGATAACATTTAGTGTAGGGTTACTTTTTTAACATGAGTTACGTTTATCTAGATTACCTTTCTTTTGAGCTCACCTTCTAGAACACCAGTATATGTGACCAATCTTGCCTTTGGTGTGATCAGCACTGGCTCATTAAGGGCTGTGTTCCCTGCCCACTCTTTGCACGTTGCTTCCTTGGGTCCAACGTGTCTTGGGAAGTCTTCAGCTGCTCAGGAGCCGCTGGTCAGATTTTGTGGTAGCAGGGCAGGTATGGGTTTATTTTTTACCAAAGTAGTTGACCATCCTCTTGAGACCTGCATCATCGGGAGGGTATGCTGGTCCTTCTCCATCTTTTTGTGCATTACTCTTTTTTTGTGCTTCTTGGTCAGTCTCTCCCCCAGCATCACTCTCTGTGGCCCTCACAGTTGTAAAAATGTGCCTGTCCGTCTGAAAAAGATGCCACTTGGCAATGATTTCATGGAGACAGATTGTCTTGGTTTGGAATATGGGCAGAGCCAAGTCTTCCTTTGGGAATCATAAGCAGCTACTACCCTACCAAGTCTGCTATAATATGAGACTTTTGACTCATACACTGAAACATATTTCTTCGAGGGAGCCCCCCCCCCCCCCATGGCCACCTCAACCGAAAGAGGAATGCCTGCAATGCTAGCTCCTTCTTGTCTGTTTAAACAAGTTCTCTTTCTGTCCCCCGCAAACACCTTGGCAGCTACCATTTCAGACAGCACCTCCTCTTGAAGATTCACGGGTGTAGTCTGAGACTGGGGGCAGAATTGTAGAGATTTTAAATGTTTGCATTCAGATGGGACAATTCCAGTCCTTGCTGCAAATTCTGTATTTGAATTGCATTCCTCCATTTCACAAATGACTTGATGGCTTGCACCCCATGTTTTGTTTTTCTTTTTTGGAATATGGATAGGAGTGCATGGCTTGAAAAAAGATTTTTCGACTGCAAATATCCCATTTTTGGGGTCACCACACTGGCATGCGAAGTGTTGTTTTTCTGTGACATCTTGTACCCTTTTTTGTGCTTCTTCCTGATATGAACCAACAAGTTCTTCCTGTTTATTGTGAGCCCACAATGACTGCACTTCACTCTTTCTTGCCGACGCACATGCAGTCTTACTGGTGCTGCTGCAAGCTTTCCGATGGATGAGTTAGGGTAGTGCATGGAGAGAATGTTGCTGGGGTGGTGAATAGAGGTACTGGTGTTGGAAGTGGAGTTGGGGTTGCACATGAAGAAAATGTGGTTGCTGTAAACTGTGGTGATGTTGGAGGAGTAGACTGGGATGCTGGAGAAAACTGTGGTTCTGGAAAAACGGGGGTTCCGGAGGAGAAAAGTGAGGTGCTGGAGGAGTAAAAAGTGAGGTGCTGGAGGAGTAAAAAGGGGTGCTGGAGGAGTAAATGGTGGTGCTGGAGGAGAAGACGGGGGTGCTGGAGGAGTAGACAGGGGTGCTGGAGTGAATGGGGGTGCTGGAGGAATAAACGGGGGTGCTGGAGAGAATGGGGGTGCTGGAGGAGAAAACGGGGGTGCTGCTGGAGTTGTGGGTGGATGTTTTTTGCATAATATTGAATGTTTAATGGGTGGGACCTTCCTCAGTACCGTGGCGGGACATATGCCTGCCTTACATGCACCCAGGGCCTAAATAATAACAGCTTTGTAGAAGAGGGAGCATAAGTAAGTGAGACGCTTAACACAGGGCCATAATTAGTTCAATTAAAAAGGAAATGTTTATGTCTGTTTAATATTGTGTTGAGCTGACACAGGTTAAAATGATAATGTAACAGGCCTGCATCAATAAAGAACCATAACACACAAAGACTATACATACCTCCATGCTGAGCTGCCAGACTGCTGTGCTTACTTACATGCTTTTGAAGGTGATGGATTTCATTTGGATTTTCTACTTTGTCGCAGAATGGGCAGTGATCACTTCTGCAACACACTGCACATCTTTCTACTTTGGCTTCTGCCCTCGTTTTAAGATTGTTTGATGCATCTGTGGAGGTTAAACACACACACATACACACACACACGAAATATTTCACACACATGTCGTCCATGGGCCAGGCAAAATATCTGCACCATTCAAGGTGGCAAAGGGTCACAGTCCCAGGTTGTTCTTCACATATCAGTGAACATATTGATATATATCAATCATTCAATCAAGTCTTACTTTATTCAGACACAAAGACAGGTCCATTTTAAAGACAACAACAAAGAAATACAACACAAGACAAGAACACAAAAATATAGCTAAAACAGCAGCTCACAAGTCCACCATGATTAAAAGCTATACAGACATTTGTTCCAGTGTCCCAGAAACAAGAGGAGGACCTGGTGTCACTTTGTGTAGGCTCAGTTAACAGCATTATAATTACATTCTTAGAGTCAATTAATCGACACATACATGTGTACATAACATTCCTCAACACAACGTGAAAAGTGGGAACATTACTAGTCACAAACACGTGACCTGCACTTGTCCATCTTGGAAGCTTGAGCAAGATTCTGAATGCATCATTATATGCTACCTGCAGCTTTTTCATTGTTGCTTTGCTATAAGTGCGCCACAAGTGGGCAGTACAGAGTGGAGTACAGTAGGCCCCAAAAAGAGCAGTTTTAACATCATCTGTACACATTTGAACTTTGCGTGCCAGCATATTGGCTTGTGCATACAGTCTGCAACACTGGCGCTGCACATCATCGTCATCACATAGATCATTCCTGATCACGTGACCCACAAATCTCATTTTGTTCACCACATTTAGTGCTTGGTCTGCCAAGAAGAATGAGGGAACATATTGCTGCTCGTCCTCCTTGGTTTTAGCACTCATGACAACACTCTTTTTGGAGTTAAATGTGATGTCCTGCTGCACAGCATAACTTGAGCAGACTCTGAGCAGTTGCTGTAGGCCAGCACTATAAGCACACAGGAGGACTAAGTCATCAGCACACATCAGATGATTAATAAGACTACCCCCACCATACTGCCAGTCTTACACTCTTAACTTTTTGGAGAGATCATCCATATACACACTGAAGAGAACAGGCGACAGTATTCCACCTTGTCAGACCCCAATGGTCACTGGGAAGGGGGCAGATATACTCTTACCCCATCTGACTTGCATGGTTTGATATGAATACCAAAAATGCAAGGTCCTGATCAAATAAGAGGGGACCCCTCACTCTTGTAGTTTAACAAATAATTTACCATGATTAACTCGGTCAAAAGCTTTTGATGCATCAAAAAACACATACATAGTGTAGTGTTGTGTCTTCTATATTTACTAACAACTTCCTGCAGTGCATATATGCACAAATCTTTTAAAGCCAAACTGATTGCCAGTAGTTGATATGTATTCTTGAAGCCTATCCAAGAGAATTGGTTCCAATACTTTGGAAAGTATGCTAGCCAGAGCAACTGGCCTGTAATGTTCTATGCTGGATATTTTACCAGTTTTGTCTGTGATTACTGGCACTAGTAAGACAGACAACATAGAGTCAGGTAGGATGCCCTGCATTAACAATCCAGAAAAACACACAGCCAGTAACACTGAGATTCTGTGGCTAGCATGCTTCAGATGTCCTGCTGTTATTTGGTCAAGGCCACATGCTTTGTTCACTGACAATTTCTCAATGGCGTAGCACACTTCATCAGGTCTAATAACCACATCATCATTGTTAGAGACGTCACCAACATTAAATCCATCACTCTTTACACAAATAAAAATGTCTCCATAGTGTTTTCTCCACAGTTCAGCAATATTTCCAGGCCCAGTAATCCCATCAATGCTGGATGGTAGGGCATCTCACTATTATTAATAACCTCAACTTCCTTCCAGAAGTCATAGACATTATTCTGCTGAGGCTTTGTGGCCATGGAGTTTGCCCTCATGGCCTGCTCATTTCTTTTAATAAAACGTACAGCATATTGAAGTCTAGCGTTAGCCTGTTTCTTGTGTTCACACTCTGGCCCACGCCTGGCTCTTCCTGATGAGACCCAGTTTCTAGAAGCTTCTTTGGCCTCTACATGCAGTTCAGCTCCATATTCATTCCACCCTGGCCTGACATCATGTTGTTTAGCCCTTTTTTGGTGGAATGATTTACTGCCATTATTTAGACATTTCACAGTTGTATCATACCTTATACATATAGCAGACCAGGCCGTGTCCGGTGGGCCCAGGGGCCACGGCCGCTGCCGCCTGGAGCTGCGCCCGAGGAGGAAGCACCGAGGGCGGTGTGACTGGACGTGGGAGTGGGGCAGGCTGGGCTAGCTGCTAGACCATGCAGACCGGCGGTCCCGACACTCATGCTGGCTGGCGTTCGTTCTCTGGACAGGGACATTTTGGACTGTGCTGCAGTTTACTGGATGCACTGTGTTGCTGGCTGTTAGTGTGGGTTTATTCATTTATTTTGCGTTGTTCTCCCCATTGTTGTATGTTTTTGCTGGTGTCGTTTTCTTTTGGATGTGTTTTGTGTCTTTTGTGTTGCACTGCTGTGGGCTGGGAGAAAGGACATGTCGTCTCTTTTGTGTATGAAAGTGCATGACTGAGATGACAACAAACTGCTTCTGACTTCTGATGTGCCTGCAAGCTAGCAACAATAGCCAGCTAATTTAGCTGCTCTGTCGTTTGCCTATCAAGCCACCATGTAGAATGGACAGGACAGGCTAGTTAATGTCAAAACTAGCGGCACAAAATGTCCTTAAACTAACAGTTTTGTCCCGTTTCCTTCTCTTTTTGGTTAGAGCCAGCTCAGCGTGCATTGCAGGGTGTAACATAACGTGTATTTATCGTCTGCTGCGAGAGAGAGAGAGAGAGAGACAGAGAGAGAGAGAGAGAGAGAGAGAGAGAGAGAGAGAGAGAGAGAGAGAGAGAGAGAGAGAGAGAGAGAGAGAGAGAGAGAGAGAGAGACAGAGAGAGAGAGACAGAGAGAGAGAGAGAGAGAGAGAGAGAGAGAGAGAGAGAGAGAGAGAGAGAGAGAGAGAGAGAGACAGAGAGAGAGAGAGAGACAGAGAGAGAGAGAGAGAGAGAGAGAGAGAGAGAGAGAGAGCTCGCCACTTGGTGTACTCTGCTGGGTGTTGCTGCACGTCCGGGTCTATTACGGCTTATAACGTCTATTTAGCTGCTCTTTTGACACGTCTGTCATATACACATGTGTTCATTGTGATGTGGAGAACAACGTAGGACCACTGAACCCCGTCACCAGTTCCGGAGCACGCCAGAAACCTCACACTAAACATTTGGCCAACGTTGGCAACCCTGGTGTTTCCGGGGTCCTCCCTATAGTCCCCGGGTCCTATAGTCCCCGGGTCCTATGTTCCCCGCTTTGTATGAGACCGGGGAATATCGGACCTTTTTGTATACAGAGGGCCCTATATTCCCCACTTTTCCCCAAAAGGGTCCTATGTTCCCCGTTTTGTATGTGCAGGGAAACATGGGACCTTTCTTTATAAAAAGGGTCCTATGTTCCCCTAGGGCACCCGGGGAACATAGGACCCTTTTTATAAAGAAAGGTCCTATGTTCCCCGGTCAGCAGGTTTGACGCTGTTTGGCGCAAAAAGTGCATTTTCAATAATGCATTATTTAGGGCAGATTATTAAGAAGACAATGAATCATACGATTTCTATTTTTATATCACAAAAACGAACTCACAAAGTCCAGGTTGGCTAAAGTATGTGGAAACTTTCGACACTAAACCAATTTCAACTTATTAGGCTATAGCCTATATTTGGGCGCATAACCCACCCCGGCAGTTCTCTGATATTTATGCGTGAAATGTGTCACTTATCGAGGAAAATGCGCCTCGCCGAGTAGGTGAGCTGGCTCGTCTGTGTCTGAATGTAATATAGTAAGCCTGTGCTCCTTGGGCAATTGTACCCGGGCATAGCTCAGTCGGTAGAGCTCTCGCCTATGGATCGCAAGGTCGTGAGTTCGATCCCGGGTGCCGCCAACTCAGCGTATGAGTAGCACATTGTGCGAGAAGTGCCGGGAGCTGAGTATAGATGTTGTGTTCCGTCCTCAGCAGTCCATCTCCCAGAGGTCTAGCGCATTGTACCAGGGATAGACTCCTGCGTAAGCTGGCTGATACCGACAATAGGCCAATTCCGACCCACTTCTTCTATGTTCCCTAGAAAGCCGTCGTTCCCATCATAACCACACCAGCTTATTGGGGAAAGCATCTGACAGATATTAGATAGAAACCATCTGCTCAGTAAGGCCCTTTAAGCATCATAATTGTAATGATAATAATAATAACATAATAATAATAATAATAATGATAATAGCCTAATAATAATGATGATGATGATGATGATAATAATAATAATAACAATATAGCCTTATATTAGAAATGCTAAAAATTGGATAATTGAAATATTTATAATTATAAAGTAGGCTAATATAGCATGGTAATAACAATAAAATCATAACAATATCTGCCTGGTCTCTTAAGATTCTAAGATGCTGTATGCTACAGAAATAACGGGACATAGGCCTAGGCTAATGAATACGCCTTTTTGACAAAATATGAATGAAAGGCTAATCAACAACGCTAAAGCTGAATCACAAAACACATATTGCTCGAAAAATAATTTATAAATAGCCAAAGGCACACATGATTTCGAGTTTGGAAATATTTAAAACTTGTCGTGGATGTGTGGTCATCTGCACGCAAGTTTCCTGGCGTTCTAAACCACATGATGAAATTCAGCAATGTCTAAACCGCCCGCCAACTTGCAACAGTTTGCAACAATCGGTTGTTATCGGTGATAACTCGTGGACTCACTGTCATGTGCTTACTAGCCTACAAGAAGACAAACAATGGCGATAGTTATGGATGGTGATCGAGGCGGCAAAGTGTTGGTACATGAGAACTTCAGATATCAGAAGCACCGCACCAATCAAGACACCATTAGATGGAGGTGCTGGAGGTGGAACTGTAGAGTGCCACTGATCACAAATAGATTTGAAGTGGAGGACGTGGATGCTAACATTATTGTGCACGATGTTGGGGAACACGTGCATCCCCCTGACGGAGAAATGATGCACCGTCCGACAGGGGGTGATTGCAGAAGTTGCGAGGGAGCCAACAGTCCCAATCAGAAGGATCTATAATGCGCAAAGGGTCCTGCAGCGTCGGCAACGTCAAATCCAGGGTTTTAGCCCCTCTTTGTTGAGTAGCCTAATGGACTAGGACTACTCATTTTGCTTTTTTGAAGAAGAAAAAAGCCTTAACGTTAGGCTAGTTAGGCCTTGGAGATTTTTGTTTTAGACCATGCCTTTTCTGGGGGGCTTCTGCCATAGACCAACCCTTTTTCAGCCAAGCTTTTACTAGAAGCATTTTGTTATTAATAGCCTATTATCAGTGTTACTATTGATAGTATTATGCCTGTAATTGTTATTTGTTATCAGGCCTCTTTTATAATTAGGCTATTATTATTATTATCATTATCATTATTATTATTATTATTAGGCTGTTGTTATTATTATTATTATTTATTATTATTATTGATATTATTACTATTATTATTATTATTATTATTATCATTAAAGAAGAACATCAAAGGATGTAAGGTAGCACTCATCAAATGAAAAAAAAAGACACAATTCTCTATTTTACCATTTCATTGTTTGGCATCAGTCATTAACTTGGCCGGGTGGTCTTCTTCAGAAACCTTAATGACTGATGCCAAACAATAAAATGGTGAAACAGAGGACTGCCTCTGTTATTTTTTTACCATTTGGTGAGTGTTACCTTACATCCTTTGATGTTCGTCTTTGATTCATGTTTTTGGTTTCGCACCTCCACAAGCCTTTAGTTTTTTGAGAAGCACATATTATTATTATTATTAGGCAATTAGCCTATTGTGTAAGGTAGGCGGCCCCCGTTGATGGATACTTTGTGCTGGTCCTAAATTCCAAGTCCTGGTCTAAGTTCTCTGCCTAAAAAGTTCATCATTAAAGTCTTTTTGAAAGAAAGTCTGCCAAGTGATTTAATATGGAAAACGAACTGCAAAGTAACAAGAAAGTGGCTGAAGTGTCCAGTGCTGTGCAAATTGAACTTTGAGCGAAGGTGGAAATGGCTACTGGTTATACTGGTAGGCGGGCCTACTGCAAGACAAACTTGCGTTGATTGCCGACTGTCCATGCTTAGCCGGAGAGCCAACTAACTAGGCCTACTGCAGTAAATATTGGCAAGAAATAATAATAAAGCAAATTACAGCCTCCTCTAGGCCGAATTTGGATACGCACTCAAGGTGGCCTGCGATATACAACAGCCAACAATGGTAATACGGCCTAATTTAATCAGCGGAGGAATAGATTGTCGTAGCCTACAACTCAGCCATGACCCCAGTTTTTATTATTTTGGACCCGTTAAGGAAATAATTTGCAAAAAGGGTTCTAAGTTCCCCGGTTTGTTCCTCGATTGGCAACAGCGGGGAATATAGGACCCTTTATTTGGAAAAAGGTCCTATGTTCCCCTGGAAACAGCGGGGAATATAGGACCCTTTTTCCAAAAGAGGGTTCTATGTTCCCCGGTGTCTATTGCAACCGGGATTATAGGACCTTTTTAGGGGAAAACGGGGAATATGGGACCCTTTTTTTCGAAATATAGGACCCGGGGACTATAGGCACGGCCCCGTGTTTCCGGAAGCTAGCTTGGTCTAAATCCCCGGATGTTCTTGCATGCAGCCATTACGGTACGACACGTTGTGCTAGCTAGTAAACTAAGCTAGCTAGTAATAATGGCCCTAATGGACGAAAGCGGTTCCTTTTTAAAAGAATTTCAAGAGGAAACAAAAACGAGGTTCATCGTAAAATGTGTGGATGCATTATGTAAAGACAAAGGTATGTTAGGCTATCTTTATCCTACCCCGTTTTCCACTTAAATTAGCGGGTAAAGCCGGGTTGTTTTAAACGGCCGAGAAGCCGTTAAAACTTGCCGAATGGCAGCTTTCACACGGCCACTAGCCGAGTAGGCCTCCGCCTTTCTGTTTGCTTTGTTTGGCTGATCGCAGCAACACCAACGCGAATGTCTGTGACTGCCTGGCCAAGCAGTACTTCGGCAGAACCAACAGATTTGCTTGTCAAAGTGACTGCATCTAAATGCTGCTAATTAACGCCATGGAAAGCTGCCCTGAAAACGAGTTATTCCGAACGCGCCGGATAAGGGGCGGGAATGAGCGGGTCTACCCGGGTGTCCTGCTAACATCAATGCCGAGCGGAGCTGAAGCCGATAAAACCCGTGTTTATTGCAGTCATTTCACCCGGACTGGATGCCCATTGTACCGTTTGCCACTGGCCAAAAAGCCGGGTGTAAGCGGGTGTTTTGGCCAGGTGGAAAGGGGCTGTGGCGCCGCATTATGTAATAACGCCGCATTATGTAATAACGTAATAAATTTTCACATCATTATGTAATAACGCCACATTTCGTAATAACTTGCCGCATTTTGTAATAAAATTCTTGAACGCAATATGTAATAAAGTTTGCCGCATTTTGTAATAAGTTGTTACATATTGCACCGGTTATAACAAAATGCGGATGTTACACTTTTTTATGAAGAAAATGTAATAATTTGGTGCATTGTGTAATAAACCACCAAAATTTATGTCTTGATTTGAAAAAAACATAACGTCAGAACAACATTGACTTTAAGCATTCTAGCATGACTCAACTAAGAATGAATTTTTCTAGTAAGATGTTTCATTAGTCAAAACTTATTCGAATATAATTGTTTATTATAATCATAGAGAATGTGTTTGAATGTTCAGAGACAAAAACTGCACTAAATGCGTGTTACAGACACAAACATTGTCAGTGCACTGAAATGTCAGGAGACATACACACATCTGCATTATGTTAAACAAATATTATGCGATTAGAAAGCAGACAAAAGTCAGGAACAAATATGGAATAGAAAAACTGTATTCCAGTTCCATTTGTGTTAATGCAACATAGATGTCCTTTTCTATAGTGGTTAACAATAGTATAAACTGACTAAAAACAGCCTAAACAATCTTTCAAATCAAAATGAGATATTTCTAATCATGTTATTAAAATAAAAAAAGAAGGCTAGCCACACTTGCCGATTAACAAAAAGATTTGCAATATTTCCAATATACATGAAATTTACTTACGACTTGAAAAAAAACATCTTCTCTAGTAGCAACAGTAGAAATACCTTTTCCTCCAACATAAACTTCTCTTAAAACAACCATCACTTAGTAAGATTAAAGATAAACAGTCAGAAAATTATTGAACTAGGTACAACAGACACATACTGTTCAAGGTTAAATGTGATCTGTCACATTTGGAAGTTCCTCCTATCATTCTTTCCTTTATTCATTCACTATTTACATCATATCTCTCCTTCCTTCCTTCCTTCCCTCCCATACTATGTTTTCCAAAAAATGTCCTTGATTTTGAAATGTCCACAGCTTGTGTGCCTCAACAAGACCCAGGCCCTCATCCACTTGCTATTTTTCCCAAATAGCTCCTTTGATCTCACTGAGAGACCACTCCCACATCCAGCTGATTTATATAGCTTCATAATACTAATGACACTGTCATGTTCCAACTGAAGGCTTTCAGCTAAATATTCCCTGATGTAGATTTGAGGAAGAACTCGTGATGCAAGGTCTTGCAAAAGTTTAGAAACCCTGTTGAATACACCGAGCATTGACATGTCAGCATGTAGTGTCAACTGAATAACATATGCCAGCAATTCTGTCGGCAGGTTGGGCATGTCACAATTTCCATCATCATATAGAAGGGCATCATCATGGGGTATATCCAGGGGATCATGATGGTGTTCATCCAGAGCACAGTCATCTGGTTCATCCGTGAAATGGTGATGGTTTTCAACAAACGTAGCATCATGGCATTCATTCAGGGCATCATCATGGAGAACATCTGGTTCATCATCTTCTTGGTTTGATCCATTCTCATATCTTTGACATGTCCTTTCCCTCTCAGCTTCCACAATATTCTCAATGAATGAAGACACTGACCCCTCCATGCTCCTCTGCAATATGTCCAAGGACCAGCAATGGCAAGCTTTCTGAGTATGTGTTAGACTGAGATATAATAGAAGAGGCATCAGTTCCCAGTGTGGAGATAATGAGAAATTGGACACTGAAAATCTCAGCTGCCCTTTGTAGTGTGATGTGATCTCCGTAGGTCCCAAATTGTGACATGCTATCCAAGTATACATCCAAGTCATTTCCATCAACATAGTGAGACAAAGGTGTTCCATTTACGGTAAATGGATTAGACCTGAGATCTTGAACTATTTCATCCCTTAGGGTTGCTGCTGATCTGAATATTCCTAATGAAGCAAGCTGATCAGCTATGGCACTAAACTGGCAATTTCCATCGGGTGCTGGGTCAAACCGTACACTCACGTCTAAGGAGTTATAGTCCCTCAGTCTGTCTTCATGTGTGTATGTCATCAAAAGTGGATGCAAAGTTAGAACTGACTTCGAAGATTTAGAGCGCTTTTTTTCTCGTTGCCGTGTTGTACTGGTCACATCAGAAACAAAGAACCATTTTTCTTGCACTTTAGCATCACCAGGAATCTTGAACTGAACTTTGTATTTTGAAAGCTTTATGTTACGTTTCATGATCCCACCAGGCAACACGCGATACCGTTTTGAAACTCGATGGGCACCATCTTTCACTCTCACCAAAACAGCTTCACTGACATGATAAACAGATGGAGGATTTTGTTTAGATGCATGCCGGATCATCCGTTTACTGTAATGCTCAGTGGCTTTCTTTGCCATTTGTCGTTGTCTTCTTCGTTTTTCCTCAAATCTGAGCCGCTGTTTCAGGGAGGGTAAATGACTTTGTGGATCATTCGTGGATTGTTTACCAATGACACTGGATGGAGAACCTGCCAGGGGATGCATCACCGTGTTACTTTTTCTCCCATAGTATACTTGAAATGGAGACATCCAACTTAAAACTTCCTTTGGGTCTTCATGTTTAATGTTTAACCCAGTTAACCCCTTTCCTCTGACAATTCACAAGGTCATACATGATCTTTTCCCTCAGCACTCTGTGGGTCCTCTCTACCTTTCCTTGGCTTTGGGGATGTTACGGTGAACTCTCAATTATTCTCACTTGCATTGATTCCATCAGCCTTCGCACAGCTCCTTTAAACTCTCTGCCTTGATCATGCTGCAAAACTTGAGGTGGGCCATGTTCAGTGTAGATATCATAAAGGTGTCTTGCAATCTCTGAGCTGTCTTTACTTTTTAATGGTTTAAGCCATGTGTATCGACTAAAGACATCAATCACAGTGAGGATGTATCGATATGTGAAATGGCCATGCTTGATCTTCCACTTTCCCATATCAAGGAGGTCAATCTGATGCCGATCCTGTACTTCTTTGGCCCTGATGGGCCTCGGAATGGGTTTATTTCCAAATCTAGCCTTGTGGAGTTGGTAGCGTCTGGAGCAGTCCAGTGTTTTTTGAACCTTTCTTTCACTAATGCCAGAGTGTTGCTCATTTAGTCGCTTATTCAGCTTCCTCGCACCTGATCCCTTTGTGTCATCCAGACCTTTTTTTACAATGCCACCAACTGCAGACTTCATAGCTACTGGCTTCCCGGCACATAGCAAGGTCTCTCCATCCTCGCTCAGAGAGTAGAGATTCCTATTTCTCCACAGCCTCACCAGAGCACTTTGTTGCACTCTTGTACGTGCATTGACAGGAACATTGAACTCTCCCTTTAATTTCTTCACAATGACTTCATAGACATCTTTAGTCATTGATTGTTGTTGTCCATATCCCATGCAGAAAACCCAAAGGGTACAGGCCACAATTATGCTGAACTGTAGAGCTGTCAAAAAATATTTTGTTTAATTGAATATATCACGTTGTTGTATTATGTTATAGCGGTAACTTACAGTAGATTGCTGTTATTGGTCCCCGAAATTAATCTGTAATTTCAGAAACTTTCTAAAACCAATCTAGCATCTGCTAGTTTAGCTTATCATTGCTAATCAGATCATGGTTACTAACTTAAAAGTTTGGGCTTTAATCTGTTAGCATTTCATATTAGTTGCAAATCAATCAACATACATTTCTGAGAGATTCTCTGAATCTGAATTGCTGTTATCGGTCCCCGAAATTAATCTGTCATTTCAGAAACTTTCTAAAACCAATCTAGCATCTGCTAGTTTAGCTTACCATTGCTAATCAGATCATGGTTACTAACTTAAAAGTTTGGGCTTTAATCTGTTAGCATTTCATATTAGTTGCAAATCAATCAACATACATTTCTGAGAGATTCTCTGAATCTGAAATCTGATATTTGTTCATACCTTTCATCGTGTTGCCTTTCAAATATTTTCCATCTTAAGTGGTCAGAGGGCATGGCAAAACTGAAGCCAAAGTGTTTGGATCTCCCCCTGGTGGCTGGCTTTAGTACACGCACACATGCTATCACCACTATGTTGTGAACCAAACCAAAAAATAATGTATAATGCTAGTCCAGTTAGAGAATTTTAATTTTTCCTAATTGTTATACATATTATGAATGCAGATGAAGGACAATAATTTTGATGGTTTATTAAATTAATTAAACTGCATTCTTTTTTCTGTTTCATATTTGTTTTTATCTTTTGTCTGCTTTCTAATCACATAATATGTGTTTAACATAATGCAGATGTGTGTATGTCTCCTGACATTTCAGTGCACTGATAATGTTTGTGTCTGTAACACGCATGTAGTGCAGTTTTTGTCTCTGAACATTCAAACACATTCTCTATGATTATAATAAACAGTTATATTTGAATAAGTTTTGACTAATGAAACATCTTACTAGTTTGTAAAATTAATTCTTAGTTGAGTCATGCTAGAATGCTTAAAATCAATGTTGTTCTGATGTTATGTTTTTTTCAAATTAAGACATAAATTTTGGTGGTTTATTACATAATGCACCAAATTATTACATTTTCTTCATACAAAATTGTAACATCCGCATTTTGTAATAACCGGTGCAATATGTAACAACTTATTACAAAATGCGGCAAACTTTATTACATATTGCATTCAAGAATTTTATTACAAAATGCGGCAAGTTATTATGAAATGTGGCGTTATTACATAATGATGTGAAAATTTATTACATAATGCGGCGTTATTACATAATGCGGCGCTACAGGGGCTTTCACTGCGCTGTCGTTGAACAACAGGTTCTGCTCTGCATAACTTGGGGTAACGGGAACGTATTTAATGTCCTACAACATAGCTAGTAACGTTAGATAACAAGTAACCATGTAGCCTAGATTGTGTTTACCTGTTGACCTTTTGATACAGAATGGCAGCCATCAATTGGGATCCAACAAGTTTACTGGGAGCGGTCGAAAGATAAGGCCCCATCAGTCCCCTTCAGTGGAGTTCCCTTCGTATTTGTTGGGTACAAAACGATGGTGGGCCATCAGGGCAAGGATGTGGGAGCCAAAGAAACGAGGCACTATGCTGAGGCGAAATCAAAGGAAACAGTAAGTTGTCACTTCTGTCTTGGATTCTCAGACTTGTTTAATGCACTATTGTCCATATTAGTCAACACACTAAAAATAAGCACCGGTTTCATGTAGAATTATGTCCAACATGTATTATTCGTTGCAGACTCAAGATCATAGTTTTCACAAAGGGAGGTATCTCCTGCAAGATACAAAGAAGGTTGGATGCCCAGCTGGGGTGCACCTCACCGGTATTGGCCGTTTTCCAGCATTCAGGTTAGATTAACTAACCTTTTTATTTAACCGTTTTTTGGGGGGGTTTCAGTACAAAATGTAACTTATAGATAGACTGTTTATAAACAATGAGAACATGAAGAAATTTATTAATGCTTCAAAGAACACGAACAACTCTGTTTACCTGTGTTGTTGTACAAATCTACTTTGCTGTTCGTTGAATGAGAACAGGGAGAGTCTGAGAGCGAGAAAGGCGGCTGCAGTGAGGCTTAGAGAAGCTCTGAAAAGGGACCCCATTGTCTGGGAAAATGTATTCTTTGTGAAGACACCCACAGCCGGTGCACATGTGGGACACCCAGTCGAGGGAGAGGTATGGTAATAAACACAGTAGAACACAGTAAGAATGTTAGGTAATGTTTATGTAGACTAGATAGTCTACACCTCAGGAATGATTCTGCAGTGACTGGTGATAAATTAAACCTGTGCTTAGGAGAGATGGGACTAAAGCCTAATTTATGTTTCAAAGTGTAGTGCGACGCGCAGCTGGATAAAAATGATGCAAATTCGACAGTTTTGACGTCAAGCCGACACTTTTAGAGGGTCGGCGACGGGTGTCGTGTACCTGCTGATTTTTGTAAGGTTGCAGATGCCTTCATAAGTTTTGCACAGCTGTGATAGGATGAATAAATTAGCCTTAAGGCTGAATCTTATCATACTTATTTTTACACTACTAAAATAACCCTTATGTTATATTGATACATTTAGTGTCGACATGTAAATTAATTAGCTAAAGGGAATGTTGTTTCCTGAAGTCCCTATCATTAAGGCGCTAATCACTTTGTACTCTGTACTTTCCTGAAGGCTGCCTCTATCCGTGAGCCTATTGACAGCAGGGTGGAGCAGCGCATCTCAGAACTCACCAAGCAAGGGGTCAAGAGGAGCAGTGAGATGCGTCGACACATTGCACAGTATGTCAACACTGACTTGTTTAGGGGAGCCAGCCCACCACCACTCACAAGGAGGAGATTTCATCCCTTAGACAAAGACATACGAAATGTGATGTCAAAGGCCAGAGACAAGGGGCGACAGTCCAAAATTGATCAAGTCAATTTGCAAGTGAGTGAAATGTTCATTTAAATCAAACATTCGATAATATACAATGGAAACACATGCATATCTCTACTGTTTTAATATACGTACATGTAATAAACAGGAGCTGGTAGAAAGCGACAAGCTGAAGGGCCCAAAAGACAGCATCCATCTTCGGCTTAATAGCGAATCAGAGGACCTTCTATTCTGTTATCAGTCCGAGTGGCAGCAGAAGATCCTGCAGCTGTATGGCAAAGACATCTGTTTACTTGATGCAACATACCGCACCACACGCTATGCATTGCCATTGGGTTTTTTTGTGTGTACGCACAAATGTGTGCTATGTGGTAGCGGGTGTCTTTGTCGTACAGCATGAGCGGACTGAATCAGTCAAGGAGGCTCTGAGCGTTTTTAAGGAGTGGAACACAAATTGGTCTCCAGCTCACTTCTTGGTGGACTATAGCGAGGTGGAAATCCAAGCTGTGGAATCAACCTTTGAAGGTAGGCAACTATGACCTTCCTATTGCACCACCTTGATTATGTTAACCCCTCATAAATAAAGGTTATTCGGGAGACAGAAATGACTCTTCACATACGTACATGCTGAAACAGTCTGTAAAGTGTAATTGGCTGTTGAAATGCTTTTAATTGCATGTATCAACAAAGATCCTAATGTCTCAATATTTTGAACCTAACAAGGCACACAGGCTGTGCTGTGTGATTTCCACCGGGAGAAGGCATGGGTGGAGTGGGTCTGAAAACAGGCACACGGCATTGAGGACCAGGGTGCCCTGCTGAAGATGCTGAGGGCGATTGCTGCAGCCGACACACCAGAAGCCTTCCAGCAGTCCGTCGACTTCGAGGCTAATAGCTCCATGTGGAAAACCAACAGCATGTTGCAAAACTGGTTCTCTATGACGTGGCTCTCAGAAGCCAAGGTAAGTTGGTCACATCGTAGCATCGTATTACCCCCAATAATGAAAGAAATGGGGTATTTTCTAATGAAGGCAAATATGTGTAAAATACACCTGAAATTAACTTATAATCCTATCGTAAGGGGTTCTTTCTATTGCCTTCAGAGTGTAAAATCATGACAAATAATTTGGACTGATTGAGCATCAATATATTAGAACGGTTGATATATGAGCACAGTGGACCCACAGTGGTACATCTAGGCCATCTGTTGACTAAAGAAATATTGAACAGAGACGGCTGACTGACAATAAATAATAGTGTTATCAAGCATGAAGGAAAGTCATTCTGTTGCAGTAGTGGATGATCTTGGGGGAATATACAGTATGTGTCCCAAAAATGCTATATTATTTTGTATACTGTAGTAAACATTACTCACTTGGTAATAAGCCTCTGCACACAAACTTGGAAGTCACAGTCTCCCAAAAGTCCTCTATATCCACATTTCCATCAAAGTCCTCTGGTGGGTCCTCCACATCACTTATTGTAAAATCAAGTATTAAGAAAACATTGTGAAACTAAAATGAAAAAAAAAGTATCTCTAGAATAGGATGCACTTCCATGACTTTAGGGACTTACCAGGCATGTTGAAAACTGCCTTTTGTGAAGGTCTATCATGACGACTGCTGGATGGTATCCACACTTAATGCAGGAATACATGTAGTCGTGCTTTGTGAGGGCTTCAGAGTGCATGTATGCATGAAGTATTGTGTCCTTACTGGGAAATATCTTCTGTTCAGTCTTCTCCAACACTTCAATGGCTCGGCTAGCAGCATGGTGGGTCTAGGACAGTGTAGAAGACTCAGTAAGGGACATCCTCAAAGGACAACAATACTAAAGCATACCTTCCAAAATGATCGCTTCTTACCTGGAGTGATGTACGAAGGAAAATGCACATATGTAATGTTAACAGAATGTGATCATTCAAATTATGAACACCATCACTCCACTCCTGGTATCGAGACATCAGGCCACAGTTACTGCACGTCCTGCAGTAGGTAGAAATGCCTACAAAAAAGTGTCAGTCATATTAGATCTAAAAATGTCAGTCATACTAGATTTGGCAAGTTGACAGAGCACAGATAACATTTAGTGTAGGGTTACTTTTTTAACATGAGTTACGTTTATCTAGATTACCTTTCTTTTGAGCTCACCTTCTAGAACACCAGTATATGTGACCAATCTTGCCTTTGGTGTGATCAGCACTGGCTCATTAAGGGCTGTGTTCCCTGCCCACTCTTTGCACGTTGCTTCCTTGGGTCCAACGTGTCTTGGGAAGTCTTCAGCTGCTCAGGAGCCGCTGGTCAGATTTTGTGGTAGCAGGGCAGGTATGGGTTTATTTTTTACCAAAGTAGTTGACCATCCTCTTGAGACCTGCATCATCGGGAGGGTATGCTGGTCCTTCTCCATCTTTTTGTGCATTACTCTTTTTTTGTGCTTCTTGGTCAGTCTCTCCCCCAGCATCACTCTCTGTGGCCCTCACAGTTGTAAAAATGTGCCTGTCCGTCTGAAAAAGATGCCACTTGGCAATGATTTCATGGAGACAGATTGTCTTGGTTTGGAATATGGGCAGAGCCAAGTCTTCCTTTGGGAATCATAAGCAGCTACTACCCTACCAAGTCTGCTATAATATGAGACTTTTGACTCATACACTGAAACATATTTCTTCAAGGGACCCCCCCCCCCCCCATGGCCACCTCAACCGAAAGAGGAATGCCTGCAATGCTAGCTCCTTCTTGTCTGTTTAAACAAGTTCTCTTTCTGTCCCCCGCAAACACCTTGGCAGCTACCATTTCAGACAGCACCTCCTCTTGAAGATTCACGGGTGTAGTCTGAGACTGGGGGCAGAATTGTAGAGATTTTAAATGTTTGCATTCAGATGGGACAATTCCAGTCCTTGCTGCAAATTCTGTATTTGAATTGCATTCCTCCATTTCACAAATGACTTGATGGCTTGCACCCCATGTTTTGTTTTTCTTTTTTGGAATATGGATAGGAGTGCATGGCTTGAAAAAAGATTTTTCGACTGCAAATATCCCATTTTTGGGGTCACCACACTGGCATGCGAAGTGTTGTTTTTCTGTGACATCTTGTACCCTTTTTTGTGCTTCTTCCTGATATGAACCAACAAGTTCTTCCTGTTTATTGTGAGCCCACAATGACTGCACTTCACTCTTTCTTGCCGACGCACATGCAGTCTTACTGGTGCTGCTGCAAGCTTTCCGATGGATGAGTTAGGGTAGTGCATGGAGAGAATGTTGCTGGGGTGGTGAATAGAGGTACTGGTGTTGGAAGTGGAGTTGGGGTTGCACATGAAGAAAATGTGGTTGCTGTAAACTGTGGGGATGTTGGAGGAGTAGACTGGGATGCTGGAGAAAACTGTGGTTCTGGAAAAACGGGGGTTCCGGAGGAGAAAAGTGAGGTGCTGGAGGAGTAAAAAGTGAGGTGCTGGAGGAGTAAAAAGGGGTGCTGGAGGAGTAAATGGTGGTGCTGGAGGAGAAGACGGGGGTGCTGGAGGAGTAGACAGGGGTGCTGGAGTGAATGGGGGTGCTGGAGGAATAAACGGGGGTGCTGGAGAGAATGGGGGTGCTGGAGGAGAAAACGGGGGTGCTGCTGGAGTTGTGGGTGGATGTTTTTTGCATAATATTGAATGTTTAATGAGTGGGACCTTCCTCAGTACCGTGGCGGGACATATGCCTGCCTTACATGCACCCAGGGCCTAAATAATAACAGCTTTGTAGAAGAGGGAGCATAAGTAAGTGAGACGCTTAACACAGGGCCATAATTAGTTCAATTAAAAAGGAAATGTTTATGTCTGTTTAATATTGTGTTGAGCTGACACAGGTTAAAATGATAATGTAACAGGCCTGCATCAATAAAGAACCATAACACACAAAGACTCTACATACCTCCATGCTGAGCTGCCAGACTGCTGTGCTTACTTACATGCTTTTGAAGGTGATGGATTTCATTTGGATTTTCTACTTTGTCGCAGAATGGGCAGTGATCACTTCTGCAACACACTGCACATCTTTCTACTTTGGCTTCTGCCCTCGTTTTAAGATTGTTTGATGCATCTGTGGAGGTTAAACACACACACATACACACACACACGAAATATTTCACACACATGTCGTCCATGGGCCAGGCAAAATATCTGCACCATTCAAGGTGGCAAAGGGTCACAGTCCCAGGTTGTTCTTCACATATCAGTGAACATATTGATATATATCAATCATTCAATCAAGTCTTACTTTATTCAGACACAAAGACAGGTCCATTTTAAAGACAACAACAAAGAAATACAACACAAGACAAGAACACAAAAATATAGCTAAAACAGCAGCTCACAAGTCCACCATGATTAAAAGCTATACAGACATTTGTTCCAGTGTCCCAGAAACAAGAGGAGGACCTGGTGTCACTTTGTGTAGGCTCAGTTAACAGCATTATAATTACATTCTTAGAGTCAATTAATCGACACATACATGTGTACATAACATTCCTCAACACAACGTGAAAAGTGGGAACATTACTAGTCACAAACACGTGACCTGCACTTGTCCATCTTGGAAGCTTGAGCAAGATTCTGAATGCATCATTATATGCTACCTGCAGCTTTTTCATTGTTGCTTTGCTATAAGTGTGCCACAAGTGGGCAGTACAGATTGGAGTACAGTAGGCCCCAAAAAGAGCAGTTTTAACATCATCTGTACACATTTGAACTTTGCGTGCCAGCATATTGGCTTGTGCATACAGTCTGCAACACTGGCGCTGCACATCATCGTCATCACATAGATCATTCCTGATCACGTGACCCACAAATCTCATTTTGTTCACCACATTTAGTGCTTGGTCTGCCAAGAAGAATGAGGGAACATATTGCTGCTCGTCCTCCTTGGTTTTAGCACTCATGACAACACTCTTTTTGGAGTTAAATGTGATGTCATGCTGCACAGCATAACTTGAGCAGACTCTGAGCAGTTGCTGTAGGCCAGCACTATAAGCACACAGGAGGACTAAGTCATCAGCACACATCAGATGATTAATAAGACTACCCCACCATACTGCCAGTCTTACACTCTTAACTTTTTGGAGAGATCATCCATATACACACTGAAGAGAACAGGCGACAGTATTCCACCTTGTCAGACTCCAATGGTCACTGGGAAGGGGGCAGATATACTCTTACCCCATCTGACTTGCATGGTTTGATATGAATACCAAAAATGCAAGGTCCTGATCAAATAAGAGGGGACCCCTCACTCTTGTAGTTTAACAAATAATTTACCATGATTAACTCGGTCAAAAGCTTTTGATGCATCAAAAAACACATACATAGTGTAGTGTTGTGTCTTCTATATTTACTAACAACTTCCTGCAGTGCATATATGCACAAATCTGTGCCGTGTTTATTTTTAAAGCCAAACTGATTGCCAGTAGTTGATATGTATTCTTGAAGCATATCCAAGAGAATTGGTTCCAATACTTTGGAAAGTATGCTAGCCAGAGCAACTGGCCTGTAATGTTCTATGCTGGATATTTTACCAGTTTTGTCTGTGATTACTGGCACTAGTAAGACAGACAACATAGAGTCAGGTAGGATGCCCTGCATTAACAATCCAGAAAAACACACAGCCAGTAACACTGAGATTCTGTGGCTAGCATGCTTCAGATGTCCTGCTGTTATTTGGTCAAGGCCACATGCTTTGTTCACTGACAATTTCTCAATGGCGTAGCACACTTCATCAGGTCTAATAACCACATCATCATTGTTAGAGACGTCACCAACATTAAATCCATCACTCTTTACACAAATAAAAATGTCTCCATAGTGTTTTCTCCACAGTTCAGCAATATTTCCAGGCCCAGTAATCCCATCAATGCTGGATGGTAGGGCATCTCACTATTATTAATAACCTCAACTTCCTTCCAGAAGTCATAGACATTATTCTGCTGAGGCTTTGTGGCCATGGAGTTTGCCCTCATGGCCTGCTCATTTCTTTTAATAAAACGTACAGCATATTGAAGTCTAGCGTTAGCCTGTTTCTTGTGTTCACACTCTGGCCCACGCCTGGCTCTTCCTGATGAGACCCAGTTTCTAGAAGCTTCTTTGGCCTCTACATGCAGTTCAGCTCCATATTCATTCCACCCTGGCCTGACATCATGTTGTTTAGCCCTTTTTTGGTGGAATGATTTACTGCCATTATTTAGACATTTCACAGTTGTATCATACCTTATACATATAGCAGACCAGGCCGTGTCCGGTGGGCCCAGGGGCCACGGCCGCTGCCGCCTGGAGCTGCGCCCGAGGAGGAAGCACCGAGGGCGGTGTGACTGGACGTGGGAGTGGGGCAGGCTGGGCTAGCTGCTAGACCATGCAGACCGGCGGTCCCGACACTCATGCTGGCTGGCGTTCGTTCTCTGGACAGGGACATTTTGGACTGTGCTGCAGTTTACTGGATGCACTGTGTTGCTGGCTGTTAGTGTGGGTTTATTCATTTATTTTGCGTTGTTCTCCCCATTGTTGTATGTTTTTGCTGGTGTCGTTTTCTTTTGGATGTGTTTTGTGTCTTTTGTGTTGCACTGCTGTGGGCTGGGAGAAAGGACATGTCGTCTCTTTTGTGTATGAAAGTGCATGACTGAGATGACAACAAACTGCTTCTGACTTCTGATGTGCCTGCAAGCTAGCAACAATAGCCAGCTAATTTAGCTGCTCTGTCGTTTGCCTATCAAGCCACCATGTAGAATGGACAGGACAGGCTAGTTAATGTCAAAACTAGCGGCACAAAATGTCCTTAAACTAACAGTTTTGTCCCGTTTCCTTCTCTTTTTGGTTAGAGCCAGCTCAGCGTGCATTGCAGGGTGTAACATAACGTGTATTTATCGTCTGCTGCGAGAGAGAGAGAGAGAGAGAGAGACAGAGAGAGAGAGACACAGAGAGAGAGAGAGAGAGAGAGACAGAGAGAGAGAGAGAGAGAGACAGAGAGAGAGAGACAGAGAGAGAGAGAGAGACAGAGAGAGAGAGAGACAGAGAGACAGAGAGAGAGAGAGAGAGAGAGAGAGCTCGCCACTTGGTGTACTCTGCTGGGTGTTGCTGCACGTCCGGGTCTATTACGGCTTATAACGTCTATTTAGCTGCTCTTTTGACACGTCTGTCATATACACATGTGTTCATTGTGATGTGGAGGACAACGTAGGACCACTGAACCCCGTCACCAGTTCCGGAGCACGCCAGAAACCTCACACTAAACATTTGGCCAACGTTGGCAACCCTGGTGTTTCCGGGGTCCTCCCTATAGTCCCCGGGTCCTATAGTCCCCGGGTCCTATGTTCCCCGCTTTGTATGAGACCGGGGAATATCGGACCTTTTTGTATACAGAGGGCCCTATATTCCCCACTTTTCCCCAAAAGGGTCCTATGTTCCCCGTTTTGTATGTGCAGGGAAACATGGGACCTTTCTTTATAAAAAGGGTCCTATGTTCCCCTAGGGCACCCGGGGAACATAGGACCCTTTTTATAAAGAAAGGTCCTATGTTCCCCGGTCAGCAGGTTTGACGCTGTTTGGCGCAAAAAGTGCATTTTCAGTAATGCATTATTTAGGGCAGATTATTAAGAAGACAATGAATCATACGATTTCTAATTTTATATCACAAAAACGAACTCACAAAGTCCAGGTTGGCTAAAGTATGTGGAAACTTTCGACACTAAACCAATTTCAACTTATTAGGCTATAGCCTATATTTGGGCGCATAACCCACCCCGGCAGTTCTCTGATATTTATGCGTGAAATGTGTCACTTATCGAGGAAAATGCGCCTCGCCGAGTAGGTGAGCTGGCTCGTCTGTGTCTGAATGTAATATAGTAAGCCTGTGCTCCTTGGGCAATTGTACCCGGGCATAGCTCAGTCGGTAGAGCTCTCGCCTATGGATCGCAAGGTCGTGAGTTCGATCCCGGGTGCCGCCAACTCAGCGTATGAGTAGCACATTGTGCGAGAAGTGCCGGGAGCTAAGTATAGATGTTGTGTTCCGTCCTCAGCAGTCCATCTCCCAGAGGTCTAGCGCATTGTACCAGGGATAGACTCCTGCGTAAGCTGGCTGATACCGACAATAGGCCAATTCCGACCCACTTCTTCTATGTTCCCTAGAAAGCCGTCGTTCCCATCATGACCACACCAGCTTATTGGGGAAAGCATCTGACAGATATTAGATAGAAACCATCTGCTCAGTAAGGCCCTTTAAGCATCATAATTGTAATGATAATAATAATAACATAATAATAATAATGATAATAGCCTAATAATAATGATGATGATGATGATGATGATAATAATAATAATAACAATATAGCCTTATATTAGAAATGCTAAAAATTGGATAATTGAAATATTTATAATTATAAAGTAGGCTAATATAGCATGGTAATAACAATAAAATCATAACAATATCTGCCTGGTCTCTTAAGATTCTACGATGCTGTATGCTACAGAAATAACGGGACATAGGCCTAGGCTAATGAATACGCCTTTTTGACAAAATATGAATGAAAGGCTAATCAACAACGCTAAAGCTGAATCACAAGACACATATTGCTCGAAAAATAATTTATAAATAGCCAAAGGCACACATGATTTCGAGTTTGGAAATATTTAAAACTTGTCGTGGATGTGTGGTCATCTGCACGCAAGTTTCCTGGCGTTCTAAACCACATGATGAAATTCAGCAATGTCTAAACCGCCCGCCAACTTGCAACAGTTTGCAACAATCGGTTGTTATCGGTGATAACTCGTGGACTCACTGTCATGTGCTTACTAGCCTACAAGAAGACAAACAATGGCGATAGTTATGGATGGTGATCGAGGTGGCAAAGTGTTGGTACATGAGAACTTCAGATATCAGAAGCACCGCACCAATCAAGACACCATTAGATGGAGGTGCTGGAGGTGGAACTGTAGAGTGCCACTGATCACAAATAGATTTGAAGTGGAGGACGTGGATGCTAACATTATTGTGCACGATGTTGGGGAACACATGCATCCCCCTGACGGAGAAATGGTGCACCGTCCGACAGGGGGTGGTTGCAGAAGTTGCGAGGGAGCCAACAGTCCAAATCAGAAGGATCTATAATGCGCAAAGGGTCCTGCAGCGTCGGCAACGTCAAATCCAGGGTTTTAGCCCCTCTTTGTTGAGTAGCCTAATGGACTAGGACTACTCATTTTGCTTTTTTGAAGAAGAAAAAGCCTTAACGTTAGGCTAGTTAGGCCTTGGAGATTTTTGTTTTAGACCATGCCTTTTCTGGGGGGCTTCTGCCATAGACCAACCCTTTTTCAGCCAAGCTTTTACTAGAAGCATTTTGTTATTAATAGCCTATTATCAGTGTTACTATTGATAGTATTATGCCTGTAATTGTTATTTGTTATCAGGCCTCTTTTATAATTAGGCTATTATTATTATTATCATTATCATTATTATTATTATTATTAGGCTGTTGTTATTATTACTATTATTTATTATTATTACTGATATTATTATTATTATTATTATTATCATTAAAGAAGAACATCAAAGGATGTAAGGTAGCACTCATCAAATGAAAAAAAAAGACACAATTCTCTATTTTACCATTTCATTGTTTGGCATCAGTCATTAACTTGGCCGGGTGGTCTTCTTCAGAAACCTTAATGACTGATGCCAAACAATAAAATGGTGAAACAGAGGACTGCCTCTGTTATTTTTTTACCATTTGGTGAGTGTTACCTTACATCCTTTGATGTTCGTCTTTGATTCATGTTTTTGGTTTCGCACCTCCACAAGCCTTTAGTTTTTTGAGAAGCACATATTATTATTATTATTAGGCAATTAGCCTATTGTGTAAGGTAGGCGGCCCCCGTTGATGCATACTTTGTGCTGGTCCTAAATTCCAAGTCCTGGTCTAAGTTCTCTGCCTAAAAAGTTCATCATTAAAGTCTTTTTGAAAGAAAGTCTGCCAAGTGATTTAATATGGAAAACGAACTGCAAAGTAACAAGAAAGTGGCTGAAGTGTCCAGTGCTGTGCAAATTGAACTTTGAGCGAAGGTGGAAATGGCTACTGGTTATACTGGTAGGCGGGCCTACTGCAAGACAAACTTGCGTTGATTGCCGACTGTCCATGCTTAGCCGGAGAGCCAACTAACTAGGCCTACTGCAGTAAATATTGGCAAGAAATCATAATAAAGCAAATTACAGCCTCCTCTAGGCCGAATTTGGATACGCACTCAAGGTGGCCTGCGATATACAACAGCCAACAATGGTAATACGGCCTAATTTAATCAGCGGAGGAATAGATTGTCGTAGCCTACAACTCAGCCATGACCCCAGTTTTTATTATTTTGGACCCGTTAAGGAAATAATTTGCAAAAAGGGTTCTAAGTTCCCCGGTTTGTTCCTCGATTGGCAACAGCGGGGAATATAGGACCCTTTATTTGGAAAAAGGTCCTATGTTCCCCTGGAAACAGTGGGGAATATAGGACCCTTTTTCCAAAAGAGGGTTCTATGTTCCCCGGTGTCTATTGCAACCGGGATTATAGGACCTTTTTAGGGGAAAACGGGGAATATGGGACCCTTTTTTTCGAAATATAGGACCCGGGGACTATAGGCACGGCCCCGTGTTTCCGGAAGCTAGCTTGGTCTAAATCCCCGGATGTTCTTGCATGCAGCCATTACGGTACGACACGTTGTGCGTTTGCTTCCGCGTTGTATTGCGAATCCCCCCACCCGCCAACAATGTGGGCGCGCGCCACGTTGCCCTAATGGTGATTTAAACCTGAGCTAAAACACATTAAAGCGCTTCGCTGAGCTGCTTGGTGGACATGATATGAACTATTATGACTAACTGGTTATAACAGCTTCTCTCAAATACCCGGATGCAGTTGCCACTTACTGAGGTAGAGGCTAGTTCCCATCGATGCAGAGGACGGTCAACTGAGCATGCGTCGAGATGGTGGTTAACGATTGGTCCGTTACCTAGCGACAGCACACCGGTAAACTAAGCTAGCTAGTAATAATGGCCCTAATGGACGAAAGCGGTTCCTTTTTAAAAGCATTTCAAGAGGAAACAAAAACGAGGTTCATCGTAAAATGTGTGGATGCATTATGTAAAGACAAAGGTATGTTAGGCTATCTTTATCCTACCCCCTTTTCCACTCAAATTAGCGGGTAAAGCCGGGTTGTTTTAAACGGCCGAGAAGCCGTTAAAACTTGCCGAATGGCAGCTTTCACACGGCCACTAGCCGAGTAGGCCTCCGCCTTTCTGTTTGCTTTGTTTGGCTGATCGCAGCAACACCAACGCGAATGTCTGTGACTGCCTGGCCAAGCAGTACTTCGGCAGAACCAACAGATTTGCTTGTCAAAGTGACTGCATCTAAATGCTGCTAATTAACGCCATGGAAAGCTGCCCTGAAAACGAGTTATTCCGAACGCGCCGGATAAGGGGCGGGAATGAGCGGGTCTACCCGGGTGTCCTGCTAACATCAATGCCGAGCGGAGCTGAAGCCGATAAAACCCGTGTTTATTGCAGTCATTTCACCCGGACTGGATGCCCATTGTACCGTTTGCCACTGGCCAAAAAGCCGGGTGTAAGCGGGTGTTTTGGCCAGGTGGAAAGGGGCTGTGGCGCCGCATTATGTAATAACGCCGCATTATGTAATAACGTAATACATTTTCACATCATTATGTAATAACGCCACATTTCGTAATAACTTGCCGCATTTTGTAATAAAATTCTTGAACGCAATATGTAATAAAGTTTGCCGCATTTTGTAATAAGTTGTTACATATTGCACCGGTTATAACAAAATGCGGATGTTACACTTTTTTATGAAGAAAATGTAATAATTTGGTGCATTGTGTAATAAACCACCAAAATTTATGTCTTGATTTGAAAAAAACATAACGTCAGAACAACATTGACTTTAAGCATTCTAGCATGACTCAACTAAGAATGAATTTTTCTAGTAAGATGTTTCATTAGTCAAAACTTATTCGAATATAATTGTTTATTATAATCATAGAGAATGTGTTTGAATGTTCAGAGACAAAAACTGCACTAAATGCGTGTTACAGACACAAACATTGTCAGTGCACTGAAATGTCAGGAGACATACACACATCTGCATTATGTTAAACAAATATTATGCGATTAGAAAGCAGACAAAAGTCAGGAACAAATATGGAATAGAAAAACTGTATTCCAGTTCCATTTGTGTTAATGCAACATAGATGTCCTTTTCTATAGTGGTTAACAATAGTATAAACTGACTAAAAACAGCCTAAACAATCTTTCAAATCAAAATGAGATATTTCTAATCATGTTATTAAAATAAAAAAGAAGGCTAGCCACACTTGCCGATTAACAAAAAGATTTGCAATATTTCCAATATACATGAAATTTACTTACGACTTGAAAAGAAACATCTTCTCTAGTAGCAACAGTAGAAATACCTTTTCCTCCAACATAAACTTCTCTTAAAACAACCATCACTTAGTAAGATTAAAGATAAACAGTCAGAAAATTATTGAACTAGGTACAACAGACACATACTGTTCAAGGTTAAATGTGATCTGTCACATTTGGAAGTTCCTCCTATCATTCTTTCCTTTATTCATTCACTATTTACATCATATCTCTCCTTCCTTCCTTCCTTCCTTCCCATACTATGTTTTCCAAAAAATGTCCTTGATTTTGAAATGTCCACAGCTTGTGTGCCTCAACAAGACCCAGGCCCTCATCCACTTGCTATTTTTCCCAAATAGCTCCTTTGATCTCACTGAGAGACCACTCCCACATCCAGCTGATTTATATAGCTTCATAATACTAATGACACTGTCATGTTCCAACTGAAGGCTTTCAGCTAAATATTCCCTGATGTAGATTTGAGGAAGAACTCGTGATGCAAGGTCTTGCAAAAGTTTAGAAACCCTGTTGAATACACCGAGCATTGACATGTCAGCATGTAGTGTCAACTGAATAACATATGCCAGCAATTCTGTCGGCAGGTTGGGCATGTCACAATTTCCATCATCATATAGAAGGGCATCATCATGGGGTATATCCAGGGGATCATGATGGTGTTCATCCAGAGCACAGTCATCTGGTTCATCCGTGAAATGGTGATGGTTTTCAACAAACGTAGCATCATGGCATTCATTCAGGGCATCATCATGGAGAACATCTGGTTCATCATCTTCTTGGTTTGATCCATTCTCATATCTTTGACATGTCCTTTCCCTCTCAGCTTCCACAATATTCTCAATGAATGAAGACACTGACCCCTCCATGCTCCTCTGCAATATGTCCAAGGACCAGCAATGGCAAGCTTTCTGAGTATGTGTTAGACTGAGATATAATAGAAGAGGCATCAGTTCCCAGTGTGGAGATAATGAGAAATTGGACACTGAAAATCTCAGCTGCCCTTTGTAGTGTGATGTGATCTCCGTAGGTCCCAAATTGTGACATGCTATCCAAGTATACATCCAAGTCATTTCCATCAACATAGTGAGACAAAGGTGTTCCATTTACGGTAAATGGATTAGACCTGAGATCTTGAACTATTTCATCCCTTAGGGTTGCTGCTGATCTGAATATTCCTAATGAAGCAAGCTGATCAGCTATGGCACTAAACTGGCAATTTCCATCAGGTGCTGGGTCAAACCGTACACTCACGTCTAAGGAGTTATAGTCCCTCAGTCTGTCTTCATGTGTGTATGTCATCAAAAGTGGATGCAAAGTTAGAACTGACTTCGAAGATTTAGAGCGCTTTTTTTCTCGTTGCCGTGTTGTACTGGTCACATCAGAAACAAAGAACCATTTTTCTTGCACTTTAGCATCACCAGGAATCTTGAACTGAACTTTGTATTTTGAAAGCTTTATGTTACGTTTCATGATCCTACCAGGCAACACGCGATACCGTTTTGAAACTCGATGGGCACCATCTTTCACTCTCACCAAAACAGCTTCACTGACATGATAAACAGATGGAGGATTTTGTTTAGATGCATGCCGGATCATCCGTTTACTGTAATGCTCAGTGGCTTTCTTTGCCATTTGTCGTTGTCTTCTTCGTTTTTCCTCAAATCTGAGCCGCTGTTTCAGGGAGGGTAAATGACTTTGTGGATCATTCGTGGATTGTTTACCAATGACACTGGATGGAGAACCTGCCAGGGGATGCATCACCGTGTTACTTTTTCTCCCATAGTATACTTGAAATGGAGACATCCAACTTAAAACTTCCTTTGGGTCTTCATGTTTAATGTTTAACCCAGTTAACCCCTTTCCTCTGACAATTCACAAGGTCATACATGATCTTTTCCCTCAGCACTCTGTGGGTCCTCTCTACCTTTCCTTGGCTTTGGGGATGTTACGGTGAACTCTCAATTATTCTCACTTGCATTGATTCCATCAGCCTTCGCACAGCTCCTTTAAACTCTCTGCCTTGATCATGCTGCAAAACTTGAGGTGGGCCATGTTCAGTGTAGATATCATAAAGGTGTCTTGCAATCTCTGAGCTGTCTTTACTTTTTAATGGTTTAAGCCATGTGTATCGACTAAAGACATCAATCACAGTGAGGATGTATCGATATGTGAAATGGCCATGCTTGATCTTCCACTTTCCCATATCAAGGAGGTCAATCTGATGCCGATCCTGTACTTCTTTGGCCCTGATGGGCCTCGGAATGGGTTTATTTCCAAATCTAGCCTTGTGGAGTTGGTAGCGTCTGGAGCAGTCCAGTGTTTTTTGAACCTTTCTTTCACTAATGCCAGAGTGTTGCTCATTTAGTCGCTTATTCAGCTTCCTCGCACCTGATCCCTTTGTGTCATCCAGACCTTTTTTTACAATGCCACCAACTGCAGACTTCATAGCTACTGGCTTCCCGGCACATAGCAAGGTCTCTCCATCCTCGCTCAGAGAGTAGAGATTCCTATTTCTCCACAGCCTCACCAGAGCACTTTGTTGCACTCTTGTACGTGCATTGACAGGAACATTGAACTCTCCCTTTAATTTCTTCACAATGACTTCATAGACATCTTTAGTCATTGATTGTTGTTGTCCATATCCCATGCAGAAAACCCAAAGGGTACAGGCCACAATTATGCTGAACTGTAGAGCTGTCAAAAAATATTTTGTTTAATTGAATATATCACGTTGTTGTATTATGTTATAGCGGTAACTTACAGTAGATTGCTGTTATTGGTCCCCGAAATTAATCTGTAATTTCAGAAACTTTCTAAAACCAATCTAGCATCTGCTAGTTTAGCTTATCATTGCTAATCAGATCATGGTTACTAACTTAAAAGTTTGGGCTTTAATCTGTTAGCATTTCATATTAGTTGCAAATCAATCAACATACATTTCTGAGAGATTCTCTGAATCTGAATTGCTGTTATTGGTCCCCGAAATTAATCTGTCATTTCAGAAACTTTCTAAAACCAATCTAGCATCTGCTAGTTTAGCTTACCATTGCTAATCAGATCATGGTTACTAACTTAAAAGTTTGGGCTTTAATCTGTTAGCATTTCATATTAGTTGCAAATCAATCAACATACATTTCTGAGAGATTCTCTGAATCTGAAATCTGATATTTGTTCATACCTTTCATCGTGTTGCCTTTCAAATATTTTCCATCTTAAGTGGTCAGAGGGCATGGCAAAACTGAAGCCAAAGTGTTTGGATCTCCCCCTGGTGGCTGGCTTTAGTACACGCACACATGCTATCACCACTATGTTGTGAACCAAACCAAAAAATAATGTATAATGCTAGTCCAGTTAGAGAATTTTAATTTTTCCTAATTGTTATACATATTATGAATGCAGATGAAGGACAATAATTTTGATGGTTTATTAAATTAATTAAACTGCATTATTTTTTCTGTTTCATATTTGTTTTTATCTTTTGTCTGCTTTCTAATCACATAATATTTGTTTAACATAATGCAGATGTGTGTATGTCTCCTGACATTTCAGTGCACTGATAATGTTTGTGTCTGTAACACGCATGTAGTGCAGTTTTTGTCTCTGAACATTCAAACACATTCTCTATGATTATAATAAACAGTTATATTTGAATAAGTTTTGACTAATGAAACATCTTACTAGTTTGTAAAATTAATTCTTAGTTGAGTCATGCTAGAATGCTTAAAATCAATGTTGTTCTGACGTTATGTTTTTTTCAAATTAAGACATAAATTTTGGTGGTTTATTACATAATGCACCAAATTATTACATTTTCTTCATACAAAATTGTAACATCCGCATTTTGTAATAACCGGTGCAATATGTAACAACTTATTACAAAATGCGGCAAACTTTATTACATATTGCATTCAAGAATTTTATTACAGAATGCGGCAAGTTATTACGAAATGTGGCGTTATTACATAATGATGTGAAAATGTATTACATTATTAAATAATGCGGCGTTATTACATAATGCGGCGCTACAGGGGCTTTCACTGCGCTGTCGTTGAACAACAGGTTCTGCTCTGCATAACTTGGGGTAACGGGAACGTATTTAATGTCCACAACATAGCTAGTAACGTTAGATAACAAGTAACCATGTAGCCTAGATTGTGTTTACCTGTTGACCTTTTGATACAGAATGGCAGCCATCAATTGGGATCCAACAAGTTTACTGGGAGCGGTCGAAAGATAAGGCCCCATCAGTCCCCTTCAGTGGAGTTCCCTTCGTATTTGTTGGGTACAAAACGATGGTGGGCCATCAGGGCAAGGATGTGGGAGCCAAAGAAACGAGGCACTATGCTGAGGCGAAATCAAAGGAAACAGTAAGTTGTCACTTCTGTCTTGTATTCTCAGAATTGTTTAATGCACTATTGTCCATATTAGTCAACACACTAAAAATAAGCACCGGTTTCATGTAGAATTATGTCCAACATGTATTATTCGTTGCAGACTCAAGAGCATAGTTTTCGCAAAGGGAGGTATCTCTTGCAAGATACAAAGAAGGTTGGATGCCCAGCTGGGGTGCACCTCACCCGTATTTGCCGTTTTCCAGCATTCAAGGTTAGATTAACTAACCTTTTTATTTAACCGGTTTTTGGGGTTTTTTTCAGTACAAAATGTAAGTTATAGATAGACTGTTTATAAACAATGAGAACATGAAGAAATTGATTAATGCTTCAAAGAACACGAACAACTCTGTTTACCTGTGTTGTTGTACAAATCTACTTTGCTGTTAGTTGAATGAGAACAGGGAGAGTCTGAGAGCGAGAAAGGCGGCTGCAGTGAGGCTTAGAGAAGCTCTGAAAAGGGACCCCATTGTCTGGGAAAATGTATTCTTTGTGAAGACACCCACAGCCGGTGCACATGTGGGACACCCAGTCGAGGGAGAGGTATGGTAATAAACACAGTAGAACACAGTAAGAATGTTAGGTAATGTTTATGTAGACTAGATAGTCTACACCTCAGGAATGATTCTGCAGTGACTGGTGATAAATTAAACCTGTGCTTAGGAGAGATGGGACTAAAGCCTAATTTATGTTTCAAAGTGTAGTGCGACGCGCAGCTGGATAAAAATGATGCAAATTCGACAGTTTTGACGTCAAGCCGACACTTTTAGAGGGTCGGCGACGGGCGTCGTGTACCTGCTGATTTTTGTAAGGTTGCAGATGCCTTCATAAGTTTTGCACAGCTGTGATAGGATGAATAAATTAGCCTTAAGGCTGAATCTTATCATACTTATTTTTACACTACTAAAATAACCCTTATGTTATATTGATACATTTAGTGTCGACATGTAAATTAATTAGCTAAAGGGAATGTTGTTTCCTGAAGTCCCTATCATTAAGGCGCTAATCACTTTGTACTCTGTATTATCCTGAAGGCTGCCTCTATCCGTGAGCCTATTGACAGCAGGGTGGAGCAGCGCATCTCAGAACTCACCAAGCAAGGGGTCAAGAGGAGCAGTGAGATGCGTCGACACATTGCACAGTATGTCAACACTGACTTGTTTAGGGGAGCCAGCCCACCACCACTCACAAGGAGGAGATTTCATCCCTTAGACAAAGACATACGAAATGTGATGTCAAAGGCCAGAGACGAGGGGCGACAGTCCAAAATTGATCAAGTCAATTTGCAAGTGAGTGAAATGTTCATTTAAATCAAACATTCGATAATATACAATGGAAACACATGCATATCTCTACTGTTTTAATATACGTACATGTAATAAACAGGAGCTGGTAGAAAGCGACAAGCTGAAGGGCCCAAAAGACAGCATCCATCTTCGGCTTAATAGCGAATCAGAGGACCTTCTATTCTGTTATCAGTCCGAGTGGCAGCAGAAGATCCTGCAGCTGTATGGCAAAGACATCTGTTTACTTGATGCAACATACCGCACCACACGCTATGCATTGCCATTGGGTTTTTTTGTGTGTACGCACAAATGTGTGCTATGTGGTAGCGGGTGTCTTTGTCGTACAGCATGAGCGGACTGAATCAGTCAAGGAGGCTCTGAGCGTTTTTAAGGAGTGGAACACAAATTGGTCTCCAGCTCACTTCTTGGTGGACTATAGCGAGGTGGAAATCCAAGCTGTGGAATCAACCTTTGAAGGTAGGCAACTATGACCTTCCTATTGCACCACCTTGATTATGTTAACCCCTCATAAATAAAGGTTATTCGGGAGACAGAAATGACTCTTCACATACGTACATGCTGAAACAGTCTGTAAAGTGTAATTGGCTGTTGAAATGCTTTTAATTGCATGTATCAACAAAGATCCTAATGTCTCAATATTTTGAACCTAACAAGGCACACAGGCTGTGCTGTGTGATTTCCACCGGGAGAAGGCATGGGTGGAGTGGGTCTGAAAACAGGCACACGGCATTGAGGACCAGGGTGCCCTGCTGAAGATGCTGAGGGCGATTGCTGCAGCCGACACACCAGAAGCCTTCCAGCAGTCCGTCGACTTCGAGGCTAATAGCTCCATGTGGAAAACCAACAGCATGTTGCAAAACTGGTTCTCTATGACGTGGCTCTCAGAAGCCAAGGTAAGTTGGTCACATCGTAGCATCGTATTACCCCCAATAATGAAAGAAATGGGGTATTTTCTAATGAAGGCAAATATGTGTAAAATACACCTGAAATTAACTTATAATCCTATCGTAAGGGGTTCTTTCTATTGCCTTCAGAGTGTAAAATCATGACAAATAATTTGGACTGATTGAGCATCAATATATTAGAACGGTTGATATATGAGCACAGTGGACCCACAGTGGTACATCTAGGCCATCTGTTGACTAAAGAAATATTGAACAGAGACGGCTGACTGACAATAAATAATAGTGTTATCAAGCATGAAGGAAAGTCATTCTGTTGCAGTAGTGGATGATCTTGGGGGAATATACAGTATGTGTCCCAAAAATGCTATATTATTTTGTATACTGTAGTAAACATTACTCACTTGGTAATAAGCCTCTGCACACAAACTTGGAAGTCACAGTCTCCCAAAAGTCCTCTATATCCACATTTCCATCAAAGTCCTCTGGTGGGTCCTCCACATCACTTATTGTAAAATCAAGTATTAAGAAAACATTGTGAAACTAAAATGAAAAAAAAAGTATCTCTAGAATAGGATGCACTTCCATGACTTTAGGGACTTACCAGGCATGTTGAAAACTGCCTTTTGTGAAGGTCTATCATGACGACTGCTGGATGGTATCCACACTTAATGCAGGAATACATGTAGTCGTGCTTTGTGAGGGCTTCAGAGTGCATGTATGCATGAAGTATTGTGTCCTTACTGGGAAATATCTTCTGTTCAGTCTTCTCCAACACTTCAATGGCTCGGCTAGCAGCATGGTGGGTCTAGGACAGTGTAGAAGACTCAGTAAGGGACATCCTCAAAGGACAACAATACTAAAGCATACCTTCCAAAATGATCGCTTCTTACCTGGAGTGATGTACGAAGGAAAATGCACATATGTAATGTTAACAGAATGTGATCATTCAAATTATGAACACCATCACTCCACTCCTGGTATCGAGACATCAGGCCACAGTTACTGCACGTCCTGCAGTAGGTAGAAATGCCTACAAAAAAGTGTCAGTCATATTAGATCTAAAAATGTCAGTCATACTAGATTTGGCAAGTTGACAGAGCACAGATAACATTTAGTGTAGGGTTACTTTTTTAACATGAGTTACGTTTATCTAGATTACCTTTCTTTTGAGCTCACCTTCTAGAACACCAGTATATGTGACCAATCTTGCCTTTGGTGTGATCAGCACTGGCTCATTAAGGGCTGTGTTCCCTGCCCACTCTTTGCACGTTGCTTCCTTGGGTCCAACGTGTCTTGGGAAGTCTTCAGCTGCTCAGGAGCCGCTGGTCAGATTTTGTGGTAGCAGGGCAGGTATGGGTTTATTTTTTACCAAAGTAGTTGACCATCCTCTTGAGACCTGCATCATCGGGAGGGTATGCTGGTCCTTCTCCATCTTTTTGTGCATTACTCTTTTTTTGTGCTTCTTGGTCAGTCTCTCCCCCAGCATCACTCTCTGTGGCCCTCACAGTTGTAAAAATGTGCCTGTCCGTCTGAAAAAGATGCCACTTGGCAATGATTTCATGGAGACAGATTGTCTTGGTTTGGAATATGGGCAGAGCCAAGTCTTCCTTTGGGAATCATAAGCAGCTACTACCCTACCAAGTCTGCTATAATATGAGACTTTTGACTCATACACTGAAACATATTTCTTCGAGGGAGCCCCCTCCCCCCCCTCATGGCCACCTCAACCGAAAGAGGAATGCCTGCAATGTTAGCTCCTTCTTGTCTGTTTAAACAAGTTCTCTTTCTGTCCCCCGCAAACACCTTGGCAGCTACCATTTCAGACAGCACCTCCTCTTGAAGATTCACGGGTGTAGTCTGAGACTGGGGGCAGAATTGTAGAGATTTTAAATGTTTGCATTCAGATGGGACAATTCCAGTCCTTGCTGCAAATTCTGTATTTGAATTGCATTCCTCCATTTCACAAATGACTTGATGGCTTGCACCCCATGTTTTGTTTTTCTTTTTTGGAATATGGATAGGAGTGCATGGCTTGAAAAAAGATTTTTCGACTGCAAATATCCCATTTTTGGGGTCACCACACTGGCATGCGAAGTGTTGTTTTTCTGTGACATCTTGTACCCTTTTTTGTGCTTCTTCCTGATATGAACCAACAAGTTCTTCCTGTTTATTGTGAGCCCACAATGACTGCACTTCACTCTTTCTTGCCGACGCACATGCAGTCTTACTGGTGCTGCTGCAAGCTTTCCGATGGATGAGTTAGGGTAGTGCATGGAGAGAATGTTGCTGGGGTGGTGAATAGAGGTACTGGTGTTGGAAGTGGAGTTGGGGTTGCACATGAAGAAAATGTGGTTGCTGTAAACTGTGGTGATGTTGGAGGAGTAGACTGGGATGCTGGAGAAAACTGTGGTTCTGGAAAAACGGGGGTTCCGGAGGAGAAAAGTGAGGTGCTGGAGGAGTAAAAAGTGAGGTGCTGGAGGAGTAAAAAGGGGTGCTGGAGGAGTAAATGGTGGTGCTGGAGGAGAAGACGGGGGTGCTGGAGGAGTAGACAGGGGTGCTGGAGTGAATGGGGGTGCTGGAGGAATAAACGGGGGTGCTGGAGGAGAAAACGGGGGTGCTGCTGGAGTTGTGGGTGGATGTTTTTTGCATAATATTGAATGTTTAATGAGTGGGACCTTCCTCAGTACCGTGGCGGGACATATGCCTGCCTTACATGCACCCAGGGCCTAAATAATAACAGCTTTGTAGAAGAGGGAGCATAAGTAAGTGAGACGCTTAACACAGGGCCATAATTAGTTCAATTAAAAAGGAAATGTTTATGTCTGTTTAATATTGTGTTGAGCTGACACAGGTTAAAATGATAATGTAACAGGCCTGCATCAATAAAGAACCATAACACACAAAGACTCTACATACCTCCATGCTGAGCTGCCAGACTGCTGTGCTTACTTACATGCTTTTGAAGGTGATGGATTTCATTTGGATTTTCTACTTTGTCGCAGAATGGGCAGTGATCACTTCTGCAACACACTGCACATCTTTCTACTTTGGCTTCTGCCCTCGTTTTAAGATTGTTTGATGCATCTGTGGAGGTTAAACACACACACATACACACACACACGAAATATTTCACACACATGTCGTCCATGGGCCAGGCAAAATATCTGCACCATTCAAGGTGGCAAAGGGTCACAGTCCCAGGTTGTTCTTCACATATCAGTGAACATATTGATATATATCAATCATTCAATCAAGTCTTACTTTATTCAGACACAAAGACAGGTCCATTTTAAAGACAACAACAAAGAAATACAACACAAGACAAGAACACAAAAATATAGCTAAAACAGCAGCTCACAAGTCCACCATGATTAAAAGCTATACAGACATTTGTTCCAGTGTCCCAGAAACAAGAGGAGGACCTGGTGTCACTTTGTGTAGGCTCAGTTAACAGCATTATAATTACATTCTTAGAGTCAATTAATCGACACATACATGTGTACATAACATTCCTCAACACAACGTGAAAAGTGGGAACATTACTAGTCACAAACACGTGACCTGCACTTGTCCATCTTGGAAGCTTGAGCAAGATTCTGAATGCATCATTATATGCTACCTGCAGCTTTTTCATTGTTGCTTTGCTATAAGTGCGCCACAAGTGGGCAGTACAGAGTGGAGTACAGTAGGCCCCAAAAAGAGCAGTTTTAACATCATCTGTACACATTTGAACTTTGCGTGCCAGCATATTGGCTTGTGCATACAGTCTGCAACACTGGCGCTGCACATCATCGTCATCACATAGATCATTCCTGATCACGTGACCCACAAATCTCATTTTGTTCACCACATTTAGTGCTTGGTCTGCCAAGAAGAATGAGGGAACATATTGCTGCTCGTCCTCCTTGGTTTTAGCACTCATGACAACAGGTTCACACAATTCAGTCCTACAGAGAGACCTGCAGGTTCACACACATCAGTCCCACAGAGACCTGCAGGTTCACACACATCAGTCCCACAGAGACCTGCAGGTTGACACACATCAGTCCTACAGAGACCTGCAGGGTCACACACATCAGTCCCACAGAGAGACCTACAGGTTCACACACATCAGTCCTACAGAGACCTGCAGGTTCACACACTTCAGTCCTACAGAGACCTGCAGGTTCTCGCCCATATGTCCCACAGAGGGACCTGCAGGTTCACACACTTAAGTCCCACAGAGACCTGCAGGTTCACACAATTCAGTCCTACAGAGAGACCTGCAGGTTCACACACTTCAGTTCTACAGAGACCTGCAGGTTCAAACACATCAGTCCCACAGAAACCTGCAGGTTCACACGCATCAGTCCCACAGAGACCTGCAGGTTCACACACTTCAGTCCCACAGAGAGACCTGCAGGTTCACACACATCAGGCCTACAGAGACCTGCAGGTTCACACACATCAGTCCCACAGAAACCTGCAGGTCCACACACATCGGTCCAACAGAGAGACCTGCAGGTTCACACACTTCAGTCCCACAGAGAGACCTGCAGGTTCACACACTTCAGTCCCACAGAGAGACCTGCATGTTCACACACATCAGTCCCACAGAGACCTGCAGGTTCACACACATCAGTCCTACAGAGACCTGCAGGTTCTCAAACATCTGTCCCACAGAGAGACCTGCAGGTTCACACAATTCAGTCCTACAGAGAGACCTGCAGGTTCACACACTTCAGTCCTACAGAGATCTGCAGGTTCACACACTTCAGTTCTACAGAGACCTGCAGGTTCAAACACATCAGTCCCACAGAAACCTGCAGGTTCACACACATCAGTCCCACAGAAAGACCTGCAGGTTCACACACATAAGTCCCACAGAGAGACCTGCAGGTTCACACACATCAGTCCCTAAAAGACCTGCAGGTTCACACACATCATTCCCACAAAGACCTGCAGGTTCACAAACATCAGTCCCACAGTGAGACCTGCGGGTTCACACACTTCAGCCCCACAGAGAAACCTGCAGGTTCACACACATCAGTCCTACAGAGAGACCTGCAGGTTCACACACATCTGTCCTACAGAGAGACCTGCAGGTTCACACACATCAGTCGTACAGAGTCCTGCACGTTCACACACATAAGTCCCACAGAGAAACCTGCAGGTTCACACACATCAGTCCTACAGAGACCTGCAGGTTCACACACATTGGTCCTACAGAGAGACCTGCAGGTTCACATACATTGGTCCTACAGAGAGACCTGCAGGTTCACAAACATCAGTCCCACCGAGAGAACTGCAGGTTCACACACATCAGTCCTACAGAGACCTGCAGGTTCACACACTTAAGTCCCACAGAGAGACCTGCAGGTTCACACATATCAGTCCCACAGAGAGACCTGCAGGTTCACACACATCAGTCACACAGAGACCTGCAGGTTCACACAAATCAGTCCTACAGAGAGACCTGCAGGTTCACACACATCAGTCACACAGAGAGACCTGCAGGTTCACAAAGATCAGTCCTACAGAGACCTGCAGGTTCACACACTTAAGTCCCACAGAGAGATCTGCAGGTTCACACACGTCAGTCCCACAGAGACCTGCCGGTTCACACACAATAGTCCCACAGAGAGACCTGCAGGTTCACACACATTAGTCCTACAGAGACCTGCAGGGTCACACACATCAATCCCACAGAGACCTGCAGGGTCACACACATCAGTCCCACAGAGAGACCTGCAGGTTCACACACATCAGTCCTACAGAGACCTGCAGCTTCACGCACATCAGTCCCACAGAGAGACCTGCAGGTTAACACACATCTGTCCCACAGAGACCTGCAGGTTCACACACATTGGTCCTACAGAGAGACCTTTAGGTTCACAAACATCAGTCCCACCGAGAGAACTGCAGGTTCACACACTTCAGTCCCGCAGAGAGACCTGCTGGTTCACACATATCAGTCCCACAGAGAGACCTGCAGGTTCACACACATCAGTCCCACAGAGACCTGTAGGTTCACACACATAAGTCCCACAGAGAGACCTGCAGGTTCACACACACCAGTCCCACAGAGAGACCTGCAGGTTCACACACATCAGTCACACAGAGACCTGCAGGTTCACACAAATCAGTCCTACAAGAGAGACCTGCAGGTTCACACACATCACTCCCACAGAGACCTGCAGGTTCACACACTTCAGTCCCACAGAGACCTGCAGGTTCACACACATCAGTCCCACAGAGAGACCTGCAGGTTCACACACATCAGTCCTACAGAGAGACCTGCAGGTTCACACACATCAGTCCTACAGAGAGACCTGCAGGTTCACACACATCAGTCCTACAGAGACCTGCAAGGTCACACACTTCAGTCCTACAGAGACCTGCAGTGTCACACACATCAGTCCCACAGAGAGACCTGCAGGTTCACACATATCAGTCCCACAGAGAGACCTGCAGGTTCACACACATCAGTCCCACAGAGAGAACTGCAGGTTCACAAACATCAGTCCCACAGAGACCTACAGGTTCACACACTTAAGTCCCACAGAGACCTGCAGGTTCACACACGTCAGTCCCACAGAGACCTGCCGGTTCACACACATCAGTCCCACAGAGAGACCTGCGGGTTCACACACATCAGTCCCACAGAGACCTGCAATTTCACACACATCAGTCCCACAGAGAGATCTGCTGGTTCACACACATCAGTTCTACAGAGAGACCTGCAGGTTCACACACATTCAGTCCCACAGAGAGACCTGCAGGTTCACACACATCAGTTCTACAGAGACCTGCAGGGTCACACACATCAGTCCCACAGAGAGACCTGCAGGTTCACACACTTCAGTCCTACAGAGACCTGCAGTTTCACACATATCAGTCTCACAGAGAGACATGCAGGTTCACACAAATCATTCCCACAGAGAGACCTGCAGGTTCACAAAGATCAGTCCTACAGAGACCTGCAGGTTCACACACTTAAGTCCCACAGAGAGATCTGCAGGTTCACACACGTCAGTCCCACAGAGACCTGCAGGGTCACACACATCGGTCCCACAGAGAGACCTACAGGTTCACACACATCAGTCCTACAGAGACCTGCAGGTTCACACACTTCAGTCCTACAGAGACCTGCAGGTTCTCGCCCATATGTCCCACAGAGGGACCTGCAGGTTCACACACTTAAGTCCCACAGAGACCTGCAGGTTCACACAATTCAGTTCTACAGAGACCTGCAGGTTCACACACGTCAGTCCCACAGAGACCTGCCGGTTCACACACATCAGTCCCACAGAAACCTGCAGGTTCACACATATCAGTCCTACAGAGACCTGCAGGTTCACACACATCAGTCCCACAGAGAGACCTGCAGGTTCACACACATCAGTCCCACAGAGAGACCTGCAGGTTCACACACATCAGTCCCACAGAAACCTGCAAGTTCACACACATCAGTCCCACAGAGACCTACAGGGTCACACACATCAGTCCCACAGAGAGACCTACAGGTTCACACACATCAGTCTCACAGAGAGACATGCAGGTTCACACAAATCATTCCCACAGAGAGACCTGCAGGTTCACACACATCAGTCCTACAGAGACCTGCAGCTTCACGCACATCAGTCCCACAGAGAGACCTGCAGGTTCACACACATCAGTCCTACAGAGACCTGCAGGTTCACACACTTCAGTCCTACAGAGACCTGCAGGTTCTCGCCCATATGTCCCACAGAGGGACCTGCAGGTTCACACACTTAAGTCCCACAGAGACCTGCAGGTTCACACAATTCAGTCCTACAGAGAGACCTGCAGGTTCACACACTTCAGTTCTACAGAGACCTGCAGGTTCAAACACATCAGTCCCACAGAAACCTGCAGGTTCACACGCATCAGTCCCACAGAGACCTGCAGGTTCACACACTTCAGTCCCACAGAGAGACCTGCAGGTTCACACACATCAGGCCTACAGAGACCTGCAGGTTCACACACATCAGTCCCACAGAAACCTGCAGGTCCACACACATCGGTCCAACAGAGAGACCTGCAGGTTCACACACTTCAGTCCCACAGAGAGACCTGCAGGTTCACACACTTCAGTCCCACAGAGAGACCTGCATGTTCACACACATCAGTCCCACAGAGACCTGCAGGTTCACACACATCAGTCCTACAGAGACCTGCAGGTTCTCAAACATCTGTCCCACAGAGAGACCTGCAGGTTCACACACTTCAGTCCCACAGAGACCTGCAGGTTCACACAATTCAGTCCTACAGAGAGACCTGCAGGTTCACACACTTCAGTCCCACAGAAACCTGCAGGTTCACACACATCAGTCCCACAGAAAGACCTGCAGGTTCACACACATAAGTCCCACAGAGAGACCTGCAGGTTCTCACACATCTGTCCCACAGAGAGACCTGCAGGTTCACACACTTCAGTCCCACAGAGACCTGCAGGTTCACACAATTCAGTCCTACAGAGAGACCTGCAGGTCCACACACATCAGTCCCACAGAGAGACCTGCAGGTTCACACACTTCAGTTCTACAGAGACCTGCAGGTTCACACACATCAGTCCCACAGAGACCTGCAGGTTCAGACACATCAGTCCCACAGAGAGACCTGCAGGTTCACACACATAAGTCCCACAGAGAGACCTGCAGGTTCACACACATCAGTCCCACAGAGAGACCTGTAGGTTCACACACTTCAGTCACACAGAGAGACCTGCAGGTTCACACACATCAGTTCCACAGAGACCTGCAGGTTCACACACATCAGTCCCACAGAGAGACCTGCAGATTCACACACATCAGTCCTACAGAGACCTGCAGGTTCACACACTTCAGTCCCACAGAGAGACCTGCAGGTTCACACACATCAGTCCCACAGAGAGACCTGCAGGTTCACACACATCAGTCCTACAGAGACCTGCAGGTTCACACACATCAGTCTCACAGAGAACTGTAGGTTCACACACATCAGTCCTACAGAGACCTGCAGGTTCACACACATCAGTCTCACAGAGAACTGTAGGTTCACACACATCAGTCCCACAGAGACCTTCAGGTTCACACACTTCAGTTCCACAGAGACCTGTAGGGTCACAAACATCAGTCCCACAGAGACCTGTAGGGTCACAAACATCAGTCCCACAGTTAGACCTGCGGGTTCACACACTTCAGCCCCACAGAGAGACCTGCAGGTTCACACACATCAGTCCTACAGAGAGACCTGCAGGTTCACACACATCTGTCCTACAGAGAGACCTGCAGGTTCACACACATCAGTCGTACAGAGAGACCTGCAGGTTCACACACTTCAGTCCCGCAGAGAGACCTGCAGGTTCAAGACTTCAGTCCCACAGAGACCTTCAGGTTCACACACATCAGTCCCACAGAGAGACCTGTAGGTTCACACACATCAGTCCCACAGAGACCTGTAGGTTCACACACATCAGTCCTACAGAGACCTGCAGGTTCACACACATCAGTCTCACAGAGAACTGTAGGTTCACACACATCAGTCCCACAGAGACCTGTAGGGTCACAAACATCAGTCCCACAGAGCGACCTGCAGGTTCACACACATCAGTCCCTAAAAGACCTGCAGGTTCACACACATCATTCCCACAGAGACCTGTAGAGTCACAAACATCAGTCCCACAGTGAGACCTGCGGGTTCACACACTTCAGCCCCACAGAGAGACCTGCAGGTTCACACACATCAGTCCTACAGAGAGACCTGCAGGTTCACACACATATGTCCTACAGAGAGACCTGCAGGTTCACACACATCAGTCGTACAGAGTCCTGCACGTTCACACACATCTGTCCCACAGAGAGACCTGCAGGTTCACACACTTCAGTCCCGCAGAGAGACCTGCAGGTTCAAGACTTCAGTCCCACAGAGACCTTCAGGTTCACACACATCAGTCCCACAGAGAGACCTGTAGGTTCACACACATCAGTCCCACAGAGACCTGCAGGTTCACACACATCAGTCCCACAGAGAGACCTGCAGGTTCACACACATCAGTCCCACAGAGAGACCTGTGGGTTCACACACATCAGTCCCACAGAGAGACCTGCAGGTTCACACACTTCAGTCCCACAGAGCGACCTGCAGGTTCACACAAATCAGTCCCACAGAGAGACCTACAGGTTCACATACATAAGTCCTACAGAGAGACCTGCAGGTTCACACACATCAGTCCTACAGAGACCTGCAGGTTCACACACATCAGTCTCACAGAGAACTGTAGGTTCACACACATCAGTCCTACAGAGACCTGCAGGTTCACACACATCAGTCTCACAGAGAACTGTAGGTTCACACACATCAGTCTCACAGAGACCTGCAGGTTCACACACATCAGTCTCACAGAGAACTGTAGGTTCACACACTTCAGTCCCGCAGAGAGACCTGCAGGTTCAAGACTTCAGTCCCACAGAGACCTTCAGGTTCACACACATCAGTCCTACAGAGACACCTGTAGGTTCACACACATCAGTCCCACGGAGAGACCTGCAGGTTCTCACACATCTGTCCCACAGAGAGACATGCGGGTTCACACAAATCAGTCCCATCGAGGGAACTGCAAGTTCACACACATCAGTCCAACAGAGACATCAGGTTCCCACAAATCAGTCCTACAGAGAGACCTGCAGGTTCACACACATCACTCCTACAGAGACCTGCAGGTTCACACACATCACTCCTACAGAGACCTGCAGGTTCACACACTTCAGTCCCACAGAGACCTGCAGGTTCACACACATCAGTCCCACAGAGAGACCTGCAGGTTCACACACATCAGTCCCACAGAGACCTGCAGGTTCACATACATCAGTCCTACAGAGAGACCTGAAGGTTCACACACATCAGTCCTACAGAGACCTGCAGGGTCACACTCATCAGTCCCACAGAGAGACCTGCAGTGTCACACACATCAGTCCCACAGAGAGACCTGCAGTGTCAGACACATCAGTCCCACAGAGAGACCTGCAGGTTCACACACATCAGTCCTACAGAGACCTGCAGGTTCACACACTTCAGTCCCGCAGAGAGACCTGCAGGTTCACACATATCAGTCCCACAGAGAGACCTGCAGGTTCACACACATCAGTCCCACAGAGAGAACTGTAGGTTCACAAACATCAGTCCCACAGAGACCTGCAGGTTCATACACATCAGCGCTACAGAGACCTGCAGGTTCACACACATCAGTCCCACAGAGAGAACTGCAGGTTCACAAACATCAGTCCCACAGAGACCTGCAGGTTCACACACATCAGTCCCACAGAGAGACCTGCAGGTTCACACACATCAGTCCTACAGAGAGACCTGCAATTTCACACACATCAGTCCCACAGAGAGATCTGCTGTTTAACACACCAGTTCTACAGAGAGACCTGCAGGTTCACACACATAAGTCCTACAGAGACCTGCAGGTTCACACACATCAGTCCTACAGAGACCTGCAGGGTCACACACATCAGTCCCACAGAGACCTTCAGGTTCACACACTTCAGTTCCACAGAGACCTGCAGGTTCACACACATCATTCCCACAGAGACCTGTAGGGTCACAAACATCAGTCCCACAGTGAGACCTGCGGGTTCACACACTTCAGCCCCACAGAGAGACCTGCAGGTTCACACACATCAGTCCTACAGAGAGACCTGCAGGTTCACACACATCTGTCCTACAGAGAGACCTGCAGGTTCACACACATCAGTCGTACAGAGTCCTGCACGTTCACACACATAAGTCCCACAGAGAAACCTGCAGGTTCACACACATCAGTCCTACAGAGACCTGCAGGTTCTCACACATCTGTCCCACAGAGAGACCTGCAGGTTCACACACATCAGTCCTACAGAGACCTGCAGGTTCACGCACATCAGTCCCACAGAGAGACTTGCAGGTTCACACACATTGGTCCTACAGAGAGACCTGCAGGTTCACAAACATCAGTCCCACCGAGAGAACTGCAGGTTCACACACATCAGTCCTACAGAGACCTGCAGGTTCACACACTTAAGTCCCGCAGAGAGACCTGCAGGTTCACACATATCAGTCCCACAGAGAGACCTGCAGGTTCACACACATCAGTCACACAGAGACCTGCAGGTTCACACAAATCAGTCCTACAGAGAGACCTGCAGGTTCACACACATCACTCCCACAGAGACCTGCAGGTTCACACACTTCAGTCCCACAGAAACCTGCAGTTTCACACATATCAGTCTCACAGAGAAACATGCAGGTTCACACAAATCATTCCCACAGAGAGACCTGCAGGTTCACAAAGATCAGTCCTACAGAGACTCCTGCAGGTTCACACACTTAAGTCCCACAGAGACCTGCAGGTTCTCAAACATCTGTCCCACAGAGAGACCTGCAGGTTCACACACTTCAGTCCCACAGAGACCTGCAGGTTCACACAATTCAGTCCTACAGAGAGACCTGCAGGTTCACACACATCAGTCCCACAGAGAGACCTGCAGGTTCACACACATCAGTCCCACAGAGAGACCTGCAGGTTCACACACATCAGTCCCACAGAGACCTGCAGGTTCACACACATCAGTCCCACAGAGACCTGCAGGTTCACACACATCAGTCCTACAGAGAGACCTGCAGGTTCACACACATCAGTCCTACAGAGAGACCTGCAGGTTCACACACATCAGTCCCACAGAGAGACCTGCAGGTTCACACACATCAGTCCCACAGAGACCTGCAGGTTCACACACATCAGTCCCACAGAGAGACCTGCAGGTTCACAAACATCAGTCCCACAGAGAGACCTGCAGGTTCACACACTTCAGTCCCACAGAGAGACCTGCAGGTTCACACACTTCAGTCCCACAGAGAGACCTGCAGGTTCACACACATCAGTCCCACAGAGACCTGCAGGTTCACACACATCAGTCCCACAGAGAGACCTGCAGGTTCACACACATCAGTCCCACAGAGAGACCTGCAGGTTCACACACATCAGTCCCACAGAGACCTGCAGGTTCACACACATCAGTCTCACAGAGAGACCTGCAGGTTCACACACATCAGTCCTACAGAGACCTGCAGGTTCACACACATCAGTCCCACAGAGACCTGCAGGTTCACACACATCAGTCCCACAGAGAGACCTGCAGGTTCACACACATCAGTCCTACAGAGAGACCTGCAGGTTCACACACATCAGTCCCACAGAGAGACCTGCAGGTTCACACACATCAGTCCCACAGAGAGACCTGCAGGTTCACACACTTCAGTCCCACAGAGACCTGCAGGTTCACACACATCAGTCCCACAGAGAGACCTGCAGGTTCACACTCATCAGTCCCACAGAGAGACCTGCAGGTTCACACACATCAGTCCCACAGAGAGACCTGCAGGTTCACACAGTTCAGTCCTACAGAGACCTGCAGGTTCAATACTTCAGTCCCACAGAGACCTGCAGGTTCACACACATCAGTCCCGCAGAGAGACCTGCAGGTTCACACACATCAGTCCCACAGAGACCTGCAGGTTCACACACATCAGTCCTACAGAGACCTGCAGGTTCACACACATCAGTCCCACAGAGACCTGCAGGTTCACACACATCAGTCCCACAGAGACCTGCAGGTTCACACACATCAGTCCCACAGAGAGACCTGCAGGTTCACACACATCAGTCCCACAGAGACCTGCAGGTTCACACATATCAGTCCCACAGAGACCTGCAGGTTCACACACATCAGTCCCACAGAGAGACCTGCAGGTTCACACACATCAGTCCTACAGAGAGACCTGCAGGTTCACACACATCAGTCCTACAGAGACCTGCAGGTTCACACACATCAGTCCTACAGAGACCTGCAGGTTCACACACATCAGTCCCACAGAGAGACCTGCAGGTTCACACACATCAGTCCCACAGAGAGACCTGCAGGTTCACACACATCAGTCCCACAGAGAGACCTGCAGGTTCACACACTTCAGTCCCACAGAGACCTGCAGGTTCACACACATCAGTCCCACAGAGAGACCTGCAGGTTCACACACATCAGTCCCACAGAGACCTGCAGGTTCACACACATCAGTCCCACAGAGAGACCTGCAGGTTCACACACATCAGTCCCACAGAGAGACCTGTGGGTTCACACACATCAGTCCCACAGAGAGACCTGCAGGTTCACACACTTCAGTCCCACAGAGACCTGCAGGTTCACACACATCAGTCCCACAGAGAGACCTGCAGGTTCACACACATCAGTCCCACAGAGAGACCTGCAGGTTCACACACATCAGTCCCACAGAGACCTGCAGGTTCACACACATCAGTCCCACAGAGACCTGCAGGTTCACACACATCAGTCCTACAGAGACCTGCAGGTTCACACACATCAGTCCCACAGAGACCTGCAGGTTCACACACATCAGTCCCACAGAGACCTGCAGGTTCACACACATCAGTCCCACAGAGAGACCTGCAGGTTCAAGACTTCAGTCCCACAGAGACCTGCAGGTTCACACACATCAGTCCTACAGAGAGACCTGCAGGTTCACACACATCAGTCCCACAGAGAGACCTGCAGGTTCACACACATCAGTCCCACAGAGAGACCTGCAGGTTCACACACATCAGTCCCACAGAGAGACCTGCAGGTTCACACACATCAGTCCAACAGAGACATCAGGTTCCCACAAATCAGTCCTACAGAGAGACCTGCAGGTTCACACACTTCAGTCCCATAGAGACCTGCAGCTTCCCACAAATCAGTCCTACAGAGAGACCTGCAGGTTCACACACATCACTCCTACAGAGACCTGCAGGTTCACACACATCACTCCTACAGAGACCTGCAGGTTCACACACTTCAGTCCCACAGAGACCTGCAGGTTCACACACATCAGTCCCACAGAGAGACCTGCAGGTTCACACACATCAGTCCCACAGAGACCTGCAGGTTCACACACATCAGTCCTACAGAGAGACCTGCAGGTTCACACACATCAGTCCTACAGAGACCTGCAGGGTCACACACATCAGTCCCACAGAGAGACCTGCAGGTTCACACACATCAGTCCCACAGAGAGACCTGCAGGTTCACACACATCAGTCCTACAGAGACCTGCAGGTTCACACACTTCAGTCCCGCAGAGAGACCTGCAGGTTCACACACATCAGTCCCACAGAGAGACCTGCAGGTTCACACACATCAGTCCCACAGAGACCTGCAGGTTCACACACATCAGTCCCACAGAGACCTGCAGGTTCACACACATCAGCGCTACAGAGATGTACAGGTTCACACACATCAGTCCCACAGAGAGAACTGCAGGTTCACAAACATCAGTCCCACAGAGACCTACAGGTTCACACACGTCAGTCCCACAGAGACCTGCAGGTTCACACACATCAGTCCCACAGAGAGACCTGCAATTTCACACACATCAGTCCCACAGAGAGATCTGCTGGTTTAACACACCAGTTCTACAGAGAGACCTGCAGGTTCACACACATCAGTCCTACAGAGACCTGCAGGTTCACACACATCAGTCCCACAGAGACCTGCAGGTTCACACACATCAGTCCCACAGAGAGACCTGTGGGTTCACACACATCAGTCCCACAGAGAGACCTGCAGGTTCACACACATCAGTCCCACAGAGAGACCTGCAGGTTCACACACATCAGTCCCACAGAGAGACCTGCAGGTTCACACACATCAGTCCTACAGAGACCTGCAGGTTCACACACATCAGTCCCACAGAGAGACCTGCAGGTTCACACACATCAGTCCCACAGAGACCTGCAGGTTCACACACATCAGTCCCACAGAGAGACCTGCAGGTTCACACACATCAGTCCTACAGAGAGACCTGCAGGTTCACACACATCAGTCCCACAGAGAGACCTGCAGGTTCACACACATCAGTCCTACAGAGACCTGCAGGTTCACACACTTCAGTCCCACAGAGAGACCTGCAATTTCACACACATCAGTCCCACAGAGAGACCTGCAGGTTCACACACATCAGTCCCACAGAGACCTGCAGGTTCACACACATCAGTCCTACAGAGAGACCTGCAGGTTCACACACATCAGTCCCACAGAGACCTGCAGGTTCACACACATCAGTCCCACAGAGACCTGCAGGTTCACACACATCAGTCCCACAGAGAGACCTGCAGGTTCACACACATCAGTCCTACAGAGACCTGCAGGTTCACACACATCAGTCCCACAGAGAGAACTGCAGGTTCACAAACATAGTCCCACAGAGACCTGCAGGTCCACACACATCAGTCCCACAGAGAGATCTGCTGGTTCACACACATCAGTTCTACAGAGAGACCTGCAGGTTCACACACATAAGTCCTACAGAGACCTGCAGGTTCACACACATCAGTTCTACAGAGACCTGCAGGGTCACACACATCAGTCCCACAGAGAGACCTGCAGGTTCACACACATCAGTCCCACAGAGACCTGCAGGTTCACACACATCAGTCCTACAGAGAGACTGCAGATTCACACAGATCAGTCCTACAGAGACCTGCAGTGTCACACACATCAGTCCCACAGATAGACCTGCAGGTTCACACATATCAGTCCTACAGAGACCTGCGGGGTCACACATCAGTCCCGCAGAGAGACCTGCAGGTTCACACATATCAGTCCCACTGAGAGACCTGCAGGTTCACACACATCAGTCCTACAGAGACCTGCAGGTTCACACACATCAGCGCTACAGAGATGTACAGGTTCACACACATCAGTCCCACAGAGACCTGCAGGTTCACACACGTCAGTCCCACAGAGACCTGCCGGTTCACACACATCAGTCCCACAGAGAGACCTGCGGGTTCACACACATCAGTCCCACAGAGACCTGCAATTTCACACACATCAGTCCCACAGAGAGACCTGCAGGTTCACACACATCAGTCCCACAGAGACCGGCAGGTTCACACATATCAGTCCCACAGAGACCTGCAGGTTCACACACATCAGTCCCACAAAGACCTGCAGGTTCACACACATCAGTCTCACAGAGAGACATGCAGGTTCACAAAGATCAGTCCTACAGAGACTCCTGCAGGTTCACACACATCAGTCCCACAGAGAGTTCTGCAGGTTCACACACGTCAGTCCCACAGAGACCTGCCGGTTCACACACATCAGTCCCACAGAGAGACCTGCAGGTTCACACACATTAGTCCTACAGAGACCTGCAGGGTCACACACATCAATCCCACAGAGACCTGCAGGGTCACACACATCAGTCCCACAGAGAGACCTGCAGGTTCACACACATCAGTCCTACAGAGACCTGCAGCTTCACGCACATCAGTCCCACAGAGAGACCTGCAGGTTAACACACATCTGTCCCACAGAGAGAACTGCAGGTTCACACACATAAGTCCTACAGAGAGACCTGCAGGTTCACACACACCAGTCCCACAGAGAGACCTGCAGGTTCACACATATCAGTCCCACAGAGAGACCTGCAGGTTCACACACATCAGTCCCACAGAGACCTGTAGGTTCACACACATAAGTCCCACAGAGAGACCTGCAGGTTCACACACACCAGTCCCACAGAGAGACCTGCAGGTTCACACACATCAGTCCCACAGAGACCTGCAGGTTCACACACATCAGTCCTACAGAGACCTGCAGGTTCACACACATCAGTCCCACAGAGACCTGCAGGTTCACACACATCAGTCCCACAGAGAGACCTGCAGGTTCACACACATCAGTCCCACAGAGACCTGCAGGTTCACACACATCAGTCCCACAGAGAGACCTGCAGGTTCACACACATCAGTCCCACAGAGACCTGCAGGTTCACACACATCAGTCCTACAGAGACCTGCAGGTTCAATACTTCAGTCCCACAGAGACCTGCAGGTTCACACACATCAGTCCCACAGAGAGACCTGCAGGTTCACACACATCAGTCCCACAGAGACCTGCAGGTTCACACACATCTGTCCCACAGAGACCTGCAGGTTCACACACATCAGTCCCACAGAGAGAACTGCAGGTTCACAAACATAGTCCCACAGAGACCTGCAGGTCCACACACATCAGTCCCACAGAGAGACCTGCAGGTTCACACACATCAGTCCTACAGAGAGACCTGCAATTTCACACACATCAGTCCCACAGAGACCTGCGGGTTCACACACATCAGTCCCACCGAGAGACCTGCAGGTTCACACACATCAGTCCCACCGAGAGACCTGCAGGTTCACACACATCAGTCCCACAGAGAGACCTGCAGGTTCACACACATCAGTCCCACAGAGACCTGCAGGTTCACACACATCAGTCCCACAGAGACCTGCAGGTTCACACACATCAGTCCCACAGAGAGACCTGCAGGTTCACACACATCAGTCCCACAGAGACCTGCAGGTTCACACACATCAGTCCCACAGAGACCTGCTGGTTCACACACTTCAGTCACACAGAGACCTGCAGGTTCACACACATCAGTCCCACAGAGAAACCTGCAGGTTCACACATATCAGTCCTACAGAGACCTGCAGGTTCTCACACATCTGTCCCACAGAGAGACCTGCAGGTTCAAGACTTCAGTCCCGCAGAGACCTTCAGGTTCACACACATCAGTCCTACAGAGAGACCTGTAGGTTCACACACATCAGTCCCACAGAGAGACCTGCAGGTTCACACACATCAGTCCCACAGAGAGACCTGCAGGTTCACACACATCAGTCCCACAGAGAGACCTGCAGGTTCACACACATCAGTCCCACAGAGACCTGCAGGTTCACACACATCAGTCCCACAGAGAGACATGCAGGTTCAAACACATCAGTCCCACAGAGACCGGCAGGTTCACACATATCAGTCCCACAGAGACCTGCAGGTTCACACACATCAGTCCCACAAAGACCTGCAGGTTCACACACATCAGTCCCACAGAGAGACCTCCAGGTTCACACACATCAGTCCCACAGAGACCTGAAGGTTCACACACATCAGTCCTACAGAGACCTGCAGGTTCACACACTTCAGTCCTACAGAGACCTGCAGCTACACACACTTCAGTCCCACAGAGAGACCTGCAGGTTCACACACATCAGTCCCACAGAGAGAACTGCAGGTTCACAAACATCAGTCCCACAGAGACCTACAGGTTCACACACATCAGTCCCACAGAGACCTGCAGGTTCACACACGTCAGTCCCACAGAGAGCTGCGGGTTCACACACTTAAGTCCCACAGAGACCTGCAGGTTCACACACGTCAGTCCCACAGAGAGACCTGCAGGTTCACACACATCAGTCCCACAGAGAGACCTGCAGGTTCAAACACATCAGTCCCACAGAGAGACCTGCAGGTTCACACACATCAGTCCCACAGAGAGACCTGCAGGTTCACACACATCAGTCCTACAGAGACCTGCAGGTTCACACACATCAGTCCCACAGAGAGACCTGCAGGTTCACACACATCAGTCCCACAGAGAGACCTGCAGGTTCACACACATCAGTCCCACAGAGAGACCTGCAGGTTCACACACATCAGTCCCACAGAGACCTGCAGGTTCACACACTTCAGTCCCACAGAGAGACCTGCAGGTTCACACACATCAGTCCCACAGAGAGACCTGCAGGTTCACACACATCAGTCCTACAGAGACCTGCAGGTTCACACACATCAGTCCCACAGAGAGACCTGCAGGTTCACACACATCAGTCCTACAGAGACCTGCAGGTTCACACACATCAGTCCCACAGAGACCTGCAGGTTCACACACATCAGTCCCACAGAGAGACCTGCAGGTTCACACACATCAGTCCCACAGAGAGACCTGCAGGTTCACACACATCAGTCCCACAGAGAGACCTGCAGGTTCACACACATCAGTCCCACAGAGACCTGCAGGTTCACACACATCAGTCCCACAGAGAGACCTGCAGGTTCACACACATCAGTCCCACAGAGAGACCTGCAGGTTCACACACATCAGTCCCACAGAGACCTGCAGGTTCACACACATCAGTCCTACAGAGAGACCTGCAGGTTCACACACATCAGTCCCACAGAGACCTGCAGGTTCACACACATCAGTCCCACAGAGACCTGCAGGTTCACACACATCAGTCCCACAGAGAGACCTGCAGGTTCACACACATCAGTCCCACAGAGACCTGCAGGTTCACACACATCAGTCCCACAGAGAGACCTGCAGGTTCACACACATCAGTCCCACAGAGACCTGCAGGTTCACACACATCAGTCCTACAGAGACCTGCAGGTTCACACACATCAGTCCCACAGAGAGACCTGCAGGTTCACACATATCAGTCCCACAGAGAGACCTGCAGGTTCACACACATCAGTCCCACAGAGAGAACTGCAGGTTCACAAACATCAGTCCCACAGAGACCTGCAGGTTCACACACATCAGCGCTACAGAGACCTACAGGTTCACACACATCAGTCCCACAGAGAGAACTGCAGGTTCACAAACATAGTCCCACAGAGACCTGCAGGTTCACACACATCAGTCCCACAGAGACCTGCAGGTTCACACACATCAGTCCTACAGAGAGACCTGCAGGTTCACACACATCAGTCCTACAGAGACCTGCAGGTTCACACACATCAGTCCCACAGAGAGACCTGCAGGTTCACACACATCAGTCCCACAGAGACCTGCAGGTTCACACACATCAGTCCCACAGAGAGACCTGCAGGTTCACACACATCAGTCCTACAGAGACCTGCAGGTTCACACACATCAGTCCCACAGAGAGAACTGCAGGTTCACAAACATCAGTCCCACAGAGACCTGCAGGTTCACACACATCAGTCCCACAGAGAGACCTGCAGGTTCACACACATCAGTCCTACAGAGAGACCTGCAGGTTCACACACATCAGTCCCACAGAGAGACCTGCAGGTTCACACACATCAGTCCCACAGAGAGACCTGCAGGTTCACACACATCAGTCCCACAGAGAGACCTGCAGGTTCACACACATCAGTCCCACAGAGAGACCTGCAGGTTCACACACATCAGTCCCACAGAGAGACCTGCAGGTTCACACACATCAGTCCCACAGAGAGACCTGCAGGTTCACACACATCAGTCCCACAGAGAGACCTGCAGGTTCACACACATCAGTCCCACAGAGAGACCTGCAGGTTCACACACATCAGTCCCACAGAGACCTGCAGGTTCACACACATCAGTCCCACAGAGACCTGCAGGTTCACACACATCAGTCCCACAGAGAAACCTGCAGGTTCACACATATCAGTCCTACAGAGACCTGCAGGTTCTCACACATCTGTCCCACAGAGAGACCTGCAGGTTCAAGACTTCAGTCCCGCAGAGACCTTCAGGTTCACACACATCAGTCCTACAGAGAGACCTGCAGGTTCACACACATCAGTCCCACAGAGAGACCTGCAGTTTCACAAACATCAGTCCCACAGAGAGACATGCAGGTTCAAACACATCAGTCCCACAGAGACCGGCAGGTTCACACATATCAGTCCCACAGAGACCTGCTGGTTCACACACATCAGTCCCACAGAGAGACATGCAGGTTCAAACACATCAGTCCCACAGAGACCGGCAGGTTCACACATATCAGTCCCACAGAGACCTGCAGGTTCACACACATCAGTCCAACAAAGACCTGCAGGTTCACACACATCAGTCCCACAGAGAGACCTGCAGGTTCACACACATCAGTCCCACAGAGACCTGAAGGTTCACACACATCAGTCCTACAGAGACCTGCAGGTTCACACACTTCAGTCCTACAGAGACCTGCAGCTACACACACTTCAGTCCCACAGAGAGACCTGCAGGTTCACACACATCAGTCCCACAGAGAGAACTGCAGGTTCACACACATCAGTCCCACAGAGACCGGCAGGTTCACACATATCAGTCCCACAGAGACATGCAGGTTCACACACATCAGTCCCACAGAGACCTGCAGGTTCACACACATCTGTCCCACAGAGACCTGCAGTTCACACACATCAGTCCCACAGAGAGACCTGCAGGTTCACACACATCAGTCCCACAGAGAGACTTGCAGGTTCACACACATTAGTCCCACAGAGAGACCTGCAGGTTCACACACATCAGTCCCACAGAGACCTGCAGGTTCACACACAGAGAGAGACCTGCAGGTTCACACACATCAGTCCCACAGAGAGACCTGCAGGTTCACACACATCAGTCCCACAGAGACCTGCAGGTTCACACACATCAGTCCCACAGAGACCTGCAGGTTCACACACATCAGTCCCACAGAGAGACCTGCAGGTTCACACACATCAGTCCCACAGAGACCTGCAGGTTCACACACATCAGTCCCACAGAGAGACCTGCAGGTTCACACACATCAGTCCCACAGAGACCTGCAGGTTCACACACATCAGTCCCACAGAGACCTGCAGGTTCACACACATCAGTCCCACAGAGAGACCTGCAGGTTCACACACATCAGTCCCACAGAGAGACCTGCAGGTTCACACACATCAGTCCCACAGAGACCTGCAGGTTCACACACATCAGTCCCACAGAGAGACCTGCAGGTTCACACACATCAGTCCCACAGAGAGACCTGCAGGTTCACACACATCAGTCCCACAGAGACCTGCAGGTTCACACACATCAGTCCCACAGAGAGACCTGCAGGTTCACACACATCAGTCCCACAGAGAGACCTGCAGGTTCACACACATCAGTCCCACAGAGACCTGCAGGTTCACACACATCAGTCCCACAGAGACCTGCAGGTTCACACACTTCAGTCCCACAGAGACCTGCAGGTTCACACACATCAGTCCCACAGAGAGACCTGCAGGTTCACACACATCAGTCCCACAGAGACCTGCAGGTTCACACACATCAGTCCCACAGAGGCTTGCAGGTTCACACACATCAGTCTTACAGAGACCTGCAGGTTCACACACATCAGTCCCACAGAGAGACCTGCATGGTCACACACATCAGTCCCACAGAGACCTGCAGGTTCACACACATCAGTCCCACAGAGAGACCTGCAGGTTCAAGACTTCAGTCCAACACAGACATCAGGTTCCCACAAATCAGTCCTACAGAGAGACCTGCAGGTTCACACACATCAGTCCCACAGAGAGACCTGCAGGTTCACACACATCAGTCCCACAGAGAGACCTGCAGGTTCACACACATCAGTCCCACAGAGACCTGCAGGTTCACACACATCAGTCCCACAGAGACCTGCAGGTTCACACACATCAGTCCCACAGAGAGAACTGCAGGTTCACACACATCAGTCCCACAGAGACCGGCAGGTTCACACATATCAGTCCCACAGAGACCTGCAGGTTCACACACATCAGTCCCACAAAGACCTGCAGGTTCACACACATCAGTCCCACAGAGAGACCTCCAGGTTCACACACATCAGTCCCACAGAGACCTGAAGGTTCACACACATCAGTCCTACAGAGACCTGCAGGTTCACACACTTCAGTCCTACAGAGACCTGCAGCTACACACACTTCAGTCCCACAGAGAGACCTGCAGGTTCACACACATCAGTCCCACAGAGAGAACTGCAGGTTCACAAACATCAGTCCCACAGAGACCTACAGGTTCACACACATCAGTCCCACAGAGACCTGCAGGTTCACACACGTCAGTCCCACAGAGAGCTGCGGGTTCACACACTTAAGTCCCACAGATCCCACAGAGACCTGCAGGTTCACACACGTCAGTCCCACAGAGACCTGCAGGTTCACACACATCAGTCCCACAGAGAGACCTGCAGGTTCACACACATCAGTCCCACAGAGAGACCTGCAGGTTCACACACATCAGTCCCACAGAGACCTGCAGGTTCACACACATCAGTCCCACAGAGACCTGCAGGTTCACACACATCAGTCCCACAGAGAGACCTGCAGGTTCACACACATCAGTCCCACAGAGACCTGCAGGTTCACACACATCAGTCCCACAGAGAGACCTGCAGGTTCACACACATCAGTCCCACAGAGAGACCTGCAGGTTCACACACATCAGTCCCACAGAGAGACCTGCAGGTTCACACACATCAGTCCTACAGAGACCTGCAGGTTCACACACATCAGTCCCACAGAGAGACCTGCAGGTTCACACACATCAGTCCCACAGAGAGACCTGCAGGTTCACACACATCAGTCCCACAGAGACCTGCAGGTTCACACACATCAGTCCCACAGAGAGACCTGCAGGTTCACACACATCAGTCCCACAGAGAGACCTGCAGGTTCACACACATCAGTCCTACAGAGACCTGCAGGTTCACACACATCAGTCCCACAGAGAGACCTGCAGGTTCACACACATCAGTCCCACAGAGAGACCTGCAGGTTCACACACATCAGTCCCACAGAGACCTGCAGGTTCACACACATCAGTCCCACAGAGAGACCTGCAGGTTCACACACATCAGTCCCACAGAGAGACCTGCAGGTTCACACACATCAGTCCTACAGAGAGACCTGCAGGTTCACACACATCAGTCCCACAGAGAGACCTGCAGGTTCACACACATCAGTCCCACAGAGACCTGCAGGTTCACACACATCAGTCCCACAGAGACCTGCAGGTTCACACACATCAGTCCCACAGAGAGACCTGCAGGTTCACACACATCAGTCCTACAGAGACCTGCAGGTTCACACACATCAGTCCCACAGAGAGACCTGCAGGTTCACACACATCAGTCCTACAGAGACCTGCAGGTTCACACACATCAGTCCTACAGAGACCTGCAGGTTCACACACATCAGTCCCACAGAGAGACCTGCAGGTTCACACATATCAGTCCCACAGAGAGACATGCAGGTTCACACACATCAGTCCCACAGAGAGAACTGCAGGTTCACAAACATCAGTCCCACAGAGACCTGCAGGTTCACACACATCAGCGCTACAGAGACCTACAGGTTCACACACATCAGTCCCACAGAGAGAACTGCAGGTTCACAAACATAGTCCCACAGAGACCTGCAGGTTCACACACACCAGTCCCACAGAGAGACCTGCAGGTTCACACACATCAGTCCCACAGAGAGACCTGCAGGTTCACACACATCAGTCACACAGAGACCTGCAGGTTCACACACATCAGTCCCACAGAGAGACCTGCAGGTTCACACACATCAGTCCTACAGAGACCTGCAGGTTCACACACATCAGTCCCACAGAGAGACCTGCAGGTTCACACACATCAGTCCCACAGAGAGACCTGCAGGTTCACACACATCAGTCCCACAGAGAGACCTGCAGGTTCACACACATCAGCGCTACAGAGACCTACAGGTTCACACACATCAGTCCCACAGAGAGACCTGCAGGTTCACACACATCAGTCCCACAGAGAGACCTGCAGGTTCACACACATCAGTCCCACAGAGAGACCTGCAGGTTCACACACATCAGTCCCACAGAGACCTGCAGGTTCACACACATCAGTCCTACAGAGACCTGCAGGTTCACACACATCAGTCCCACAGAGACCTGCAGGTTCACACACATCAGTCCCACAGAGACCTGCAGGTTCACACACATCAGTCCCACAGAGAGACCTGCAGGTTCACACACATCAGTCCCACAGAGAGACCTGCAGGTTCACACACATCAGTCCCACAGAGACCTGCAGGTTCACACACATCAGTCCCACAGAGACCTGCAGGTTCACACACATCAGTCCCACAGAGACCTGCAGGTTCACACAAGAGAGACCTGCAGGTTCACACACATCAGTCCCACAGAGACCTGCAGGTTCACACACATCAGTCCCACAGAGAGACCTGCAGGTTCACACACATCAGTCCCACAGAGACCTGCAGGTTCACACACATCAGTCCCACAGAGAGACCTGCAGGTTCACACACATCAGTCCCACAGAGAGACCTGCAGGTTCACACACATCAGTCCCACAGAGACCTGCAGGTTCACACACATCAGTCCCACAGAGAGACCTGCAGGTTCACACACATCAGTCCCACAGAGACCTGCAGGTTCACACACATCAGTCCCACAGAGACCTGCAGGTTCACACACATCAGTCCCACAGAGAGACCTGCAGGTTCACACACATCAGTCCCACAGAGAGACCTGCAGGTTCACACACATCAGTCCCACAGAGAGACCTGCAGGTTCACACACATCAGTCCCACAGAGACCTGCAGGTTCACACACATCAGTCCCACAGAGAGACCTGCAGGTTCACACACATCAGTCCTACAGAGACCTGCAGGTTCACACACATCAGTCCCACAGAGACCTGCAGGTTCACACACATCAGTCCCACAGAGAGACCTGCAGGTTCACACACATCAGTCCTACAGAGACCTGCAGCTTCACGCACATCAGTCCCACAGAGAGACCTGCAGGTTCACACACACCAGTCCCACAGAGAGACCTGCAGGTTCACACACATCAGTCCCACAGAGAGACCTGCAGGTTCACACACATCAGTCCCACAGAGAGACCTGCAGGTTCACACACATCAGTCCCACAGAGAGACCTGCAGGTTCACACACATCAGTCCCACAGAGACCTGCAGGTTCACACACATCAGTCCCACAGAGAGACCTGCAGGTTCACACACATCAGTCCCACAGAGAGACCTGCAGGTTCACACACATCAGTCCCACAGAGACCTGCAGGTTCACACACATCAGTCCCACAGAGAGACCTGCAGGTTCACACACATCAGTCCCACAGAGACCTGCAGGTTCACACACTTCAGTCCCACAGAGACCTGCAGGTTCACACACATCAGTCCCACAGAGAGACCTGCAGTTTCACACACTTAAGTCCCACAAAGAGACCTGCAGGTTCACACACATCAGTCCCACAGAGAGACCTGCAGGTTCACACACATCAGTCCTACAGAGACCTGCAGGGTCACACACATCAGTCCCACAGAGACCTGCAGGTTCACACACATCAGTCCCACAGAGAGACCTGCAGGTTCACACACATCAGTCCCACAGAGACCTGCAGGTTCACACACATCAGTCCTACAGAGAGACCTGCAATTTCACACACATCAGTCCCACAGAGAGAACTGCAGGTTCACAAACATAGTCCCACAGAGACCTGCAGGTCCACACACATCAGTCCCACAGAGAGATCTGCTGGTTCACACACATCAGTTCTACAGAGAGACCTGCAGGTTCACACACATCAGTCCCACAGAGACCTGCAGGTTCACACACATCAGTCCCACAGAGACCTGCAGGTTCACACACATCAGTCCCACAGAGAGACCTGCAGGTTCACACACATCAGTCCCACAGAGAGACCTGCAGGTTCACACACATCAGTCCCACAGAGAGACCTGCAGGTTCACACACATCAGTCCTACAGAGACCTGCAGGTTCACACACATCAGTCCTACAGAGACCTGCAGGTTCACACACATCAGTCCCACAGAGAGACCTGCAGGTTCACACACATCAGTCCCGCAGAGACCTGCAGGTTCACACACATCAGTCCCACAGAGAAACCTGCAGGTTCACACATATCAGTCCTACAGAGACCTGCAGGTTCTCACACATCAGTCCCACAGAGAGACCTGCAGGTTCACACACATCAGTCCCGCAGAGACCTTCAGGTTCACACACATCAGTCCTACAGAGAGACCTGTAGGTTCACACACATCAGTCCCACAGAGAGACCTGCAGGTCTCACACATCAGTGCCACAGAGAGACATGCAGGTTCACACACATCAGTCCCACAGAGAGACCTGCAGGTTCACACACATCAGTCCCACAGAGACCTGCAGGTTCACAAACATCAGTCCCACAGAGAGACATGCAGGTTCAAACACATCAGTCCCACAGAGACCGGCAGGTTCACACATATCAGTCCCACAGAGACCTGCAGGTTCACACACATCAGTCCCACAAAGACCTGCAGGTTCACACACATCAGTCCCACAGAGAGACCTCCAGGTTCACACACATCAGTCCCACAGAGACCTGAACGTTCACACACATCAGTCCTACAGAGACCTGCAGGTTCACACACTTCAGTCCTACAGAGACCTGCAGCTACACACACTTCAGTCCCACAGAGAGACCTGCAGGTTCACACACATCAGTCCCACAGAGAGAACTGCAGGTTCACAAACATCAGTCCCACAGAGACCTACAGGTTCACACACTTAAGTCCCACAGAGACCTGCAGGTTCACACACGTCAGTCCCACAGAGACCTGCGGGTTCACACACATCAGTCCCACAGAGACCTGCAATTTCACACACATCAGTCCCACAGAGAGACATGCAGGTTCAAACACATCAGTCCCACAGAGACCGGCAGGTTCACACATATCAGTCCCACAGAGACCTGCAGGTTCACACACATCAGTCCAACAAAGACCTGCAGGTTCACACACATCAGTCCCACAGAGAGACCTGCAGGTTCACACACATCAGTCCCACAGAGACCTGAAGGTTCACACACATCAGTCTTACAGAGACCTGCAGGTTCACACACTTCAGTCCTACAGAGACCTGCAGCTACACACACTTCAGTCCCACAGAGAGACCTGCAGGTTCACACACATCAGTCCCACAGAGAGACCTGCAGGTTCAAGACTTCAGTCCAACACAGACATCAGGTTCCCACAAATCAGTCCTACAGAGAGACCTGCAGGTTCACACACTTCAGTCCCATAGATTCCTGCAGCTTCCCACAAATCAGTCCTACAGAGAGACCTGCAGGTTCACACACATCAGTCCTACAGAGACCTGCAGGTTCACACACTTCAGTCCCACAGAGACCTGCACGTTCACACACATCAGTCCCACAGAGAGACCTGCAGGTTCACACACATCAGTCCCACAGAGACCTGCAGGTTCACACACATCAGTCCCACAAAGACCTGCAGGTTCACACACATCAGTCCCACAGAGAGACCTCCAGGTTCACACACATCAGTCCCACAGAGAGACCTGCAGGTTCACACACATCAGTCCTACAGAGACCTGCAGGTTCACACACTTCAGTCCCACAGAGAGACCTGCAGGTTCACACACATCAGTCCCACAGAGAGAACTGCAGGTTCACAAACATCAGTCCCACAGAGACCTACAGGTTCACACACTTAAGTCCCACAGAGACCTGCAGGTTCACACACGTCAGTCCCACAGAGACCTGCGGGTTCACACACTTAAGTCCCACAGAGACCTGCAGGTTCACACACGTCAGTCCCACAGAGACCTGCAATTTCACACACATCAGTCCCACAGAGAGACATGCAGGTTCAAACACATCAGTCCCACAGAGACCGGCAGGTTCACACCTATCAGTCCCACAGAGACCTGCAGGTTCACACACATCAGTCCCACAAAGACCTGCAGGTTCACACACATCAGTCCCACAGAGAGACCTGCAGGTTCACACACATCAGTCCCACAGAGACCTGAAGGTTCACACACATCAGTCCTACAGAGACCTGCAGGTTCACACACGTCAGTCCCACAGAGAGACCTGCAGGTTCAAGAGAGACCTGCAGGTTAACAGACATCAGTCCTACAGAGACCTGCAGGTTCACACACATCAGTCCCACAGAGAGACCTGCAGGTTCACACACATCAGTCCCACAGAGAGACCTGCAGGTTCACACACATCAGTCCTACAGAGACCTGCAGGTTCACACACATCAGTCCCACAGAGAGACCTGCAGGTTCACACACATCAGTCCTACAGAGAGACCTGCAATTTCACACACATCAGTCCCACAGAGAGATCTGCTGGTTCACACACATCCGTTCTACAGAGAGACCTGCAGGTTCACACACATTCAGTCCCACAGAGAGACCTGCAGGTTCACACACATCAGTTCTACAGAGACCTGCAGGTTCACACACTTCAGTCCCACAGAGACCTGCACGTTCACACACATCAGTCCCACAGAGAGACCTGCAGGGTCACACACATCAGTCCTACAGAGACCTGCAGGTTCACACACATCAGTCCCACAGAGACCTGCAGGTTCACACACATCAGTCCTACAGAGAGACCTGCAATTTCACACACATCAGTCCCACAGAGAGATCTGCTGGTTCACACACATCAGTCCTACAGAGACCTGCAGTTTCACACACATCAGTCTCACAGAGAGACCTGCAGGTTCACACACATCAGTTCTACAGAGACCTGCAGGTTCACACACATCAGTCCCACAGAGAGACCTGCAGGTTCAAGACTTCAGTCCAACACAGACATCAGGTTCCCACAACTCAGTCCTACAGAGAGACCTGCAGGTTCACACACATCAGTCCTACAGAGACCTGCAGGTTCACACACTTCAGTCCCACAGAGACCTGCACGTTCACACACATCAGTCCCACAGAGAGACCTGCAGGGTCACACACATCAGTCCTACAGAGACCTGCAGGTTCACACACATCAGTCCCACAGAGAGACCTGCAGGTTCACACACATCAGTCCCACAGAGAGACCTGCAATTTCACACACATCAGTCCCACAGAGAGACCTGCAGGTTCACACACATTCAGTCCCACAGAGAGACCTGCAGGTTCACACACATCAGTTCTACAGAGACCTGCAGGGTCACACACATCAGTCCCACAGAGAGACCTGCAGGTTCACACACATCAGTCCCACAGAGACCTGCAGGTTCACACACATCAGTCCTACAGAGAGACCTGCAGGTTCACACACATCAGTCCTACAGAGACCTGCAGGGTCACACACTTCAGTCCTACAGAGACCTGCAGTGTCACACACATCAGTCCCACAGAGAGACCTGCAGATTCACACACATCAGTCCTACAGAGACCTGCAGGTTCACACACTTCAGTCCCGCAGAGAGACCTGCAGGTTCACACATATCAGTCCCACAGAGAGACATGCAGGTTCACAAACATCAGTCCCACAGAGACCTGCAGGTTCACACACATCAGCGCTACAGAGACCTACAGGTTCACACACATCAGTCCCACAGAGAGAACTGCAGGTTCACAAACATAGTCCCACAGAGACCTGCAGGTCCACACACATCAGTCCCACAGAGAGACCTGCAGGTTCACACACATCAGTCCTACAGAGAGACCTGCAATTTCACACACATCAGTCCCACAGAGAGATCTGCTGGTTCACACACATCAGTTCTACAGAGAGACCTGCAGGTTCACACACATAAGTCCTACAGAGACCTGCAGGTTCACACACATCAGTTCTACAGAGACCTGCAGGGTCACACACATCAGTCCCACAGAGAGACCTGCAGGGTCACACACATCAGTCCCACAGAGAGACCTGCAGGTTCACACACATCAGTCCCACAGAGAGACCTGCAGGTTCACACACATCAGTCTCACAGAGACACCTGCAGGTTCTCACACATCAGTCCCACAGAGAGACCTGCAGGTTCACACAAATCATTCCCACAGAGAGACCTGCAGGTTCACACACATCAGTCCTACAGAGACACCTGCAGGTTCACACACTTAAGTCCTACAGAGACCTGCAGGGTCACACACATCAGTCCCACAGAGAGACCTGCAGGTTCACACACATCAGTCCTACAGAGACCTGCAGCTTCACGCACATCAGTCCCACAGAGATACCTGCAGGTTCACACACACCAGTCCCACAGAGAGACCTGCAGGTTCACACACACCAGTCCCACAGAGAGACCTTCAGGTTCACACACACCAGTCCCACAGAGAGACCTGCAGGTTCACACACATCAGTCACACAGAGACCTGCAGGTTCACACACATCAGTCCCACAGAGAGAACTGCAGGTTCACACACATCAGTCCCACAGAGACCTGCAGGTTCGCACACATCAGTCCCACAAAGACCTGCAGGTTCACACACATCAGTCCCACAGAGAGACCTGCAGGTTCACACACATCAGTCCCACAGAGACATGCAGGTTCACACACATCAGTCCTACAGAAACCTGCAGGTTCACACACATCAGTCCCACAGAGACCTGCAGTTTCACACACATCAGTCCCGCAGAGACCTGCCGGTTCACACACATCAGTCCCACAGAGACCTGCAGGTTCACACACATCACTCCCACAGAGACCTGCTGGTTCACACACTTCAGTCACACAGAGACCTGCAGGTTCACACACATCAGTCCTACAGAGACCTGCAGGTTCTCACACATCTGTCCCACAGAGAGACCTGCAGGTTCAAGACTTCAGTCCCGCAGAGACCTTCAGGTTCACACACATCAGTCCTACAGAGAGACCTTTAGGTTCACACACATCAGTCCCACAGAGAGACCTGCAGGTTCTCACACATCAGTCCCACAGAGAGACATGCAGGTTCACACACATCAGTCCCACAGAGAGACCTGCAGGTTCACACACATCAGTCCCACAGAGACCTGCAGGTTCACAAACATCAGTCCCACAGAGAGAACTGCAGGTTCACACACATCAGTCCCACAGAGACCTGTAGGTTCACACACATAAGTCCCACAGAGAGACCTGCAGGTTCACACACACCAGTCCCACAGAGAGACCTTCAGGTTCACACACACCAGTCCCACAGAGAGACCTGCAGGTTCACACACATCAGTCCTACAGAGAGACTGCAGGTTCACACAGATCAGTCCTACAGAGACCTGCAGGGTCACACTCATCAGTCCCACAGAGACCTGCAGTGTCACACACATCAGTCTCACAGAGAGACCTGCAGGTTCACACATATCAGTCCTACAGAGACCTGCAGGGTCACACATCAGTCCCGCAGAGAGACCTGCAGGTTCACACATATCAGTCCCACTGAGAGACCTGCAGGTTCACACAATTCAGTCCTACAGAGACCTGCAGCTTCACGCACATCAGTCCCACAGAGAGACCTGCAGGTTCACAAACATCAGCGCTACAGAGACCTACAGGTTCACACACATCAGTCCCAGAGAGACCTACAGGTTCACACACTTAAGTCCCACAGAGACCTGCAGGTTCACACACGTCAGTCCCACAGAGACCTGCCGGTTCACACACATCAGTCCCACAGAGAGACCTGCGGGTTCACACACATCAGTCCCACAGAGACCTGCAGGTTCACACACATCAGTCCCACAGAGACCGGCAGGTTCACACATATCAGTCCCACAGAGACCTGCAGGTTCACACACATCAGTCCCACAGAGACCTGCAGGTTCACACACATCAGTCCCACAGAGAGACCTGCAGGTTCACACACATCAGTCCCACAGAGAGACCTGCAGGTTCACACACATCAGTCCTACAGAGAGACCTGCAGGTTCACACACATCAGTCCCACAGAGACCTGCAGGTTCACACACATCAGTCCCACAGAGACCTGCTGGTTCACACACATCAGTCCCACAGAGACCTGCAGGTTCACACACATCAGTCCCACAGAGAAACCTGCAGGTTCACACATATCAGTCCTACAGAGACCTGCAGGTTCACACACATCAGTCCCACAGAGAGACCTGCAGGTTCAAGACTTCAGTCCCGCAGAGACCTTCAGGTTCACACACATCAGTCCTACAGAGAGACCTGCAGGTTCACACACATCAGTCCCACAGAGAGACATGCAGGTTCAAACACATCAGTCCCACAGAGACCGGCAGGTTCACACATATCAGTCCCACAGAGACCTGCAGGTTCACACACATCAGTCCCACAAAGACCTGCAGGTTCACACACATCAGTCCCACAGAGAGACCTCCAGGTTCACACACATCAGTCCCACAGAGACCTGAACGTTCACACACATCAGTCCTACAGAGACCTGCAGGTTCACACACTTCAGTCCTACAGAGACCTGCAGCTACACACACTTCAGTCCCACAGAGAGACCTGCAGGTTCACACACATCAGTCCCACAGAGAGAACTGCAGGTTCACAAACATCAGTCCCACAGAGACCTACAGGTTCACACACTTAAGTCCCACAGAGACCTGCAGGTTCACACACGTCAGTCCCACAGAGACCTGCGGGTTCACACACATCAGTCCCACAGAGACCTGCAATTTCACACACATCAGTCCCACAGAGAGATCTGCTGGTTCACACACATCAGTCCCACAGAGAGACATGCAGGTTCAAACACATCAGTCCCACAGAGACCGGCAGGTTCACACATATCAGTCCCACAGAGACCTGCAGGTTCACACACATCAGTCCCACAAAGACCTGCAGGTTCACACACATCAGTCCCACAGAGAGACCTGCAGGTTCACACACATCAGTCCCACAGAGAGACCTGCAGGTTCACACACTTCAGTCCCACAGAGCGACCTGCAGGTTCACACAAATCAGTCCCACAGAGAGACCTACAGGTTCACATACATAAGTCCTACAGAGAGACCTGCAGGTTCACACACATCAGTCCTACACAGACCTGCAGGTTCACACACATCAGTCTCACAGAGAACTGTAGGTTCACACACATCAGTCTCACAGAGACCTGCAGGTTCACACACATCAGTCTCACAGAGAACTGTAGGTTCACACACTTCAGTCCCGCAGAGAGACCTGCAGGTTCACACACATCAGTCCCACAGAGACCTGCAGATTCACACACATCAGTTCTACAGAGAGACCTGCAGGGTCACACACATCAGTCCCACAGAGAGACCTGCAGGGTCACACACATCAGTCCCACAGAGAGACCTGCAGGTTCACACACTTCAGTCCTACAGAGACCTGCAGGTTCACACACTTCAGTCCCACAGAGACCTGCAGCTTCCAACAAATCAGTCCTACAGAGAGACCTGCAGGTTCACACACATCAGTCCTACAGAGACCTGCAGGTTCACACACATCATTCCCACAGAGACCTGCAGGTTCACACACTTCAGTCCCACAGAGACCTGCAGGTTCACACACATCAGTCCCACAGAGAGACCTGCAGGTTCACACACATCAGTCCCACAGAGACCTGCAGGTTCACACACATCAGTCCTACAGAGACCTGCAGGGTCACACACATCAGTCCCACAGAGAGACCTGCAGATTCACACACATCAGTCCTACAGAGACCTGCAGGTTCACACACTTCAGTCCCGCAGAGAGACCTGCAGGTTCACACATATCAGTCCCACAGAGAGACATGCAGGTTCACACACATCAGTCCCACAGAGAGAACTGCAGGTTCACAAACATCAGTCCCACAGAGACCTGCAGGTTCACACACATCAGCGCTACAGAGACCTACAGGTTCACACACATCAGTCCCACAGAGAGAACTGCAGGTTCACAAACATAGTCCCACAGAGACCTGCAGGTCCACACACATCAGTCCCACAGAGAGACCTGCAGGTTCACACACATCAGTCCTACAGAGAGACCTGCAATTTCACACACATCAGTCCCACAGAGAGATCTGCTGGTTCACACACATCAGTTCTACAGAGAGACCTGCAGGTTCACACACATAAGTCCTACAGAGACCTGCAGGTTCACACACATCAGTCCTACAGAGACCTGCAGGGTCACACACATCAGTCCCACAGAGACCTTCAGGTTCACACACTTCAGTTCCACAGAGACCTGTAGGGTCACAAACATCAGTCCCACAGAGCGACCTGCAGGTTCACACACATCAGTCCCTAAAAGACCTGCAGGTTCACACACATCAGTCTCGCAGAGAGACCTGCAGGGTCACACACATCAGTCCCACATAGAGATCTGCAGGTTCTCACACATCAGTCCCAAAGAGAGACCTGCAGGTTCACAAACATCAGTCCTACAGAGAGACCTGCAGGTTCACACACATCAGTCCCACAGAGACCTGCAGGTTCACACACATCAGTCCCACAGAGAGACCTGCAGGTTCACACACTTAAGTCCCACAGAGACCTGCAGGTTCACACACTTAAGTCCTACAGAGACCTGCAGGGTCACACACATCAGTCCCACAGAGAGACCTGCAGGTTCACACACAACAGTCCTACAGAGACCTGCAGCTTCACGCACATCAGTCCCACAGAGATACCTGCAGGTTCACACACATTGGTCCTACAGAGAGACCTGCAGGTTCACAAACATCAGTCCCACCGAGAGAACTGCAGGTTCACACACATCAGTCCTACAGAGATCCGCATGTTCACACATGTCAGTCCCACAGAGAGACCTGCAGGTTCACACACATCAGTCCCACAGAGACCTGTAGGTTCACACACATAAGTCCCACAGAGAGACCTGCAGGTTCACACACATCAGTCCTACAGAGAGACCTTCAATTTCACGACCTGCAGGTTCACACACTTCAGTCCTACAGAGACCTGCAGTTTCACACAAATCAGTCCCACAGAGAGACCTGCAGGTTCACACACATCAGTCCCACAGAGACCTGCAGGTTCACACACATCAGTCCCACAGAGACCTGCAGGTTCACACACATCAGTCCCACAGAGAGACCTGCAGGTTCACACACGTCAGTCCCACAGAGACCTGCCGGTTCACACACAATAGTCCCACAGAGAGACCTGCAGGTTCACACACATTAGTCCTACAGAGACCTGCAGGGTCACACACATCAATCCCACAGAGACCTGCAGGGTCACACACATCAGTCCCACAGAGAGACCTGCAGGTTCACACACATCAGTCCTACAGAGAGACCTGCAGGTTCACACATATCAGTCCCACAGGGAGACCTGCAGGTTCACACACATCAGTCCCACAGAGAGAACTGCAGGTTCACAAACATCAGTCCCACAGAGAGACCTGCAGGTTCACACACATCAGTCCAACAGAGACCTGCAGGTTCACACACTTCAGTCCCACAAGAGACCTGCAGGTTCACAGACATCAGTCCCACAGAGAGACCTGTAGGTTCACACACATCAGTCCCACAAGAGAGACCTGCAGGTTCCCACAAATCAGTCCTACAGAGAGACCTGCAGGTTCACACACATCAGTCCCAAAGAGACCTGCAGGTTCACACACTTCAGTCCCAAAGAGACCTGCAGGTTCACACACATCAGTCCCACAAGAGAGACCTGCAGGTTCACACACATCAGTCCCACAGAGAGACCTGCAGGTTCACACACATCAGTCCCACAGAGAGACCTGCAGGTTCACACACATCAGTCCTACAGAGACCTGCAGGGTCACACACATCAGTCCCACAGAGAGACCTGCAGGTTCACACACATCAGTCCTACAGAGACCTGCAGGTTCACACACATCAGTCCCACAGAGAGACCTGCAGGTTCACACACATCAGTCCCACAGAGAGACCTGCAGGTTCACACACATCAGTCCCACAGAGAGACCTGCAGGTTAAATGTAGCTTTCAGCAGTGCACATGGGTTTGACAATGCCCCAACCTCAGCAGGACCTGTGGACTTCAGAGAACAGGACAGGCCAGTGTGGGAGGAAAAAGTGAAAACAAGTCATTATCACACTAAAATACTAAAGGGAAATTTCACTAGAAACAAATGACAGATCACCTCACAGAGTTAAGATTTTTATTTAAACAGCATAAGCATTGTTGAAGGGTACACTTATTTGTGTTTTAGCATCATGCCACGTGCACATAGTAGGCAGCACCCAAAGCCCGTGTGGCAACGCACTTCAGTGTCCTTTATTTCATATTGAACCACTTTGTGTCTCCAGTCCTGCTCAGTAAGTTGTCGGGGTTGCCCCAGCACACACACAAGTGTCTTCGACAGGGTAAAAAGAGCTTTGACCCTTTTAAAAGGTTTTATTCTAGGGCGTCCGGGTGGCGTGGCGGTCTATCCCGTTGCCTACCAACGCGGGGATTGCTAGCTCAAATCGCCGTGTTACCCCCGGCTTGGTCGGGCGTCCCTACACGCCCCAATTGGTCGGGCACCTGTTCTGGGGGGGGGGGGGTTATGTGTGCACACATCGACAGTGCTGCATTTGATTTGGCGCTATTCTATTGTGCTGGGATCGATTGGTGATGCCTGCGGGCTCTGGGTTGTTTGATCGGGTCTGCCTGTGACGCTGTGTCTGTCTAAATAAACAATGCAACGCAGAGGTTGTGTCGAGCGACAGCGCTGTGTCCTGACGTGATTTCTAAACACAATAGGATCATTTCTCAAAAGTGTGCCTGACAAATCGCAGGCCTACAAAGAAATTGTCAACAGTGTAGAAGGAAACATGACTTTACATTTGTGATTAATGGAAATGACTGAGAGACTTCCCTTTTGTGTTGGGGGAGTAAATCTGAAAATGGTGGTTGACTCTGGTGCAACCAGTAATGTTATTGATCAAACACATGGGAGTGGTTAAAGTTAGAACGTATTGTTGTCAATGTATCCCATAACAAGGGCAAATATTTTATTTGAAATTTGTTCTGCAATGGCTTTCAACTCACTGCTGGAGGTGCGAGTCTCAGATTTTTTTTGTTCTCCACCCTCGTCCTCTGGCTCCAGAACATTCCCCACCAGCCATTCAGTTACCTCACTGATATCCTCCTCCTTGTCTACAGAGTCCAAAGCATTAATGCTAAGGACTGAGACTCTCCTAGTAGGAGGAAAGCTGTCAAGGGTGCTGGTTGTGGTTGAGTCACATGCAGCCTCTGGTTGGACAAAACATGACTGAAGGAATGATGGGGCTGCGTAAGGCCTGCATGGGCTCTGACTCAGCTTCCATGTCCCCTGGAATCTGTTTTGTAGAACCCACCATTGCACAGACCACATAGAGATCCCTTTAGTGCATCTGAAAAAGAAAGAAAAACTCAATGTTTAACCAATGTATTTTTCTACAAACTGTGCAAACATTGCCCTATGTGTCGCATTTGTGGTGTAGTGACTTGGGCCACCACTTTGTGAGAACAAGGTCTGAGGTTCTGACAAGCAAGGTATTGCATGCCTGGTTCTATGGCTGCCATGGCTTGAGGAACAAAATGATGAGCTGGCTGCCACTGTCTTCTCAAAAGTGGTAGCAACCATGGTATCCGTCAGCTCCATGCATGGGTGGTCTCTCTCGGAATCGATGACATCAAGGTCAGACATCATCGAAGCGTCCTCAACACTTTGGGGTTCCTCCTATGCTGAGGGGTCAGTGGTGGCTATGGCTGTAGACTGGAATATTGTGCAGCAGCCCATCATCTTTTCTAGGCATCCTCTCACGGTGGTGCCCATGGCGGTAACAGTGCCGTGGAGAGTGTGGGTTTTGTGAACACGTCCACCCACAAATACCTTAGGGCTCCAGCACTTGCTTCTGAGCGATCTCAGAGAGGATAGAGTTAATCTCAGCGGCCTCAATGGCCACCAGTCAGTTGAGCTCATTTGAGACCTCTGACTTGGTCTCTGTCACACTCATGATTTCTGACATTGACTGGAGGATGACATTATGATGGACACAATGATGGAAGATTTTCGATCTCTTCCCAGTACACCGTCTATGTCTCCTGCCATTAAACAGAGAAGAACTGAAAACAAGGAGACCAATCCATTCTCTCCCAGCTCTCGTTTCTCTCCTTGCTGATAAACAACAGATCCAACACCTTGGAAAAGATGGTAAGTGACAACTCCAGTGTGATTGCAGAAGTGAAGGAAGCCGTTAAGGAAAACCCTAGGCAGATTGCAGGTATTAAAGAATCGTTTGACTCTGTGTGTGCTGAGATCAAACCATGAAAGATGGAGTGGAAGACACTGAGTCACAGATCATAAAACATGAAGCAATCTCTGACACACCTGAGAAACGGATATCTCATTTGGAAAGCTACTCGCGCCACTGGAATCTATAACTCTATGGCTTAAATGAAAAGGAGAAACGGGACGTGCGAAAGAAGTCATCCATGTGTGCCAAGCTCTTCTTCCAGAGGCCAAAGATAAAATACCATTGAATACCGTCATTGACACGGTGCATCGCCTTGGTCCCAGGAAGCCGAACAACACCCAACCCAGAGGCATCATCCCGCAAGTCACCTCTCGGATCTACCGCAACACTGTTTGGCGTTCTGCCAAAAATTCGACCTTCCTGAAGAATAACAATTCTGGCAGAGGACTTGTATGCAGAAGACAGGGAAAGGAGAAATAGACGTTGGGCCACCGTAGAAAAGGCACGGAAAGAAAACAAGCTGGCTTCCTTTGTTGGAGGCCGTGCTTTTGTGAATGGATCAGAAATCTTCCCACCTTAGAGTCACGGTTGGTGAGCCAAACTTAGCACAGGTACAGCCAAGGTACAGTTTACAGTGTCACTCACGTTTTCTATTTTTTTTATTTTCTGCATTAATGTCAGAGATTATTTTTTAATGATACTTTAATTGCTCTACCAAGTTAATTAGCAGCGAGATTCCATAACTTATGCTAAAAGCTACTAAGCTGGATATTCAAATATTTTGATATGTACAAATGCTACATAAAAGATAACACATGGTACAGTTAAAACCAGCTTGGTTTATGTACCTCTTTTTTTTAAGAGGAATGAGTAAAATAGTGTTCTTAAGACTGTCCAGAGGATATTTGCCACATTGAGCACGCTGGTATTTATCCTCATGTTCACACTGTTATTTGATTCCGCACCTTACGTTCACATTGTTAAGGTTTGTGGAAGACCCCAAGCGCACGACACCAAGCAGAGATAAGAGTTCGCCGAAACTGGTGTACTTTATTAGCAGTTCATTCAAAGGTCCAACGGGACAACATGAAAGGCAACGAAAAGAGTCCGGTGAGTCGCTTTGGAGGCGATTGAAGGGCCGCCGCTCGGGGAGTAGGCTTTGGAGGTGACTGAAGGGCCGCTCGGGAAACAGGCCTCAGGACTGGCAGACGAGACGCTCGGGAAACAGACACCTGGGGTGGCGGAAGGGCCGCTTGGGAACCAGACGTCGGAGGCGGCGGAAGGTCTGCCACTAGGGGATCAGACTTTGGAGGCGATTGAAGGGCCGTCGCTCGGGGAGTAGGCTTTGGAGGTGGCTGAAGGACCTCTCGGGACACAGACCTCAGGACTGGCAGACGGGACGCTCCGGAAACAGAAACCTGTGGCGGTGTACGGACCACTTGCGAAACAGACTTTGGAGGCGGCGGAAGGTCCAACGCTCGGGGACCAGACTTTGGAGGAAATGGAAGGGCCGCTGCTCGGGGAGTAGGCTTTGGAGATGGCTGAAGGGCCTCTCGGGAAACAGACCTCAGGCGTGGTGGACGGGACGCTTGAGAAACAGAAACCTGTGGCGGTGTATGGACTGCTTGGGAAACAGACTTTGGAGGTGTTGGAAGGTCCGCCGCTCGGAGACCAGACTTCCGAGGCAGCGGAAGGTCTGCCAGTAGGGGATCAGACTTTGGAGGCGATTGAAGGGCCGCCGCTCGGGGAGTAGGCTTTGGAGGTGGCTGAAGGGCCTCTCGGGAATCAGACATCAGGACTGGCAGACGGGACGCTTGGGAAACAGAAACCTGTGGCAGTGTACGGACCACTTGGGAAACAGACTTTGGAGGCGTCGGAAGGTCCGCCGCTCGGGGACCAGATTTTGGAGGCGATTGAAGGGCTGCCGCTCGGGGAGTAGGCTTTGGAGATGGCTGAAGGGCCTCTCGGGAAACAGACCTCAGGACTGGCAGACGGGACGCTCGGGAAACAGAAACCTGTGGCGGTGTACGGACCACTTAGAAAACAGACTTTGGAGGCATCGGAAGGTCCGCCGCTCGGGGACCAGACTTTGGAGGAGATGGAAGGGCCGCCGCTTGGGGAGTAGGCTTTGGAGATGGCAGAAGGGCCGCTTGGTAAACAGATCTCAGGCGTGGCAGACGGGACGCTTGGGAAACAGAAACCTGTGGCGGTGTACAGACCGCTTGGGAAACAGACTTTGGAGGTGTTGGAAGGTCCGCCGCTCGGGGACCAGACTTTGGAGGAAATGGAAGCGCCGCCGCTCGGGGAGTAGGCTTTGGAGATGGCGGAAGGGCCGCTTGGTAAACAGACCTCAGGCGTGGCGGACGGAACGCTTGAGAAACAGAAACCTGTGGCGGTGTATGGACCGCTTGGGAAACAGACTTTGGAGGTGTTGGAAGGTCCGCCGCTCGGAGACCAGACTTCCGAGGCAGCGGAAGGTCTGCCACTAGGGGATCAGACTTTGGAGGCGATTGAAGGGCCGCCGCTCGGGGAGTAGGCTTTGGAGGTGGCTGAAGGGCCTCTCGGGAATCAGACCTCAGGACTGGCAGACGGGACGCTCGGGAAACAGAAACCTGTGGCAGTGTACGGACCACTTGGGAAACAGACTTTGGAGGCGTCGGAAGGTCCGCCGCTCAGGGACCAGACTTTGAAGGAGATGGAAGGGCCGCCGCTCGGGGAGTAGTCTTTGGAGATGGCGGAAGGGCCGCTTGGTAAACAGACCTCAGGTGCGGCAGACGGGACGCTCGGGAAACAGAACCCTGTGGCGGTGTACGGACCGCTTGGGAAAAAGGTTTTGGAGGCGTCGGAAGGTCCGCCGCTCGGGGACCAGATTTTGGAGACAGCGGAATGTCTGCCACTAGGGGATCAGACTTTGGAGGCGATTGAAGGGCCGTCGCTCGGGGAGTAGGCTTTGGAGGTGGCTGAAGGGCCTCTCGGGAAACAGACCTCAGGACTGGCAGACGGGACGCTCGGGAAACAGAAACCTGTGGCGGTATACGGACCACTTGGGAAACAGACTTTGGAGGTGGCGGAATGTCCGCCGCTCGGGGACCAGACATTGGAGGAGATGGAAGGGCCGCCGCTCGGGGAGTAGGCTTTGGAGATGGCGGAAGGGCCGCTTGGTAAACAGACCTCAGGTGCGGCAGACGGGACGCTTGAGAAACAGAAACCTGTGGCGGTGTATGTACCGCTTGGGAAAAAGGTTTTGGAGGCGCTGGAAGGTCCGCCGCTCGGAGACCAGACTTCCGAGGCAGCGGAAGGTCTGCCACTAGGGGATCAGACTTTGGAGGCGATTGAAGGGCCGTCGCTCGGGGAGTAGGCTTTGGAGGTGGCTGAAGGGCCTCTCGGGAAACAGACCTTAGGACTGGCAGACGGGACGCTCGGGAAACAGAAACCTGTGGCGGTGTACAGACCACTTGGGAAACAGACTTTGGAGGTGGCGGAAGGTCCGCCGCTCGGGGACCAGACTTTGGAGGAGATGGAAGGGCCGCCGCTCGGGGAGTAGGCTTTCGAGATGGCGGAAGGGCCGCTTGGTAAACAGACCTCAGGCATGGCAGACGGGACGCTTGAGAAACAGAAACCTGTGGCGGTGTATGGACCGCTTGGGAAACAGACTTTGGAGGTGTTGGAAGGTCCGCCGCTCGGAGACCAGACTTCCGATGCAGCGGAAGGTCTGCCACTAGGGGATCAGACTTTGGAGGCGATTGAAGGGCCGCCGCTCGGGGAGTAGGCTTTGGAGGTGGCTGAAGGGCCTCTCGGGAATCAGACCTCAGGACTGGCAGATGGGACGCTCGGGAAACAGAAACCTGTGGCAGAGTACGGACCACTTGGGAAACAGACTTTGGAGGCGTCGGAAGGTCCGCCGCTCGGGGACCAGACTTTGAAGGAGATGGAAGGGCCGCCGCTCGGGGAGTAGTCTTTGGAGATGGCAGAAGGGCCGCTTGGTAAACAGACCTCAGGTGCGGCAGACGGGACGCTCGGGAAACAGAAACCTGTGGCGGTGTACGGACCGCTTGGGAAACAGATTTTGGAGGCGTCGGAAGGTCCGCCGCTCGGGGACCAGATTTTGGAGACAGCGGAATGTCTTCCACTAGGGGATCAGACTTTGGAGGCGATTTAAGGGCCGCCGCTCGGGGAGTAGGCTTCGGAGGTGGCTGAAGGGCCTCTCGGGAAACAGACCTCAGGACTGGCAGACGGGACGCTCGGGAAACAGAAACCTGTGGCGGTGTACGGACCACTTGGGAAACAGACTTTGGAGGTGTTGGAATGTCCGCCGCTCGGAGACCAGACTTCCGAGGCAGCGGAAGGTCTGCCACTAGGGGATCAGACTTTGGAGGCGATTGAAGAGCCGTCGCTCAGGGAGTAGTCTTTGGAGATGGCGGAAGGGCCGCTTGGTAAACAGACCTCAGGTGCGGCAGACGGGATGCTCGGGAAACAGAAACCTGTGGCGGTGTACGGACCGCTTGGGAAACAGATTTTGGAGGCGTCGGAAGGTCCGCTGCTCGGGGACCAGATTTTGGAGACAGCAGAATGTCTTCCACTAGGGGATCAGACTTTGGAGGCGATTTAAGGGCCGTCGCTCAGGGAGTAGGCTTCGGAGGTGGCTGAAGGGCCTCTCGGGAAACAGACCTCAGGACTGGCAGACGGGACGCTCGGGAAACAGAAACCTGTGGCGGTGTACGGACCACTTGGGAAACAGACTTTGGAGGTGTTGGAATGTCCGCCGCTCGGAGACCAGACTTCCGAGGCAGCGGAAGGTCTGCCACTAGGGGATCAGACTTTGGAGGCGATTGAAGGGCCGCCGCTCGGGGAGTAGGCTTTGGAGGTGGCTGAAGGGCCTCTCGGGAATCAGACCTCAGGACTGGCAGACGGGACGCTCGGGAAACAGAAACCTGTGGCAGAGTACGGACCACTTGGGAAACAGACTTTGGAGGCGTCGGAAGGTCCGCCGCTCGGGAACCAGATTTTGGAGACAGCGGAATGTCTGCCACTAGGGGATCAGACTTTGGAGGCGATTGAAGGGCCGTCGCTCGGGGAGTAGGCTTTGGAGGTGGCTGAAGGGCCTCTCGGGAAACAGACCTTAGGACTGGCAGACGGGACGCTCGGGAAACAGATACCTGTGGCAGTGTACGGACCACTTGGGAAACAGACTTTGGAGGCGTTGGAAGGTCCGCCGCTCGGGGACCAGACTTTGGAGGAGATGGAAGGGCCGCCGCTCGGGGAGTAGGCTTTGGAGATGGCGGAAGGGCCACTTGGTAAACAGACCTCCGGCGTGGCGGACGGGACGCTTGAGAAACAAAAACCTGTGGCGGTGTATGGACCGCTTGGGAAACAGACTTTGGAGGTGTTGGAAGGTCCGCCGCTCGGGGACCAGATTTTGGAGACAGCAGAATGTCTTCCACTAGGGGATCAGACTTTGGAGGCGATTGAAGGGCCGCCGCTCGGGGAGTAGGCTTTGGAGGTGGCTGAAGGGCCTCTCGGGAATCAGACCTCAGGACTGGCAGACGGGACGCTCGGGAAACAGAAACCTGTGGCGGTGTATGGACCGCTTGGGAAACAGACTTTGGAGGTGTTGGAAGGTCCGCCGCTCGGAGACCAGACTTCCGAGGCAGCGGAAGGTCTGCCACTAGGGGATCAGACTTTGGAGGCGATTGAAGGGCCGCCGCTCGGGGAGTAGGCTTTGGAGGTGGCTGAAGGGCCTCTCGGGAATCAGACCTCAGGACTGGCAGACGGGACGCTCGGGAAACAGAAACCTGTGGCAGAGTACGGACCACTTGGGAAACAGACTTTGGAGGCGTCGGAAGGTCCGCCGCTCGGGGACCAGACTTTGAAGGAGATGGAAGGGCCGCCGCTCGGGGAGTAGTCTTTGGAGATGGCGGAAGGGCCGCTTGGTAAACAGACCTAAGGTGCGGCAGACGGGACGCTCGGGAAACAGAAACCTGTGGCGGTGTACGGACCGCTTGGGAAACAGATTTTGGAGGCGTCGGAAGGTCCGCCGCTCGGGGACCAGATTTTGGAGACAGCGGAATGTCTTCCACTAGGGGATCAGACTTTGGAGGCGATTTAAGGGCCGTCGCTCGGGGAGTAGGCTTCGGAGGTGGCTGAAGGGCCTCTCGGGAAACAGACCTCAGGACTGGCAAACGGGACACTCGGGAAACAGAAACCTGTGGCGGTGTACGGACAACTTGGGAAACAGACTTTGGAGGTGTTGGAATGTCCGCCGCTCGGAGACCAGACTTCCAACGCAGCGGAAGGTCTGCCACTAGGGGATCAGACTTTGGAGGCGATTGAAGAGCCGTCGCTCAGGGAGTAGTCTTTGGAGATGGCGGAAGGGCCGCTTGGTAAACAGACCTCAGGTGCGGCAGACGGGATGCTCGGGAAACAGAAACCTGTGGCGGTGTACAGACCGCTTGGGAAACAGATTTTGGAGGCGTCGGAAGGTCCGCCACTCGGGGACCAGACTTTGGAGGCGATTGAAGGGCCGTCGCTCGGGGAGTAGGCTTTGGAGGTGGCTGAAGGGCCTCTCGGGAAACAGACCGTAAGACTGGCAGACGGGACGCTCGGGAAACAGAAACCTGTGGCGGTGTACAGACCACTTGGGAAACAGACTTTGGAGGTGGCGGAAGGTCCGCCGCTCGGGGACCAGACTTTGGAGGAGATGGAAGGGCCGCCGCTCGGGGAGTAGGCTTTGGAGATGGCGGAAGGGCCGCTTGGTAAACAGACCTCAGGTGCGGCAGACAGGATGCTCGGGAAACAGAAACCTGTGGCGGTGTACGGACCACTTGGGAAACAGACTTTGGAGGTGTTGGAATGTCTGCCGCTCGGAGACCAGACTTCCGAGGCAGCGGAAGGTCTGCGACTAGGGGACCAGACTTTGGAGGCGATTGAAGGGCCGCCGCTCGGGGAGTAGGCTTTGGAGGTGGCTGAAGGGCCTCTCGGGAATCAGACTTCAGGACTGGCAGACGGGACGCTCGGGAAACAGAAACCTGTGGCAGAGTACGGACCACTTGGGAAACAGACTTTGGAGGCGTCGGAAGGTCCGCCGCTCGGGGACCAGATTTTGGAGACAGCGGAATTTCTGCCACTAGGGGATCAGACTGTGGAGGCGATTGAAGGGCCGCCGCTCGGGGAGTAGGCTTTGGAGATGGCGGAAGGGCCGCTTGGTAAACAGACCTCAGGTGCGGCAGACGGGACGCTCGGGAAACAGAAACCTGTGGCGGTGTACGGACCGCTTGGGAAACAGATTTTGGAGGCGTCGGAAGGTCCGCCGCTCGGGGACCAGATTTTGGAGACAGCAGAATGTCTTCCACTAGGGGATCAGACTTTGGAGGCGATTTAAGGGCCGTCGCTCAGGGAGTAGGCTTCGGAGGTGGCTGAAGGGCCTCTCGGGGAAACAGACCTCAGGACTGGCAGACGGGACGCTCGGGAAACAGAAACCTGTGGCGGTGTACGGACCACTTGGGAAACAGACTTTGGAGGTGTTGGAATGTCCGCCGCTCGGAGACCAGACTTTCGAGGCAGCGGAAGGTCTGCCACTAGGGGATCAGACTTTGGAGGCGATTGAAGGGCCGCCGCTCGGGGAGTAGGCTTTGGAGGTGGCTGAAGGGCCTCTCGGGAATCAGACCTCAGGACTGGCAGACGGGACGCTCGGGAAACAGAAACCTGTGGCAGAGTACGGACCACTTGGGAAACAGACTTTGGAGGCGTCGGAAGGTCCGCCGCTCGGGGACCAGATTTTGGAGACAGCGGAATGTCTGCCACTAGGGGATCAGACTTTGGAGGCGATTGAAGGGCCGTCGCTCGGGGAGTAGGCTTTGGAGGTGGCTGAAGGGCCTCTCGGGAAACAGACCTTAGGACTGGCAGACGGGACGCTCGGGAAACAGAAACCTGTGGCGGTGTACGGACCACTTGGGAAACAGACTTTGGAGGCGTTGGAAGGTCCGCCGCTCGGGGACCAGACTTTGGAGGAGATGGAAGGGCCGCCGCTCGGGGAGTAGGCTTTGGAGATGGCGGAAGGGCTGCTTGGTAAACAGACCTCAGGCGTGGCGGACGGGACGCTTGAGAAACAGAAACCTGTGGCGGTGTATGGACCGCTTGGGAAACAGACTTTGGAGGTGTTGGAAGGTCCGCCGCTCGGGGACCAGATTTTGGAGACAGCAGAATGTCTTCCACTAGGGGATCAGACTTTGGAGGCGATTGAAGGGCCGCCGCTCGGGGAGTAGGCTTTGGAGGTGGCTGAAGGGCCTCTCGGGAATCAGACCTCAGGACTGGCAGACGGGACGCTCGGGAAACAGAAACCTGTGGCGGTGTACGGACCACTTGGGAAACAGACTTTGGAGGTGTTGGAAGGTCCGCCGCTCGGGGACCAGACTTTGGAGGAGATGGAAGGGCCGCCGCTCGGGGAGTAGGCTTTGGAGATGGCGGAAGGGCCGCTTGGTAAACAGGCCTCAGGCGCGGCGGACGGGACGCTTGAGAAACAGAAACCTGTGGCGGTGTATGGACCGCTTGGGAAACAGACTTTGGAGGTGTTGGAAGGTCCGCCGCTCGGAGACCAGACTTCCGAGGCAGCGGAAGGTCTGCCACTAGGGGATCAGACTTTGGAGGCGATTGAAGGGCCGCCGCTCGGGGAGTAGGCTTTGGAGGTGGCTGAAGGGCCTTTCGGGAATCAGACCTCAGGACTGGCAGACGGGACGCTCGGGAAACAGAAACCTGTGGCAGTGTACGGACCACTTGGGAAACAGACTTTGGAGGCGTCGGAAGGTCCGCCGCTCGGGGACCAGACTTTGAAGGAGATGGAAGGGCCGCCGCTCGGGGAGTAGTCTTTGGAGATGGCGGAAGGGCCGCTTGGTAAACAGACCTCAGGTGCGGCAGACGGGATGCTCGGGAAACAGAAACCTGTGGCGGTGTACGGGCCGCTTGGGAAACAGATTTTGGAGGCGTCGGAAGGTCCGCCGCTCGGGGACCAGATTTTGGAGACAGCGGAATGTCTGCCACTAGGGGATCAGACTTTGGAGGCGATTTAAGGGCCGTCGCTCGGGGAGTAGGCTTCGGAGGTGGCTGAAGGGCCTCTCGGGAAACAGACCTCAGGACTGGCAGACGGGACGCTCGGGAAACAGAAACCTGTGGCAGTGTACGGACCACTTGGGAAACAGACTTTGGAGGCATCGGAAGGTCCGCCGCTCGGGGACCAGACTTTGAAGGAGATGGAAGGGCCGCCGCTCGGGGAGTATTCTTTGGAGATGGCGGAAGGGCCGCTTGGTAAACAGACCTCAGGTGCGGCAGACGGGACGCTCGGGAAACAGAAACCTGTGGCGGTGTACGGACCGCTTGGGAAACAGATTTTGGAGGCGTCGGAAGGTCCGCCGCTCAGGGACCAGATTTTGGAGACAGCGGAATGTCTTCCACTAGGAGATCAGACTTTGGAGGCGATTTAAGGGCCGCCGCTCGGGGAGTAGGCTTTGGAGGTGGCTGAAGGGCCTCTCGGGAATCAGACCTCAGGACTGGCAGACGGGACGCTCGGGAAACAGAAACCTGTGGCAGAGTACGGACCACTTGGGAAACAGACTTTGGAGGCGTCGGAAGGTCCGCCGCTCGGGGACCAGATTTTGGAGACAGCGGAATTTCTGCCACTAGGGGATCAGACTTTGGAGGCGATTGAAGGGCCGTCGCTCGGGGAGTAGGCTTTGGAGGTGGCTGAAGGGCCTCTCGGGAAACAGACCTTAGGACTGGCAGACGGGACGCTCGGGAAACAGAAACCTGTGGCGGTGTACAGACCACTTGGGAAACAGACTTTGGAGGTGGCGGAAGGTCCGCCGCTCGGGGACCAGACTTTGGAGGAGATGGAAGGGCCGCCGCTCGGGGAGTAGGCTTTGGAGATGGCGGAAGGGCCGCTTGGTAAACAGACCTCAGGTGCGGCAGACGGGACGCTCGGGAAACAGAAACCTGTGGCGGTGTACGGACCGCTTGGGAAACAGACTTTGGAGGTGTTGGAAGGTCCGCCGCTCGGAGACCAGACTTCCGAGGCAGCGGAAGGTCTGCCACTAGGGGATCAGACTTTGGAGGCGATTGAAGGGCCGCCGCTCGGGGAGTAGGCTTTGGAGGTGGCTGAAGGGCCTCTCGGGAATCAGACCTCAGGACTGGCAGACGGGACGCTCGGGAAACAGAAACCTGTGGCGGTGTACGGACCACTTGGGAAACAGACTTTGGAGGTGTTGGAAGGTCCGCCGCTCGGGGACCAGATTTTGGAGACAGCGGAATGTCTGCCACTAGGGGATCAGACTTTGGAGGCGATTGAAGGGCCGTCGCTCGGGGAGTAGGCTTTGGAGGTGGCTGAAGGGCCTCTCGGGAAACAGACCTCAGGACTGGCAGACGGGACGCTCGGGAAACAGAAACCTGTGGCGGTGTACGGACCACTTGGGAAACAGACTTTGGAGGCATCGGAAGGTCCGCCGCTCGGGGACCAGACTTTGAAGGAGATGGAAGGGCCGCCGCTCGGGGAGTATTCTTTGGAGATGGCGGAAGGGCCGCTTGGTAAACAGACCTCAGGTGCGGCAGACGGGACGCTCGGGAAACAGAAACCTGTGGCGGTGTACGGACCACTTGGGAAACAGACTTTGGAGGTGTTGGAAGGTCCGCCGCTCGGGGACCAGACTTTGGAGGAGATGGAAGGGCCGCCGCTCGGGGAGTAGGCTTTGGAGATGGCGGAAGGGCCGCTTGGTAAACAGACCTCAGGCGTGGGGGACGGGACGCTTGAGAAACAGAAACCTGTGGCGGTGTATGGACCGCTTGGGAAACAGACTTTGGAGGTGTTGGAAGGTCCACCGCTCGGAGACCAGACTTCCGAGGCAGCGGAAGGTCTGCCACTAGGGGATCAGACTTTGGAGGCGATTGAAGGGCCGCCGCTCGGGGAGTAGGCTTTGGAGGTGGCTGAAGGGCCTCTCGGGAATCAGACCTCAGGACTGGCAGACGGGACGCTCGGGAAACAGAAACCTGTGGCGGTGTACGGACCACTTGGGAAACAGACTTTGGAGGTGTTGGAAGGTCCGCCGCTCGGGGACCAGACTTTGGAGGAGATGGAAGGGCTGCCGCTCGGGGAGTAGGCTTTGGAGATGGCGGAAGGGCCGCTTGGTAAACAGACCTCAGGCGCGGCGGATTGGATGCTTGAGAAACAGAAACCTGTGGTGGTGTATGGACCGCTTGGGAAACAGACTTTGGAGGTGTTGGAAGGTCCGCCGCTCGGAGACCAGACTTCCGAGGCAGCGGAAGGTCTGCCACTAGGGGATCAGACTTTGGAGGCGATTGAAGGGCCGCCGCTCGGAGAGTAGGCTTTGGAGGTGGCTGAAGGGCCTCTCGGGAGTCAGACCTCAGGACTGGCAGACGGGACGCTCGGGAAACAGAAACCTGTGGCAGAGTACGGACCACTTGGGAAACAGACTTTGGAGGCGTCGGAAGGTCCGCCGCTCGGGGACCAGATTTTGGAGACAGCGGAATGTCTGCCACTAGGGGATCAGACTTTGGAGGCGATTGAAGGGCCGTCGCTCGGGGAGTAGGCTTTGGAGGTGGCTGAAGGGCCTCTCGGGAAACAGACCTCAGGACTGGCAGACGGGACGCTCGGGAAACAGAAACCTGTGGCGGTGTACGGACCACTTGGGAAACAGACTTTGGAGGCGTTGGAAGGTCCGCCGCTCGGGGACCAGACTTTGGAGGAGATGGAAGGGCCGCCGCTCGGGGAGTAGGCTTTGGAGATGGCGGAAGGGCCGCTTGGTAAACAGACCTCAGGCGTGGCGGACGGGACGCTTGAGAAACAGAAACCTGTGGCGGTGTATGGACCGCTTGGGAAACAGACTTTGGAGGTGTTGGAAGGTCCGCCGCTCGGGGACCAGATTTTGGAAACAGCAGAATGTCTTCCACTAGGGGATCAGACTTTGGAGGCGATTGAAGGGCCGCCGCTCGGGGAGTAGGCTTTGGAGGTGGCTGAAGGGCCTCTCGGGAATCAGACCTCAGGACTGGCAGACGGGACGCTCGGGATACAGAAACCTGTGGCAGTGTACGGACCACTTGGGAAACAGACTTTGGAGGCGTCGGAAGGTCCGCCGCTCGGGGACCAGACTTTGAAGGAGATGGAAGGGCCGCCGCTCGGGGAGTATTCTTTGGAGATGGCGGAAGGGCCGCTTGGTAAACAGACCTCAGGTGCGGCAGACGGGACGCTCGGGAAACAGAAACCTGTGGCGGTGTACGGACCACTTGGGAAACAGACTTTGGAGGTGTTGGAAGGTCCGCCGCTCGGGGACCAGACTTTGGAGGAGATGGAAGGGCCGCCGCTCGGGGAGTAGGCTTTGGAGATGGCGGAAGGGCCGCTTGGTAAACAGACCTCAGGCGTGGGGGACGGGACGCTTGAGAAACAGAAACCTGTGGCGGTGTATGGACCGCTTGGGAAACAGACTTTGGAGGTGTTGGAAGGTCCACCGCTCGGAGACCAGACTTCCGAGGCAGCGGAAGGTCTGCCACTAGGGGATCAGACTTTGGAGGCGATTGAAGGGCCGCCGCTCGGGGAGTAGGCTTTGGAGGTGGCTGAAGGGCCTCTCGGGAATCAGACCTCAGGACTGGCAGACGGGACGCTCGGGATACAGAAACCTGTGGCAGTGTACGGACCACTTGGGAAACAGACTTTGGAGGCGTCGGAAGGTCTGCCGCTCGGGGACCAGACTTTGAAGGAGATGGAAGGGCCGCCGCTCGGGGAGTAGTCTTTGGAGATGGCGGAAGGGCCGCTTGGTAAACAGACCTCAGGTGCGGCAGACGGGATGCTCGGGAAACAGAAACCTGTGGCGGTGTACGGACCGCTTGGGAAACAGATTTTGGAGGCGTCGGAAGGTCCGCCGCTCGGGGACCAGATTTTGGAGACAGCGGAATGTCTGCCACTAGGGGATCAGACTTTGGAGGCGATTGAAGGGCCGCCGCTCGGAGAGTAGGCTTTGGAGGTGGCTGAAGGGCCTCTCGGGAAACAGACCTTAGGACTGGCAGACGGGACGCTCGGGAAACAGAAACCTGTGGCGGTGTACAGACCACTTGGGAAACAGACTTTGGAGGTGGCGGAAGGTCCGCCGCTCGGGGACCAGACTTTGGAGGAGATGGAAGGGCCGCCCCTCGGGGAGTAGGCTTTGGAGATGGCGGAAGGGCCGCTTGGTAAACAGACCTCAGGTGCGGCAGACGGGACGCTCGGGAAACAGAAACCTGTGGCGGTGTACGGACCACTTGGGAAACAGACTTTGGAGGTGTTGGAAGGTCCGCCGCTCGGGGACCAGACTTTGGAGGAGATGGAAGGGCCGCCGCTCGGGGAGTAGGCTTTGGAGATGGCGGAAGGGCCGCTTGGTAAACAGACCTCAGGCGTGGGGGACGGGACGCTTGAGAAACAGAAACCTGTGGCGGTGTATGGACCGCTTGGGAAACAGACTTTGGAGGTGTTGGAAGGTCCACCGCTCGGAGACCAGACTTCCGAGGCAGCGGAAGGTCTGCCACTAGGGGATCAGACTTTGGAGGCGACTGAAGGGCCGCCGCTCGGGGAGTAGGCTTTGGAGGTGGCTGAAGGGCCTCTCGGGAATCAGACCTCAGGACTGGCAGACGGGACGCTCGGGAAACAGAAACCTGTGGCGGTGTACGGACCACTTGGGAAACAGACTTTGGAGGTGTTGGAAGGTCCGCCGCTCGGGGACCAGACTTTGGAGGAGATGGAAGGGCTGCCGCTCGGGGAGTAGGCTTTGGAGATGGCGGAAGGGCCGCTTGGTAAACAGACCTCAGGCGCGGCGGATTGGATGCTTGAGAAACAGAAACCTGTGGCGGTGTATGGACCGCTTGGGAAACAGACTTTGGAGGTGTTGGAAGGTCCGCCGCTCGGAGACCAGACTTCCGAGGCAGCGGAAGGTCTGCCACTAGGGGATCAGACTTTGGAGGCGATTGAAGGGCCGCCGCTCGGGGAGTAGGCTTTGGAGGTGGCTGAAGGGCCTCTCGGGAGTCAGACCTCAGGACTGGCAGACGGGACGCTCGGGAAACAGAAACCTGTGGCAGAGTACGGACCACTTGGGAAACAGACTTTGGAGGCGTCGGAAGGTCCGCCGCTCGGGGACCAGATTTTGGAGACAGCGGAATGTCTGCCACTAGGGGATCAGACTTTGGAGGCGATTGAAGGGCCGTCGCTCGGGGAGTAGGCTTTGGAGGTGGCTGAAGGGCCTCTCGGGAAACAGACCTCAGGACTGGCAGACGGGACGCTCGGGAAACAGAAACCTGTGGCGGTGTACGGACCACTTGGGAAACAGACTTTGGAGGCGTCGGAAGGTCCGCCGCTCGGGGACCAGACTTTGGAGGAGATGGAAGGGCCGCCGCTCGGGGAGTAGGCTTTGGAGATGGCGGAAGGGCCGCTTGGTAAACAGACCTCAGGCGTGGCGGACGGGACGCTTGAGAAACAGAAACCTGTGGCGGTGTATGGACCGCTTGGGAAACAGACGTTGGAGGTGTTGGAAGGTCCGCCGCTCGGGGACCAGATTTTGGAGACAGCAGAATGTCTTCCACTAGGGGATCAGACTTTGGAGGCGATTGAAGGGCCGCCGCTCGGGGAGTAGGCTTTGGAGGTGGCTGAAGGGCCTCTCGGGAATCAGACCTCAGGACTGGCAGACGGGACGCTCGGGATACAGAAACCTGTGGCAGTGTACGGACCACTTGGGAAACAGACTTTGGAGGCGTCGGAAGGTCCGCCGCTCGGGGACCAGACTTTGAAGGAGATGGAAGGGCCGTCGCTCGGGGAGTATTCTTTGGAGATGGCGGAAGGGCCGCTTGGTAAACAGACCTCAGGTGCGGCAGACGGGACGCTCGGGAAACAGAAACCTGTGGCGGTGTACGGACCACTTGGGAAACAGACTTTGGAGGTGTTGGAAGGTCCGCCGCTCGGGGACCAGACTTTGGAGGAGATGGAAGGGCCGCCGCTCGGGGAGTAGGCTTTGGAGATGGCGGAAGGGCCGCTTGGTAAACAGACCTCAGGCGTGGGGGACGGGACGCTTGAGAAACAGAAACCTGTGGCGGTGTATGGACCGCTTGGGAAACAGACTTTGGAGGTGTTGGAAGGTCCACCGCTCGGAGACCAGACTTCCGAAGCAGCGGAAGGTCTGCCACTAGGGGATCAGACTTTGGAGGCGATTGAAGGGCCGCCGCTCGGGGAGTAGGCTTTGGAGGTGGCTGAAGGGCCTTTCGGGAATCAGACCTCAGGACTGGCAGACGGGACGCTCGGGAAACAGAAACCTGTGGCAGTGTACGGACCACTTGGGAAACAGACTTTGGAGGCGTCGGAAGGTCCGCCGCTCGGGGACCAGACTTTGAAGGAGATGGAAGGGCCGCCGCTCGGGGAGTAGTCTTTGGAGATGGCGGAAGGGCCGCTTGGTAAACAGACCTCAGGTGCGGCAGACGGGATGCTCGGGAAACAGAAACCTGTGGCGGTGTACGGGCCGCTTGGGAAACAGATTTTGGAGGCGTCGGAAGGTCCGCCGCTCGGGGACCAGATTTTGGAGACAGCGGAATGTCTGCCACTAGGGGATCAGACTTTGGAGGCGATTTAAGGGCCGTCGCTCGGGGAGTAGGCTTCGGAGGTGGCTGAAGGGCCTCTCGGGAAACAGACCTCAGGACTGGCAGACGGGACGCTCGGGAAACAGAAACCTGTGGCAGTGTACGGACCACTTGGGAAACAGACTTTGGAGGCATCGGAAGGTCCGCCGCTCGGGGACCAGACTTTGAAGGAGATGGAAGGGCCGCCGCTCGGGGAGTATTCTTTGGAGATGGCGGAAGGGCCGCTTGGTAAACAGACCTCAGGTGCGGCAGACGGGACGCTCGGGAAACAGAAACCTGTGGCGGTGTACGGACCACTTGGGAAACAGACTTTGGAGGCGTCGGAAGGTCCGCCGCTCGGGGACCAGATTTTGGAGACAGCGGAATGTCTGCCACTAGGGGATCAGACTTTGGAGGCGATTGAAGGGCCGTCGCTCGGGGAGTAGGCTTTGGAGGTGGCTGAAGGGCCTCTCGGGAAACAGACCTCAAGACTGGCAGACGGGACGCTCGGGAAACAGAAACCTGTGGCGGTGTACGGACCACTTGGGAAACAGACTTTGGAGGCGTTGGAAGGTCCGCCGCTCGGGGACCAGACTTTGGAGGAGATGGAAGGGCCGCCGCTCGGGGAGTAGGCTTTGGAGATGGCGGAAGGGCCGCTTGGTAAACAGACCTCAGGCGTGGCGGACGGGACGCTTGAGAAACAGAAACCTGTGGCGGTGTATGGACCGCTTGGGAAACAGACTTTGGAGGTGTTGGAAGGTCCGCCGCTCGGGGACCAGATTTTGGAGACAGCATAATGTCTTCCACTAGGGGATCAGACTTTGGAGGCGATTGAAGGGCCGCCGCTCGGGGAGTAGGCTTTGGAGGTGGCTGAAGGGCCTCTCGGGAATCAGACCTCAGGACTGGCAGACGGGACGCTCGGGAAACAGAAACCTGTGGCAGTGTACGGACCACTTGGGAAACAGACTTTGGAGGCGTCGGAAGGTCCGCCGCTCGGGGACCAGACTTTGAAGGAGATGGAAGGGCCGCCGCTCGGGGAGTATTCTTTGGAGATGGCGGAAGGGCCGCTTGGTAAACAGACCTCAGGTGCGGCAGACGGGACGCTCGGGAAACAGAAACCTGTGGCGGTGTACGGACCACTTGGGAAACAGACTTTGGAGGTGTTGGAAGGTCCGCCGCTCGGGGACCAGACTTTGGAGGAGATGGAAGGGCCGCCGCTCGGGGAGTAGGCTTTGGAGATGGCGGAAGGGCCGCTTGGTAAACAGACCTCAGGCGTGGGGGACGGGACGCTTGAGAAACAGAAACCTGTGGCGGTGTATGGACCGCTTGGGAAACAGACTTTGGAGGTGTTGGAAGGTCCACCGCTCGGAGACCAGACTTCCGAGGCAGCGGAAGGTCTGCCACTAGGGGATCAGACTTTGGAGGCGACTGAAGGGCCGCCGCTCGGGGAGTAGGCTTTGGAGGTGGCTGAAGGGCCTCTCGGGAATCAGACCTCAGGACTGGCAGACGGGACGCTCGGGAAACAGAAACCTGTGGCGGTGTACGGACCACTTGGGAAACAGACTTTGGAGGTGTTGGAAGGTCCGCCGCTCGGGGACCAGATTTTGGAGACAGCGGAATGTCTGCCACTAGGGGATCAGACTTTGGAGGCGATTGAAGGGCCGTCGCTCGGGGAGTAGGCTTTGGAGGTGGCTGAAGGGCCTCTCGGGAAACAGACCTCAGGACTGGCAGACGGGACGCTCGGGAAACAGAAACCTGTGGCGGTGTACGGACCACTTGGGAAACAGACTTTGGAGGCGTCGGAAGGTCCGCCGCTCGGGGACCAGACTTTGAAGGAGATGGAAGGGCCGCCGCTCGGGGAGTATTCTTTGGAGATGGCGGAAGGGCCGCTTGGTAAACAGACCTCAGGTGCGGCAGACGGGACGCTCGGGAAACAGAAACCTGTGGCGGTGTACGGACCACTTGGGAAACAGACTTTGGAGGTGTTGGAAGGTCCGCCGCTCGGGGACCAGACTTTGGAGGAGATGGAAGGGCCGCCGCTCGGGGAGTAGGCTTTGGAGATGGCGGAAGGGCCGCTTGGTAAACAGACCTCAGGCGTGGGGGACGGGACGCTTGAGAAACAGAAACCTGTGGCGGTGTATGGACCGCTTGGGAAACAGACTTTGGAGGTGTTGGAAGGTCCACCGCTCGGAGACCAGACTTCCGAGGCAGCGGAAGGTCTGCCACTAGGGGATCAGACTTTGGAGGCGACTGAAGGGCCGCCGCTCGGGGAGTAGGCTTTGGAGGTGGCTGAAGGGCCTCTCGGGAATCAGACCTCAGGACTGGCAGACGGGACGCTCGGGAAACAGAAACCTGTGGCGGTGTACGGACCACTTGGGAAACAGACTTTGGAGGTGTTGGAAGGTCCGCCGCTCGGGGACCAGACTTTGGAGGAGATGGAAGGGCTGCCGCTCGGGGAGTAGGCTTTGGAGATGGCGGAAGGGCCGCTTGGTAAACAGACCTCAGGCGCGGCGGATTGGATGCTTGAGAAACAGAAACCTGTGGCGGTGTATGGACCGCTTGGGAAACAGACTTTGGAGGTGTTGGAAGGTCCGCCGCTCGGAGACCAGACTTCCGAGGCAGCGGAAGGTCTGCCACTAGGGGATCAGACTTTGGAGGCGATTGAAGGGCCGCCGCTCGGAGAGTAGGCTTTGGAGGTGGCTGAAGGGCCTCTCGGGAATCAGACCTCAGGACTGGCAGACGGGACGCTCGGGAAACAGAAACCTGTGGCAGAGTACGGACCACTTGGGAAACAGACTTTGGAGGCGTCGGAAGGTCCGCCGCTCGGGGACCAGATTTTGGAGACAGCGGAATGTCTGCCACTAGGGGATCAGACTTTGGAGGCGATTGAAGGGCCGTCGCTCGGGGAGTAGGCTTTGGAGGTGGCTGAAGGGCCTCTCGGGAAACAGACCTCAGGACTGGCAGACGGGACGCTCGGGAAACAGAAACCTGTGGCGGTGTACGGACCACTTGGGAAACAGACTTTGGAGGCGTTGGAAGGTCCGCCGCTCGGGGACCAGACTTTGGAGGAGATGGAAGGGCCGCCGCTCGGGGAGTAGGCTTTGGAGATGGCGGAAGGGCCGCTTGGTAAACAGACCTCAGGCGTGGCGGACGGGACGCTTGAGAAACAGAAACCTGTGGCGGTGTATGGACCGCTTGGGAAACAGACTTTGGAGGTGTTGGAAGGTCCGCCGCTCGGGGACCAGATTTTGGAGACAGCAGAATGTCTTCCACTAGGGGATCAGACTTTGGAGGCGATTGAAGGGCCGCCGCTCGGGGAGTAGGCTTTGGAGGTGGCTGAAGGGCCTCTCGGGAATCAGACCTCAGGACTGGCAGACGGGACGCTCGGGATACAGAAACCTGTGGCAGTGTACGGACCACTTGGGAAACAGACTTTGGAGGCGTCGGAAGGTCCGCCGCTCGGGGACCAGACTTTGAAGGAGATGGAAGGGCCGCCGCTCGGGGAGTATTCTTTGGAGATGGCGGAAGGGCCGCTTGGTAAACAGACCTCAGGTGCGGCAGACGGGATGCTCGGGAAACAGAAACCTGTGGCGGTGTACGGACCACTTGGGAAACAGACTTTGGAGGTGTTGGAAGGTCCGCCGCTCGGGGACCAGACTTTGGAGGAGATGGAAGGGCCGCCGCTCGGGGAGTAGGCTTTGGAGATGGCGGAAGGGCCGCTTGGTAAACAGACCTCAGGCGTGGGGGACGGGACGCTTGAGAAACAGAAACCTGTGGCGGTGTATGGACCGCTTGGGAAACAGACTTTGGAGGTGTTGGAAGGTCCACCGCTCGGAGACCAGACTTCCGAGGCAGCGGAAGGTCTGCCACTAGGGGATCAGACTTTGGAGGCGATTGAAGGGCCGCCGCTCGGGGAGTAGGCTTTGGAGGTGGCTGAAGGGTCTCTCGGGAATCAGACCTCAGGACTGGCAGACGGGACGCTCGGGATACAGAAACCTGTGGCAGTGTACGGACCACTTGGGAAACAGACTTTGGAGGCGTCGGAAGGTCTGCCGCTCGGGGACCAGACTTTGAAGGAGATGGAAGGGCCGCCGCTCGGGGAGTAGTCTTTGGAGATGGCGGAAGGGCCGCTTGGTAAACAGACCTCAGGTGCGGCAGACGGGATGCTCGGGAAACAGAAACCTGTGGCGGTGTACGGACCGCTTGGGAAACAGATTTTGGAGGCGTCGGAAGGTCCGCCGCTCGGGGACCAGATTTTGGAGACAGCGGAATGTCTGCCACTAGGGGATCAGACTTTGGAGGCGATTGAAGGGCCGTCGCTCGGGGAGTAGGCTTTGGAGGTGGCTGAAGGGCCTCTCGGGAAACGGACCTTAGGACTGGCAGACGGGACGCTCGGGAAACAGAAACCTGTGGCGGTGTACAGACCACTTGGGAAACAGACTTTGGAGGCGTCGGAAGGTCTGCCGCTCGGGGACCAGACTTTGAAGGAGATGGAAGGGCCGCCGCTCGGGGAGTAGTCTTTGGAGATGGCGGAAGGGCCGCTTGGTAAACAGACCTCAGGCGTGGGGGACGGGACGCTTGAGAAACAGAAACCTGTGGCGGTGTATGGACCGCTTGGGAAACAGACTTTGGAGGTGTTGGAAGGTCCACCGCTCGGAGACCAGACTTCCGAGGCAGCGGAAGGTCTGCCACTAGGGGATCAGACTTTGGAGGCGACTGAAGGGCCGCCGCTCGGGGAGTAGGCTTTGGAGGTGGCTGAAGGGCCTCTCGGGAATCAGACCTCAGGACTGGCAGACGGGACGCTCGGGAAACAGAAACCTGTGGCGGTGTACGGACCACTTGGGAAACAGACTTTGGAGGTGTTGGAAGGTCCGCCGCTCGGGGACCAGACTTTGGAGGAGATGGAAGGGCTGCCGCTCGGGGAGTAGGCTTTGGAGATGGCGGAAGGGCCGCTTGGTAAACAGACCTCAGGCGCGGCGGATTGGATGCTTGAGAAACAGAAACCTGTGGCGGTGTATGGACCGCTTGGGAAACAGACTTTGGAGGTGTTGGAAGGTCCGCCGCTCGGAAACCAGACTTCCGAGGCAGCGGAAGGTCTGCCACTAGGGGATCAGACTTTGGAGGCGATTGAAGGGCCGCCGCTCGGGGAGTAGGCTTTGGAGGTGGCTGAAGGGCCTCTCGGGAGTCAGACCTCAGGACTGGCAGACGGGACGCTCGGGAAACAGAAACCTGTGGCAGAGTACGGACCACTTGGGAAACAGACTTTGGAGGCGTCGGAAGGTCCGCCGCTCGGGGACCAGATTTTGGAGACAGCGGAATGTCTGCCACTAGGGGATCAGACTTTGGAGGCGATTGAAGGGCCGTCGCTCGGGGAGTAGGCTTTGGAGGTGGCTGAAGGGCCTCTCGGGAAACAGACCTCAGGACTGGCAGACGGGACGCTCGGGAAACAGAAACCTGTGGCGGTGTACGGACCACTTGGGAAACAGACTTTGGAGGCGTCGGAAGGTCCGCCGCTCGGGGACCAGACTTTGGAGGAGATGGAAGGGCCGCCGCTCGGGGAGTAGGCTTTGGAGATGGCGGAAGGGCCGCTTGGTAAACAGACCTCAGGCGTGGCGGACGGGACGCTTGAGAAACAGAAACCTGTGGCGGTGTATGGACCGCTTGGGAAACAGAAGTTGGAGGTGTTGGAAGGTCCGCCGCTCGGGGACCAGATTTTGGAGACAGCAGAATGTCTTCCACTAGGGGATCAGACTTTGGAGGCGATTGAAGGGCCGCCGCTCGGGGAGTAGGCTTTGGAGGTGGCTCAAGGGCCGCTTGGTAAACAGACCTCAGGTGCGGCAGACGGGACGCTCGGGAAACAGAAACCTGTGGCGGTGTACGGACCACTTGGGAAACAGACTTTGGAGGTGTTGGAAGGTCCGCCGCTCGGGGACCAGACTTTGGAGGAGATGGAAGGGCCGCCGCTCGGGGAGTAGGCTTTGGAGATGGCGGAAGGGCCGCTTGGTAAACAGACCTCAGGCGTGGGGGACGGGACGCTTGAGAAACAGAAACCTGTGGCGGTGTATGGACCGCTTGGGAAACAGACTTTGGAGGTGTTGGAAGGTCCACCGCTCGGAGACCAGACTTCCGAGGCAGCGGAAGGTCTGCCACTAGGGGATCAGACTTTGGAGGCGATTGAAGGGCCGCCGCTCGGGGAGTAGGCTTTGGAGGTGGCTGAAGGGCCGCTTGGTAAACAGACCTCAGGTGCGGCAGACGGGATGCTCGGGAAACAGAAACCTGTGGCGGTGTACGGACCGCTTGGGAAACAGATTTTGGAGGCGTCGGAAGGTCCGCCGCTCGGGGACCAGATTTTGGAGACAGCGGAATGTCTGCCACTAGGGGATCAGACTTTGGAGGCGATTGAAGGGCCGTCGCTCGGGGAGTAGGCTTTGGAGGTGGCTGAAGGGCCTCTCGGGAAACAGACCTTAGGACTGGCAGACGGGACGCTCGGGAAACAGAAACCTGTGGCGGTGTACAGACCACTTGGGAAACAGACTTTGGAGGTGGCGGAAGGTCCGCCGCTCGGGGACCAGACTTTGGAGGAGATGGAAGGGCCGCCGCTCGGGGAGTATTCTTTGGAGATGGCTGAAGGGCCGCTTGGTAAACAGACCTCAGGTGCGGCAGACGGGACGCTCGGGAAACAGAAACCTGTGGCGGTGTACGGACCACTTGGGAAACAGACTTTGGAGGTGTTGGAAGGTCCGCCGCTCGGGGACCAGACTTTGGAGGAGATGGAAGGGCCGCCGCTCGGGGAGTAGGCTTTGGAGATGGCGGAAGGGCCGCTTGGTAAACAGACCTCAGGCGTGGGGGACGGGACGCTTGAGAAACAGAAACCTGTGGCGGTGTATGGACCGCTTGGGAAACAGACTTTGGAGGTGTTGGAAGGTCCACCGCTCGGAGACCAGACTTCCGAGGCAGCGGAAGGTCTGCCACTAGGGGATCAGACTTTGGAGGCGATTGAAGGGCCGTCGCTCGGGGAGTAGGCTTTGGAGGTGGCTGAAGGGCCTCTCGGGAAACAGACCTTAGGACTGGCAGACGGGACGCTCGGGAAACAGAAACCTGTGGCGGTGTACGGACCACTTGGGAAACAGACTTTGGTGGTGTTGGAAGGTCCGCCGCTCAGGAGACCAGACTTCGAGGCAGCGGAAGGTCTGCCACTAGGGGATCAGACTTTGGAAGGGCCGCCGCTCGGGGAGTAGTCTTTGGAGATGGCGGAAGGGCCGCTTGGTAAACAGACCTCAGGTGCGGCAGACGGGACGCTCGGGAAACAGAAACCTGTGGCAGAGTACGGACCACTTGGGAAACAGACTTTGGAGGCGTCGGAAGGTCCGCCGCTCGGGGACCAGATTTTGGAGACAGCGGAATGTCTGCCACTAGGGGATCAGACTTTGGAGGCGATTGAAGGGCCGTCGCTCGGGGAGTAGGCTTTGGAGGTGGCTGAAGGGCCTCTCGGGAAACAGACCTTAGGACTGGCAGACGGGACGCTCGGGAAACAGAAACCTGTGGCGGTGTACAGACCACTTGGGAAACAGACTTTGGAGGTGGCGGAAGGTCCGCCGCTCGGGGACCAGACTTTGGAGGAGATGGAAGGGCCGCCGCTCGGGGAGTAGGCTTTGGAGATGGCGGAAGGGCCGCTTGGTAAACAGACCTCAGGCGTGGCGGACGGGACGCTTGAGAAACAGAAACCTGTGGCGGTGTATGGACCGCTTGGGAAACAGACTGTGGAGGTGCTGGAAGGTCCGCCGCTCGGAGACCAGACTTCCGAGGCAGCGGAAGGTCTGCCACTAGGGGATCAGACTTTGGAGGCGATTGAAGGGCCGCCGCTCGGGGAGTAGGCTTTGGAGGTGGCTGAAGGGCCTCTCGGGAATCAGACCTCAGGACTGGCAGACGGGACGCTCGGGAAACAGAAACCTGTGGCAGAGTACGGACCACTTGGGAAACAGACTTTGGAGGCGTCGGAAGGTCCGCCGCTCGGGGACCAGACTTTGAAGGAGATGGAAGGGCCGCCGCTCGGGGAGTATTCTTTGGAGATGGCGGAAGGGCCGCTTGGTAAACAGACCTCAGGTGCGGCAGACGGGACGCTCGGGAAACAGAAACCTGTGGCAGTGTACGAACCACTTGGGAAACAGACTTTGGAGGCGTCGGAAGGGCCGCCGCTCGGGGACCAGACTTTGGAGGCAGTGGAAGGTCTGCCACTAGGGGATCAGACTTTGGAGGCGATTTAAGGGCCGCCGCTCGGGGAGTAGGCTTCGGAGGTGGCTGAAGGGCCTCTCGGGAAACAGACCTTAGGACTGGCAGACGGGACGCTCGGGAAACAGAAACCTGTGGCGGTGTACGGACCACTTGGGAAACAGACTTTGGAGGCGTCGGAAGGTCTGCCGCTCGGGGACCAGACTTTGAAGGAGATGGAAGGGCCGCCGCTCGGGGAGTAGTCTTTGGAGATGGCGGAAGGGCCGCTTGGTAAACAGACCTCAGGTGCGGCAGACGGGATGCTCGGGAAACAGAAACCTGTGGCGGTGTACGGACCGCTTGGGAAACAGATTTTGGAGGCGTCGGAAGGTCCGCCGCTCGGGGACCAGATTTTGGAGACAGCGGAATGTCTGCCACTAGGGGATCAGACTTTGGAGGCGATTGAAGGGCCGTCGCTCGGGGAGTAGGCTTTGGAGGTGGCTGAAGGGCCTCTCGGGAAACAGACCTTAGGACTGGCAGACGGGACGCTCGGGAAACAGAAACCTGTGGCGGTGTACAGACCACTTGGGAAACAGACTTTGGAGGCGTCGGAAGGTCTGCCGCTCGGGGACCAGACTTTGAAGGAGATGGAAGGGCCGCCGCTCGGGGAGTAGGCTTTGGAGATGGCGGAAGGGCCGCTTGGTAAACAGACCTCAGGCGTGGGGGACGGGACGCTTGAGAAACAGAAACCTGTGGCGGTGTATGGACCGCTTGGGAAACAGACTTTGGAGGTGTTGGAAGGTCCACCGCTCGGAGACCAGACTTCCGAGGCAGCGGAAGGTCTGCCACTAGGGGATCAGACTTTGGAGGCGATTGAAGGGCCGCCGCTCGGGGAGTAGGCTTTGGAGGTGGCTGAAGGGCCTCTCGGGAATCAGACCTCAGGACTGGCAGACGGGACGCTCGGGAAACAGAAACCTGTGGCGGTGTACGGACCACTTGGGAAACAGACTTTGGAGGTGTTGGAAGGTCCGCCGCTCGGGGACCAGACTTTGGAGGAGATGGAAGGGCTGCCGCTCGGGGAGTAGGCTTTGGAGATGGCGGAAGGGCCGCTTGGTAAACAGACCTCAGGCGCGGCGGATTGGATGCTTGAGAAACAGAAACCTGTGGCGGTGTATGGACCGCTTGGGAAACAGACTTTGGAGGTGTTGGAAGGTCCGCCGCTCGGAGACCAGACTTCCGAGGCAGCGGAAGGTCTGCCACTAGGGGATCAGACTTTGGAGGCGATTGAAGGGCCGCCGCTCGGGGAGTAGGCTTTGGAGGTGGCTGAAGGGCCTCTCGGGAATCAGACCTCAGGACTGGCAGACGGGACGCTCGGGAAACAGAAACCTGTGGCAGAGTACGGACCACTTGGGAAACAGACTTTGGAGGCGTCGGAAGGTCCGCCGCTCGGGGACCAGATTTTGGAGACAGCGGAATGTCTGCCACTAGGGGATCAGACTTTGGAGGCGATTGAAGGGCCGTCGCTCGGGGAGTAGGCTTTGGAGGTGGCTGAAGGGCCTCTCGGGAAACAGACCTCAGGACTGGCAGACGGGACGCTCGGGAAACAGAAACCTGTGGCGGTGTACGGACCACTTGGGAAACAGACTTTGGAGGCGTCGGAAGGTCCGCCGCTCGGGGACCAGACTTTGGAGGAGATGGAAGGGCCGCCGCTCGGGGAGTAGGCTTTGGAGATGGCGGAAGGGCCGCTTGGTAAACAGACCTCAGGCGTGGCGGACGGGACGCTTGAGAAACAGAAACCTGTGGCGGTGTATGGACCGCTTGGGAAACAGACTTTGGAGGTGTTGGAAGGTCCGCCGCTCGGGGACCAGATTTTGGAGACAGCAGAATGTCTTCCACTAGGGGATCAGACTTTGGAGGCGATTGAAGGGCCGCCGCTCGGGGAGTAGGCTTTGGAGGTGGCTGAAGGGCCTCTCGGGAAACAGACCTCAGGACTGGCAGACGGGACGCTCGGGAAACAGAAACCTGTGGCAGTGTACGGACCACTTGGGAAACAGACTTTGGAGGCGTCGGAAGGTCCGCCGCTCGGGGACCAGACTTTGAAGGAGATGGAAGGGCCGCCGCTCGGGGAGTATTCTTTGGAGATGGCGGAAGGGCCGCTTGGTAAACAGACCTCAGGTGCGGCAGACGGGACGCTCGGGAAACAGAAACCTGTGGCGGTGTACGGACCGCTTGGGAAACAGATTTTGGAGGCGTCGGAAGGGCCGCCGCTCGGGGACCAGACTTTGGAGGAGATGGAAGGGCCGCCGCTCGGGGAGTAGGCTTTGGAGATGGCGGAAGGGCCGCTTGGTAAACAGACCTCAGGCGTGGGGGACGGGACGCTTGAGAAACAGAAACCTGTGGCGGTGTATGGACCGCTTGGGAAACAGACTTTGGAGGTGTTGGAAGGTCCACCGCTCGGAGACCAGACTTCCGAGGCAGCGGAAGGTCTGCCACTAGGGGATCAGACTTTGGAGGCGATTGAAGGGCCGTCGCTCGGGGAGTAGGCTTTGGAGGTGGCTGAAGGGCCGCTTGGTAAACAGACCTCAGGTGCGGCAGACGGGACGCTCGGGAAACAGAAACCTGTGGCGGTGTACGGACCGCTTGGGAAACAGATTTTAGAGGCATCGGAAGGTCCGCCGCTCGGGGACCAGATTTTGGAGACAGCAGAATGTCTTCCACTAGGGGATCAGACTTTGGAGGCGATTGAAGGGCCGTCGCTCGGGGAGTAGGCTTTGGAGGTGGCTGAAGGGCCTCTCGGGAAACAGACCTTAGGACTGGCAGACGGGACGCTCGGGAAACAGAAACCTGTGGCGGTGTACAGACCACTTGGGAAACAGACTTTGGAGGTGGCGGAAGGTCCGCCGCTCGGGGACCAGACTTTGGAGGAGATGGAAGGGCCGCCGCTCGGGGAGTAGGCTTTGGAGATGGCGGAAGGGCCGCTTGGTAAACAGACCTCAGGTGCGGCAGACGGGACGCTCGGGAAACAGAAACCTGTGGCGGTGTACGGACCACTTGGGAAACAGACTTTGGAGGTGTTGGAAGGTCTGCCGCTCGGGGACCAGACTTTGGAGGCGATGGAAGGGCCGCCACTTGGGGAGTAGGCTTCGGAGGTGGCGGAAGGGCTGCTTGGGAAACAGACCTTAGGCGCCGCAGACGGGACGCTCGGGAAACAGAAAGCTGTGGTGGTGTAAGCACCGCATGGGAAACAGACTTTGGAGGCGTCGGAAGGGCCGCCGCTCGGGGACCAGACTTTGGAGGCAGTGGAAGGACTGCCACTAGGGGACCGGACTTTGGAGGCGATGGAAGGGCCGCCGCTCGGGGAGTAGGCTTCAGAGGTGGCGGAATGGTCGCTCGGGAAACAGACCTCAGGCGCGGCAGACGGGACGCTCGGGAAACAGAAAGCTGTGGCGGCGGACGGACCACTTGGGAAACAGACTTTGGAGGCGTCGGAAGGGCCGCCGCTCGGGGACCAGACTTCGGAGGCAGCGGAGGGTCTGCCACTAGGGGATCAGACTTTGGAGGCGATGGAAGGGCCGCCGTTCGGGGAGTAGGCTTTGGAGGTGGCTGAAGGGCCTCTCGGGAGTCAGACCTCAGGACTGGCAGACGGGACGCTCGGGAAACAGAAACCTGTGGCAGAGTACGGACCACTTGGGAAACAGACTTTGGAGGCGTCGGAAGGTCCGCCGCTCGGGGACCAGATTTTGGAGACAGCGGAATGTCTGCCACTAGGGGATCAGACTTTGGAGGCGATTGAAGGGCCGTCGCTCGGGGAGTAGGCTTTGGAGGTGGCTGAAGGGCCTCTCGGGAAACAGACCTTAGGACTGGCAGACGGGACGCTCGGGAAACAGAAACCTGTGGCGGTGTACGGACCACTTGGGAAACAGACTTTGGAGGCGTTGGAAGGTCCGCCGCTCGGGGACCAGACTTTGGAGGAGATGGAAGGGCCGCCGCTCGGGGAGTAGGCTTTGGAGATGGCGGAAGGGCCGCTTGGTAAACAGACCTCAGGCGTGGCGGACGGGACACTTGAGAAACAGAAACCTGTGGCGGTGTATGGACCGCTTGGGAAACAGACTTTGGAGGTGTTGGAAGGTCCGCCGCTCGGGGACCAGATTTTGGAGACAGCAGAATGTCTTCCACTAGGGGATCAGACTTTGGAGGCGATTGAAGGGCCGCCGCTCGGGGAGTAGGCTTTGGAGGTGGCTGAAGGGCCTCTCGGGAATCAGACCTCAGGACTGGCAGACGGGACGCTCGGGAAACAGAAACCTGTGGCGGTGTACGGACCACTTGGGAAACAGACTTTGGAGGTGTTGGAAGGTCCGCCGCTCGGGGACCAGACTTTGGAGGAGATGGAAGGGCCGCCGCTCGGGGAGTAGGCTTTGGAGATGGCGGAAGGGCCGCTTGGTAAACAGACCTCAGGCGTGGGGGACGGGACGCTTGAGAAACAGAAACCTGTGGCGGTGTATGGACCGCTTGGGAAACAGACTTTGGAGGTGTTGGAAGGTCCACCGCTCGGAGACCAGACTTCCGAGGCAGCGGAAGGTCTGCCACTAGGGGATCAGACTTTGGAGGCGATTGAAGGGCCGCCGCTCGGGGAGTAGGCTTTGGAGGTGGCTGAAGGGCCTCTCGGGAATCAGACCTCAGGACTGGCAGACGGGACGCTCGGGAAACAGAAACCTGTGGCAGTGTACGGACCACTTGGGAAACAGACTTTGGAGGCGTCGGAAGGTCCGCCGCTCAGGGACCAGACTTTGAAGGAGATGGAAGGGCCGCCGCTCGGGGAGTAGTCTTTGGAGATGGCGGAAGGGCCGCTTGGTAAACAGACCTCAGGTGCGGCAGACGGGATGCTCGGGAAACAGAAACCTGTGGCGGTGTACGGGCCGCTTGGGAAACAGATTTTGGAGGCGTCGGAAGGTCCGCCGCTCGGGGACCAGATTTTGGAGACAGCGGAATGTCTGCCACTAGGGGATCAGACTTTGGAGGCGATTGAAGGGCCGTCGCTCGGGGAGTAGGCTTTGGAGGTGGCTGAAGGGCCTCTCGGGAAACAGACCTCAGGACTGGCAGACGGGACGCTCGGGAAACAGAAACCTGTGGCGGTGTACGGACCACTTGGGAAACAGACTTTGGAGGCGTCGGAAGGTCCGCCGCTCGGGGACCAGACTTTGAAGGAGATGGAAGGGCCGCCGCTCGGGGAGTATTCTTTGGAGATGGCGGAAGGGCCGCTTGGTAAACAGACCTCAGGTGCGGCAGACGGGACGCTCGGGAAACAGAAACCTGTGGCGGTGTACGGACCACTTGGTAAACAGACTTTGGAGGTGTTGGAAGGTCCGCCGCTCGGGGACCAGATTTTGGAGACAGCAGAATGTCTTCCACTAGGGGATCAGACTTTGGAGGCGATTTAAGGGCCGCCGCTCGGGGAGTAGGCTTTGGAGGTGGCTGAAGGGCCTCTCGGGAATCAGACCTCAGGACTGGCAGACGGGACGCTCGGGAAACAGAAACCTGTGGCAGAGTACGGACCACTTGGCAAACAGTCTTTGGAGGCGTGGGAAGGTCCGCCGCTCGGGGACCAGACTTTGGAGGAGATGGAAGGGCCGTCGCTCGGGGAGTAGGCTTTGGAGATGGCGGAAGGGCCGCTTGGTAAACAGACCTTAGGACTGCCAGACGGGACGCTCGGGAAACAGAAACCTGTGGCGGTGTACAGACCACTTGGGAAACAGACTTTGGAGGAGATGGAAGGTCCGCCGCTCGGGGATCAGACTTTGGAGGCGATCGAACGGCCGCCGCTCGGGGAGTAGGCTTTGGAGATGGCGGAAGGGCCGCTTGGGAAACAGACCTCAGGCGTGGCAGACGGGACGCTCGGGAAACAGAAAGCTGTGGCGGTGTAAGGACCGCATGGGAAACAGACTTTGGAGGCGTAGGAAGGTCCGCCGCTCGGGGACCAGATTTTGGAGACAGCAGAATGTCTTCCACTAGGGGATCAGACTTTGGAGGCGATTGAAGGGCCGTCGCTCGGGGAGTAGGCTTTGGAGGTGGCTGAAGGGCCTCTCGGGAAACAGACCTCAGGACTGGCAGACGGGACGCTCGGGAAACAGAAACCTGTGGCGGTGTACGGACCACTTGGGAAACAGACTTTGGAGGTGTTGGAAGGTCCGCCGCTCGGGGACCAGACTTTGGAGGAGATGGAAGGGCCGCCGCTCGGGGAGTATTCTTTGGAGATGGCGGAAGGGCCGCTTGGTAAACAGACCTCAGGTGCGGCAGACGGGACGCTCGGGAAACAGAAACCTGTGGCGGTGTACGGACCACTTGGGAAACAGACTTTGGAGGTGTTGGAAGGTCCGCCGCTCGGGGACCAGACTTTGGAGGAGATGGAAGGGCCGCCGCTCGGGGAGTAGGCTTTGGAGATGGCGGAAGGGCCGCTTGGTAAACAGACCTCAGGCGTGGGGGACGGGACGCTTGAGAAACAGAAACCTGTGGCAGTGTACGGACCACTTGGGAAACAGACTTTGGAGGTGTTGGAAGGTCCACCGCTCGGGGACCAGACTTTGAAGGAGATGGAAGGGCCGCCGCTCGGGGAGTAGGCTTTGGAGATGGCGGAAGGGCCGCTTGGGAAACAGACCTCAGGACTGGCAGACGGGACGCTCGGGAAACAGAAACCTGTGGCAGTGTACGGACCACTTGGGAAACAGACTTTGGAGGCGTCGGAAGGTCTGCCGTTCGGGGACCAGACTTTGAAGGAGATGGAAGGGCCACCGCTCGGGGAGTAGTCTTTGGAGATGGCGGAAGGGCCGCTTGGTAAACAGACCTCAGGTGCGGCAGACGGGATGCTCGGGAAACAGAAACCTGTGGCGGTGTACGGACCGCTTGGGAAACAGATTTTGGAGGCGTCGGAAGGTCCGCCGCTCAGGGACCAGACTAGGGGATCAGACTTTGGAGGCGATTTAAGGGCCGCCGCTCGGGGAGTAGGCTTTGGAGGTGGCTGAAGGGCCTCTCGGGAATCAGACCTCAGGACTGGCAGACGGGACGCTCGGGAAACAGAAACCTGTGGCAGAGTACGGACCACTTGGGAAACAGACTTTGGAGGCGTCGGAAGGTCCGCCGCTCGGGGACCAGACTTTGGAGGAGATGGAAGGGCCGCCGCTCGGGGAGTAGGCTTTGGAGATGGCGGAAGGGCCGCTTGGTAAACAGACCTCAGGTGCGGCAGACGGGACGCTCGGGAAACAGAAACCTGTGGCGGTGTATGGACCGCTTGGGAAACAGACTTTGGAGGTGTTGGAAGGTCCGCCGCTCGGAGACCAGACTTCCGAGGCAGCGGAAGGTCTGCCACTAGGGGATCAGACTTTGGAGGCGATTGAAGGGCCGCCGCTCGGGGAGTAGGCTTTGGAGGTGGCTGAAGGGCCTCTCGGGAAACAGACCTCAGGACTGGCAGACGGGACGCTCGGGAAACAGAAACCTGTGGCAGTGTACGGACCACTTGGGAAACAGACTTTGGAGGCGTCGGAAGGTCCGCCGCTCGGGGACCAGACTTTGAAGGAGATGGAAGGGCCGCCGCTCGGGGAGTATTCTTTGGAGATGGCGGAAGGGCCGCTTGGTAAACAGACCTCAGGTGCGGCAGACGGGACGCTCGGGAAACAGAAACCTGTGGCGGTGTATGGACCACTTGGGAAACAGACTTTGGAGGCGGCGGAAGGTCCGCCGCTCGGGGACCAGACTTTGGAGGAGATGGAAGGGCCGCCGCTCGGGGAGTAGGCTTTGGAGATGGCGGAAGGGCCGCTTGGTAAACAGACCTCAGGCGTGGGGGACGGGACGCTTGAGAAACAGAAACCTGTGGCGGTGTATGGACCGCTTGGGAAACAGACTTTGGAGGTGTTGGAAGCTCCACCGCTCGGAGACCAGACTTCCGAGGCAGCGGAAGGTCTGCCACTAGGGGATCAGACTTTGGAGGCGATTGAAGGGCCGCCGCTCGGGGAGTAGGCTTTGGAGGTGGCTGAAGGGCCTCTCGGGAATCAGACCTCAGGACTGGCAGACGGGACGCTCGGGAAACAGAAACCTGTGGCTGTGTACGGACCACTTGGGAAACAGACTTTTGAGGTGTCGGAAGGTCCGCCACTCGGGGACCAGACTTTGAAGGAGATGGAAGGGCCGCTGCTCGGGGAGTAGTCTTTGGAGATGGCGGAAGGGCCGCTTGGTAAACAGACCTCAGCTGCGGCAGACGGGACGCTCGGGAAACAGAAACCTGTGGCGGTGTACGGGCCGCTTGGGAAACAGACTTTGGAGGCGTCGGAAGGCCCGCCGCTCGGGGACCAGATTTTGGAGACAGCGGAATGTCTGCCACTAGGGGATCAGACTTTGGAGGCGATTTAAGGGCCGCCGCTCGAGGAGTAGGCTTTGGAGGTGGCGGAAGGGCCGCTCGGGAAACAGACCTCAGGCATGGCAGACGGGACGCTTGGGAAACAGACACCTGAGGTGGTGGAAGGGCCGCTTGGGAACCAGACTTCGGAGGAGGCGGAAGGTCTGCCGCTAGGGCACCATACTTTGGAGGAGATGAAAGGGCCGCCGCTCGGGGAGTAGTCTTCGGAGGTGGCGGAAGGGCCGCTCCGGAAACAGACCTCAGGCGCGGCAGACGGGACGCTCGGGAAACAGAAAGCTGTGGCGGTGTAAGGACCGCTTGGGAAACAGACTTTGGAGGTTTTGGAAGGTCCGCCGCTCGGGGACCAGATTTCGGAGGCAGCGGAAGGTCTGCCACTAGGGCATCAGACTTTGGAGGCGGGGGAAAGGCCGCTTGGGAAACAGACATCGAGGTCGGTGGAAGGGTCCCTCGGTATACACACCTCAGGCGTGGCAGAAGTGTCACTCTGGAAACAGATACCTGGGGCGGCAGAAGGGCTGCTTCGAAAATAGACTTCGGAGGCATCGGAAGGGCCGCTGCTTGGGGACCGGGCTTCGGATGTGGCGGAAGGGCTGCCGCTCGGGGTCCACGCTTCTGAGACGGGGGAACCGCCTCTTGGGAAACAGACATCGAGATTGGTGGAAGGGTACCTCGGTAATCAGACCTCAGGCTCGGCAGAAGGGTCACTTGGTCACACAATTACACTAAAGAGGGAACAGACGGCAAGTACAGACATTGGGGAAGCACACAAACAGACGAGGCACCCGTTACCAAGAGTCTCTCTGTGACACACAGAGGGTCTAAGGACAGGATGTTGTGTTGCTGTTAAGCCCACTGAGTGTGAAATGAACCGACGAGTCAGGGATATATACCCAGTGGAGGCCATTCAGGGAGATTGGGCTGCTGATTGTTGCTGATCCTTCCCATCTCGGTCACCACCTCTTCCATAGACTTCCATTAGGCAAAAGGTTCTAGGCTACCAAGACCAAAACCACACACCACTTGAACAGTTTTTTCCCCCCATGGCAGTGGGGCTCACAAACAAGCCCCCTGCCTCTCACTGACTGGGACTCCCCCCCCCCCAGTGTAAATAAACATGTACAATATTTTCATTTTAAATTTTGATTTAATTCTTGTTTGTTGTTTTATGTCTTGTATGCACCAAACTCACCAAGTCACTTTCCTTGTATGTACAAAAAATACTTGGCTAAATAAAATGATTCTGATTTAGGAGTACGCATGCAAGATCAGTTCTCCCTGTAGGAGTGGAGAAGCTGATCTAGAAGTACTGATCAGCACTACCTACTCTGAGCTGTACGGCCAAGATAAACACATTCAACCCACTTACATATTATTGAAGTTAGTAATCAGGAATTGCATGATACCTCCTTTATTAGTAAATAATACAACACACAATGAGAAAGATTGGGTTTTAATAATAACTATTTACAATTACACTCAACATTAGTCTCCTCTCCCCTTTGCTGTTGTTCTCCGTATCTCTCCTCTCCACCCCCTCTTCTCTTCTCTCCTCCCTGCTTCCCTACTGAAGCTGGGCAGCCATGGAATTAGCAACAACAACAACAACGTATCAGTATCAGCAGCGCAGCAATAGCCTTTTGTGTGCAAAATCAAGCATAAAAAGAGTGCGGTTAAAGTGCATTAGTGCTGATTAATACTGTTCAGACTGTGCACCATGTAAAACAGCACACTGAGAAACACAACCAATAGCTGTGACCTTACCTCCCTTGCAGAACTGGTTCCCCGTTTCCCTTTCTTGGGAAGGCAGTGGGATGGTACCTTGAAGGCAGCCGACTCTCGCATCATTTCAGCCTTTGCTCCAAACCGATTGGTGTGCCTGTTCTTTGGCCTGTCATATACTCTTCTTGGAAGAGATGTGGTGGTATTCACTTGCCTTCTTTTAGAAGGCAGACCCAAGTTCAGACCATCCTCAACCAGCACCATCCCTTGTATACTTGCTTGCAAGGACATGAGCTGCTCCTTACAAGACAGCAGCGTTGTTTCAGTGTCAAGCAAGTATACACTCTCCATGATGTTCTTCAGGGTGGAGATACACTCCCTCCTAAGAAGGTTCTTGCTTGACTTTCTGAGGGGGAGGTCTGGAACAGTGACTGCTGTGTCTGGTTCTGCTGTGTGTGGTGTCTGTTGGAGGAGAAAAACTATATTGTCATTACCCTTGAAATAAATCATGTTAATTATGTCATCCCGCATTAACATGTTAAGAATACACCCCAATGGTAAAACAGTGTGTATACCTGTGACAACAGTTGGTATCGGTTCACTGTTCTCTGAACAGAAGCAGTTTGGGTCCAGAATGTACATGGGTTGTTCCCTGTAGTATGTTGTTCCCAGTTCATTCCATGTCCATCCGGGGACAGACCGGAACACAGCACAGAAGTGCTTACAGGGTAAGCGGTGCCGCTTCCAGTCCTGGCACTGGCAGCTTGGCATGGTGTTGCTGGCTCCGAAGCGGACAATGTAGGAAGCGCCATCCATCGTCTCACTGTGGACATTGAACACTCCTCCCCCTAGTTTCAATATCCTCTGCCCCCAAGGAAGTGTCCATTCTCTGAAGAACATGTTTGACCATGTCCTTCGGCCGATTGTTTAGAAAGGCTGGCACTGACTTATTGTACTGCTTGTACCCCGATGAGCACCTCACATTGAGCTCAGTGTACCTGGAAAATAAAAGTCACATAAGTAAACTCGTAGAAACAAGCATAATGGGGAATTCTTAAATTTAGTCTTTAGATGATTTGCATAATAACTGGGACCTTACTTTTTTTGCATGTATGGGACATAGCTGTTGATAACTATAGTCACCATCTCAGTTAAGGTGCTGTCCTTGTACCTGTCCAAGAAGCGGTGTTTGAATGTCTCATTTTGTCATTCAACACCATTATTCGTAGTGATGGTGACATGTAGAGTCTCATCCCTAAACACTGGGACCCATCTCTAAAGATGTAATAAAAAGTAATTTGACAATATGAACATATATATCACAACTAATAAAAAAGTAATATCAAATAACATACTCAAGGTCGTGCTAAACTGTGATAGTTACGATAGGATTATAAATTAATTTCAGGTGTATTTTACACATATTTGCCTTCATTAGAAAATACCCCATTTCTTTCATTATTGGGGGTAATACGATGCTACGATGTGACCAACTTACCTTGGCTTCTGAGAGCCACGTCATAGAGAACCAGTTTTGCAACATGCTGTTGGTTTTCCACATGGAGCTATTAGCCAAGAAGTCGACGGACTGCTGGAAGGCTTCTGGTGTGCCCCCCAAAGGAGGGAAGCTTAGAGCTCAGTAAGGGTTGGAGTCCCTGAAAAATTGGTTAAATACAGTAAGGGTTGGAGTCCCTGAAAAATTGGTTAAATAGAGCTCAGTAAGGGTTGGAGTCCCTGAAAAATTGGTTAAATACAGTAAGGGTTGGAGTCCCTGAACAATTGGTTAAATACAGTAAGGGTTGGAGTCCCTGAAAAATTGGTTAAATAGAGCTCAGTAAGGGTTGGAGTCCCGGAAAAATTGGTAAATACAGTAAGGGTTGGAGTCCCTGAAAAATTGGTTAAATACAGTAAGGGTTGGAGTCCCTGAAAATTGGTTAAATACAGTAAGGGTTGGAGTCCCTGAACAATTGGTTAAATAGAGTAAGGGTTGGAGTCCCTGAACAATTGGTTAAATACAGTAAGGGTTGGAGTCCCTGAACAATTGGTTAAATACAGTAAGGGTTGGAGTCCCTGAACAATTGGTTAAATACAGTAAGGGTTGGAGTCCCTGAACAATTGGTTAAATACAGTAAGGGTTGGAGTCCCTGAAAAATTGGTTAAATACAGTAAGGGTTGGAGTCCCTGAACAATTGGTTAAATACAGTAAGGGTTGGAGTCCCTGAACAATTGGTTAAATACAGTAAGGGTTGGAGTCCCTGAACAATTGGTTAAATAGAGTAAGGGTTGGAGTCCCTGAACAATTGGTTAAATACAGTAAGGGTTGGAGTCCCTGAACAATTGGTTAAATACAGTAAGGGTTGGAGTCCCTGAACAATTGGTTAAATACAGTAAGGGTTGGAGTCCCTGAAAAATTGGTTAAATACAGTAAGGGTTGGAGTCCCTGAAAAATTGGTTAAATACAGTAAGGGTTGGAGTCCCTGAAAAATTGGTAAATACAGTAAGGGTTGGAGTCCCTGAAAAATTGGTTAAATACAGTAAGGGTTGGAGTCCCTGAACAATTGGTTAAATACAGTAAGGGTTGGAGTCCCTGAACAATTGGTTAAATACAGTAAGGGTTGGAGTCCCTGAACAATTGGTTAAATAGAGTAAGGGTTGGAGTCCCTGAACAATTGGTTAAATACAGTAAGGGTTGGAGTCCCTAAACAATTGGTTAAATACAGTAAGGGTTGGAGTCCCTGAACAATTGGTTAAATACAGTAAGGGTTGGAGTCCCTGAACAATTGGTTAAATACAGTAAGGGTTGGAGTCCCTGAAAAATTGGTTAAATACAGTAAGGGTTGGAGTCCCTGAAAAATTGGTTAAATACAGTAAGGGTTGGAGTCCCTGAAAAATTGGTTAAATACAGTAAGGGTTGGAGTCCCTGAGCAATTGGTTAAATAGAGTAAGGGTTGGAGTCCCTAACAGATAGACAGGAGACGTAAAAGGTAGAATGGAAAAAGAAGAAGGAGAAAAAAGCGGGAGCGGACCGCAGTGGAAGTCCCTGCAGAAGCAGAGCGACATACTGATACAAATGATGACGAACCAAAAAAATGAGGGTGCCAAGGCAAAGGCGAGACGAAGGGAGGAAGAACAAAGGAGGTTAGAAGAAGCTATTATATTGGGAGAGAGAGAAAGGCGGAGGATGCCGTTCCGTTGGGAAGGTATTTGTGGCGGGTGAAAAGGGTGAAGAGAAGCCCCGGTGGAAGTCCTTACGGGAACAAATAGATGTACTGGTCAGAATAATGTTGAATACTCGGAAAAGAAAGAGTGTGAAAGTAGGGAAAGAAAAAGCTGCAGAGGACTATGACACGAAACCATTGGTACCAAACCGCACCTTGACTGACCCTGACTGACTTTTGTGTTTGACATGACTTGTCTGTGTGTGTGTTCATAGTTTGTTTTGTGGTGTTTGTCCGTCTGGCCATTTTGTGTTGTTTAGAAGTTGCAAGTCCTTGAGAGTGGCTTAAAAGGGGATATAAAAGCTGGGGGAGGTTTTGTTTTGGCTTTTCCAAACCTTTTGTTTTCCTGACAATTGGGGTGTGAGAGGAGTGTTCAGAGACCACCTCGTTTAGCATCCTTATCAGACCCAACCCGGCTTTTGTTCTTGTGTGACAAACAACTGGCTTTAGAAAGTCACCAACCTGAAGCATTAATTATTTAAATCCTTTCAAGAAATCTCTTTCTTTTCTTTTTGAGGTACCTCATATAAAATGTGATAAATCCGTTTGGTTTTTGTTTTTTGTTTTTGTTGCATTGAAAAGTTTTTGTGGTGTATTTTTCACGTTAACTTGATCCTGTCCTCACTTCTTTTAGGATTCCCCTAAACCGAAGAAATTCCTGTCCCTGTTTCATTTTCTGAACTGTTAAACAAAGCTCTGTTATGTCCAACGCCACAGCTGCAATATTTTTAATTTTACCTATTCTGTTTTTCTTTCTGTTACTGGGATTTTTTTTTAAAGAATAACTGGTGGGAACCAACTGCCTACCCACTTCACACCTTGGGGGAATGGGGGGTTGCCTTGAGAGTAACAGGGACAGTGTAAACCACAGTTATGTTGTTTTAAGCTGTTGTTGTTTTTCTTTCCATTAGAAGACACCCATTGGTTCATTTGTTTTTATGTTGACTTTCCTCTGTGTTAAATTGAACTTGTTTTGTTTTTCAACACTAAGGTGTGAATTTTATGATGTTGTTCTTTTTTTTTTTAAAGAGGGTATTCATTTCTTTGACAATTTCTTGTGTGGAGGACGATTACATTTTATTTGAATATGAATGAAACATACCGAGTCCTGTGTTTTAAAGGTCTATGCTATGGCTATGTTAATGTTATTTTTTACCATGAGTTTAAACCTCCTCATAAGACTCATTTTTGGTTTGATTTATTTGGTTTTAACTGATTACATCAATTTCTTTGTATTGTTAATTGAGCATTTCTTTTCTTTGAAACCCCACCTCCCTCTTTTTGGGGCCTTGAAAAGGGGCTTCCTGTTGTTTCATTTGGTTAAGGTGGGGGGCATTTGTTTCTTGTCTTCAAAGAGCTCATTGTTTCAATGGTTTACAAGATACCTTATGGTTTTATTCATTTAGGTTTATTTGAACGTTCAGGATCTGAGACAACAACTATCTTTATCATCCCTCATCTGTTTTAGTTTTAGAGAATTTATTTCAGATAAGTACAACATTACAGACTTCGGAACATTTGTGGACAGCTTGTATGAAATGAAAGTCCGATTCATTCGACTGCATGAAATTGTTTTTGGTTTACTAACAACTAACATACAAACTGATCATATCATACTTTCATTTTTTTTTATCTTCTCCTTCATGGTTAAATGGGTTGACACAATGTGTTCTTTTCTTGTGTAAAAAGAGGGGTAGTGGGAATGAGGAATTGAAATTTAGAATGGTTGTGAGCCTTCTTCTGTACAGTTTTCTTTGATTTTTTACCTCATAAGAAGCAGACGGATACGAACTTGGATCATAGCGGAAGTATCTGAAGAACACTGAATCAAGTTGACTACGAATCTTCAGAATCCTAGAATGACAGTGTTTTCAGTGTTGTGCAGTTTCTCTCTGAAAGTTTTTCCCTCCAGATATTGTCACCACCTGCTCCTCCCCCTCCTCCAGACGGGCTGAGTAACACCCCCACTTCCGTGGTACCGGGTCTAGGGGCCCGGGGTATGCTCCACGGGAAGACAACCTCCCGGCTGGACAGAACTAAGAGCAACCCGCCACATAACGTGGCTGTAGGAGCTGTGTCTGTGTAAGGGTGGTCTCCATGGTGTCCCGGTTAGCTTCCGGGTGAGAGAGGAGGTGAGGGTGGTCTGCTCCTGGCCCAGCCAATCCCACCACACATGAAGACCCCTCTGGTTGTCTAGATGAGACTAGCACCAACTAGCTAGCTCTGGAGACCATAGACTTGGGTTTGGCTTTGAGAGTCCGAAATCGCCTTGCCTCTGTGGAGTCTGTAACCAGTGACAACTTTGAACGTTTAACTGCAGCTGAGTCCACCATCAAAATGGTCCGAACCCAAAACCGGTCTCTGCAGGACCGAATCGACGACCTCGAGAACCGATCTCGGAGGGTCAATCTCCATGCACTGAACATTTTTGAAGGCAGTGAGGCCGGTAGAGATCCGGTGCAGTTCATGTCGGAGATGCTGATGCAAATAATGGGTCCTGATGTCTTTTACTCGCCTAGCCGAAGCAGCATCACTTTTCCTGGGTGTCCTGCTACTCCTCACCTGCTTCATTGTGCCCATAGTTCGGCGTTTGATACACGGCCTTATTGCTACTCAGCTCGTGTATTATCACCTCCTTGCCCAACAGGACGGGGACTTTGTTTCATCTTCCCCCTCTCCACCACTGATTTTCCTCGCCCCCCCACAAGGACTTCGGTTCTGAATCCTCCTACACATCCTCCAATGACAGCGACTCCCCCGTCTGAATGATACTTTATGACAAACACTGGTTAACCCTTTCGATTCCGGTTGTTCTCATGGCTGTTTCTCATTTCTGTATATGCATGTTATGTGTGCTGATTGGTATTATTTCTATGTTACCTTTGGGTGTTCAATGATGAACAAAAGGGGGGAATTGTGGAGTACAAATAGTACTCCATGTGCACTCCGTAGGAACTCTGTAGTTTTCCACTTCTCTGTGTGTATGAAACTTCTCACTCACTGCAGACACACACACATGGCCACTAAATCCCACACACTGCAGACGACAAATGGTCACTAACACATGAGGGCCTCCCCAGCCTTGGGCAGTAAAGATAACAACAAGGGGTCACTAAAACATGAGGGCCACTCCGGCCTGGGGCAGTAAAAGAGTAAATCTACAGACACTCACCAGGCACAGAACATGACTGATCTTTTCCTGCATTCCTTTGTAAGACAACACCTTGGTTAATGCAGGAAACATAGGGTATGACACGACGGACTGCGCTATACGCCCATTTCACGCCGCGGCCATCTTGGATTAAAAAAAAAACCAAGTGGTGGGAACTTAGCCACGCCCCCTTCTTACTCAATCGGAAATCAGTGCAGCCGGGGCCAGCAGCAAACATGGTTTGGACTACCAACCTCGAGCACCTACCGTCATTTACCACAAATGACATCGAAAAATGGGCAGAGAAGGGGCGTCGGATCCCAAGGGATGTACTGCTAAAAGGATATAGCAATTGGATAGAGGGCTACATCTTTGATATTGAAGGTAAGTTAGCTAGCTAGCTAGCGTTTGTTATGGTTGTGTTGACAACGTTATCAGGATAGCCGATGTGACACCTTCCGATCCAACACTTTCAGCTGTAGCTTGTTAAGTTACTAAGTTAAGGTACACTGTATTTGTTGATAAACTTGCTAACCTTTTGTGCTGTCATACGATTTTACATTCAGGCCGAGTGAGACAGGCATTGCTGTCAGGGCGAGGGCATATCGCTCAATGAGGAAGAATGAGCCGCCTTACCATGTGCAGGTAGTTGGTTAGTAGCCAGGCAAAGTTCAGACATACCTTCAGGAGAACACTTCCATGATGTTTGGTAACACTATGATCTAGTGCTTCCTAAATGCACACTATTTTTTTCCCCAAGTCCTTCCTAACCCAAACAACATTATGTCAACATTCAACATGCTTTTAGTTTGAGGATAATAATTAAAGCCTATTCATGACTTCATCCATGATTCTTTCTCTGTTACCAGGTCGATTTTCCATCAAAAGGCGCATTCTTCGGGCAGTCAACATGCAGTTGCTAAGCAGGACAGGGCCACTGCAACCATCAGATAGGGTTGTTGTACGTACTTGCACATTACATCAAAAAAGGTTACAAAGCTGTGCCACCCACAGTCAGCAAGACCTCGCTGCCACAGACATGGCATATTCCATCTCGGGCCTTGGGCTTTACACCACAACCTGTGAATACACTCAAAGTATGCAAATTGAAGCCACCCACAGATAAGATGCCCCCAAATAAGTACAAAAGAAGTAGTGATGCCATCAGGCCCAATGTATATTGCCCCGTTCCACTCCCCCTACCAAGTGACCAATTTGCACTTGACCTCCAAAAGAACCTTGCTGCCATTGGAAGTAACAGCCAGATGTTAAAGGTACTGCAGGCATCGAGCAGACACCCAGCAAAAAAGGTTGAAACTAAATATGGAGACCTGCCCCTTGGCTCAGTATTGACCTACCAAACACTTAACCTGCCCACCACTAGTGATGACCCCCACTCTCCATTTCCACTGCCACCACAACCATCAAACTGTGCCACAGCTCTCAACAGGAATGAGAGCATCTATTACGGTGGCATGGCTGTCACCCACCCTGATGCTGAGGCACTGGAGGTCGAGACAAGGGGGCAGAGCACAAGTAAGACCTGGCACCGTGTCCGCGCCCAGCGTCTGACATCATCAGACTTCAAGAGCATAGTCTCAAGGTAAGACTGGACCAATGGCTATTTATTTCACAACAAATTTCAGTACCCTGTAGTGAATAAAACATCTTTCTAATACTACATATGTTGTGATGTACACATTCTGAAGTTGCTTTACCCCTCTGCCCCCAATATCTCAAGGGTGGCAGACTTTGAGACTCTGGCAACCAGAATGCAGAGACCGAAGAGGACTGTGCAGACACAGGCCATGATGAGAGGAATTGAGTTGGAGCCCGTTGCAGCTATACAGTATGAGGAAGTAACTGGACACTCGGTCTCCACTTGCGGTTTCGCCATCAACCCCAACGCCCCACATTTGGGTGCCTCCCCTGACCGAAAGGTGGCGGATGACTCCGGTCAGCTTCAGGGACTGCTGGAAATCAAGTGTCCTGATGTGGACAGCTTTGTGGAGTGCAAGTACCTTTCTCTAAGACCAGATGGATCTTTTGCTCTCAAACACTGCCATGGCTACTACAATCAGATGATGGGACAAATGGGAATCACAGGGATGATGTGGTGTGACTTTTTTGTGAAGTGCCGAGATGACTACCACCTGGAGCGAAGCTACTTTGATGCAGAGGAATGGGAGAATATGAAAACTAAGCTGGATCTTTTCTTTGTCGAGTACTTTCTGCCTCTCCTGTGCCAGTGAGGAAAGACACACACACAGGGCTGTATTCAAAGAAGGTGTTTAATCACAATAAAATAACAAATAAGATACATTTCATTTTTATACTGTACAATACAATACAATATTTTCATTCTTTGTCCTTTAACTTTAACAAAACCGTTGGTTCATTTTAAACTAAAATATGTTCGGTCAACTGTCATTCTGTTGTAGCAATAAACTGGAACTCGCTACCAACTCAAATCATCAATTGTTTACTAAACTAAGATAGTGATTGCTCATCTCAAGGTGTGGGCTAAAAAATGGGACTGTACTGAAAGGAAGTTAAATATGTTTCAATCTAGCTAAGGTTTGTGTGCACTATTTTCTTGTCAGCTTAATTTAACAAAGGTTTAAAACATTGGTCCCTGAAAATGATCTCTTTCCCTTCTTTGATAGGAGTTGCAGGATGGTACACAGCAGTACGACATGTTGCCTCCAGCAGTGTTTTCAACGAAGTAAGAAGGGGGCGTGGCTAAATTCCCACCACTTGGTTTTTTTTTAATCCAAGATGGCCGCGGCGTGAAATGGGCGTATAAAAACCCCTATCTCCAGTATAGGGGCGGAGCTTATCCTCACAGACTGACTCCTGTGATTATATGACTCTCCATCTGCAGATGCAGTAGAGATTTTCTGCTTGCTCCAATATTTGTCCAATGATTGTTCGTCCCAGAGGTTGCTGGGGCAAGAGCCCATTAAGAGGATAAGAAAATCCACAATTTGGTGTCAGAAGTGGGATCTCACGTCGCTCGCCAAACGGACAACCGGCGGACTGATCTTCTCGGGACAAGAACATAGTTACCGATCTCCCAATAACCTAAGAAAGGGAGAGGCGGGTGGTCCGTTTGGTCGGTGTCGCCGAGATTCCTCAGCAAAACCCTGGGAGATTCGTCGCACGCGTAAGATCATTTAAAAACGCGCATGAAGTCGTGCACTGACAATAATGCGGCTGTTTACCCTCGGTCTCGCACTAATAAGAGTGCTGGTAGGATTAAGTGGAAAAAACAAGGAAAAAAAAGGGTAACCATATACTCAGACTCGGAATAGGGCATGTAGGGGCTGTTCAGATGAATCGAAATCTTTGCCATTGGTGGCATCCTTTTTTGACTGACATGACTAAATACCACGTTAAGAGTTGCCCCATTTGCACTCAGTATAATCCACGCCCCACCATAAAACCTGAGATGGGGGGATTTCCCCTGATCTCGTGTCCAGGACAAGAGGTGGTAATGGATTATACGGATATGGGGGAAGCCAAGAGGGTGAAAGGATACCAGTATTTGTTGGTGTGTGTGGATCAATTGACAGGGTGGCCGGAGGCATGGCCGGCAAAAAAGGACGATAGCGCCACTGTTATAAAATGCTTGATTAACCACTACATACCTCGACATGGATTCCCCTCCAAAATCCGCTCTGACAACGGATCTCATTTCAAGGGGGCCGACCTCAGAAAGGTCGAGAGCCTATTAGGACTGAAACATGCCTTTGGGACCGTATACCATCCACAGTCCCAGGGCAAGGTAGAAAGAATGAATCAAAACCTCAAACAAAAGCTGGCTAAGATTTGTGCTCAAACTAAAATGAATTGGGTTGAGGCCCTTCCCTTGGCACAATGACGATTAGGTCATCGATCAATCAGAGGACCGGGTTCACCCCATATGAATTAATGACGGGGCGACAGTTTCCGGGGCCAGGGGCGGCCCCAACGGAGGGACTAGAGTCAATGGGGGGAACTAAAAGCACATGTTTTAAAGAATTACAGGCTTTGGTTTCAGATTTCTCCCGACAGGTTGGCGAAAGACGCATGCCAGCACCGGAATCCACCCTCCCCCAGGCGCGGTGGATCCTGTTGCGAGCCATTAAGCGGAAGTGGGCGGAGCCCCGGTGGACCGGACCCTACGAGGTGGTAGAGAGGACGTCTCACGCAGTCCGGCTGAAAGGGAAAGGAGAAGTCTGGTACCACTGGAGCCAGTGTGCTGTCGCGGAGGAGCCCGGACGGACCCTAGACGCTATACAAGAGGGCCTACAGGAGGCAACGTCCCCCCAGGAAGAGAGACCAGATTCCAGCGAAGCACCAAACCACACTGTTAGCTTGGAACAGGGTGAAAGTGCTGGTAACCTCTCCCCTAGGTCATAGAGGAACCCGGCCGGGCGATCACATACCCGGCTAGAAGAAGCCGATTCGGGAGGAACGGTCCAGCTGATCGGCGACCCAGCAGCCTGCGCCATGACGGTCAAAAGAATTCACCATCATGTAGAAACTAGATTTGCGGTTGGGGCTCTGGCCGTGGTGATGTGGCTGACCGTGTGCGTCTGGGCTTTTGATTTAACCCAGAGCCGGGCAAAGAGGGACGAGGTAAAAAGGGGGTGTTTGCTCTATGTTTGGGGACCAGTGTTGTAATTTCATTCCCAATAACACCGCCCCAGATGGATCTGTTACACGAGCCCTCGAGGGTCTGAGGGCATTATCACAAACCATACATGAGTACTCTGGGATTGCCAACCCGTTTGAAAGATGGCTCTTTTCCCTATTTGGCAAGTGGAAGGGTGTTGTAATATCCTTCCTCCTTTCCCTCGCCATATTCCTGGCTATACTAGTTACTTGCGGTTGTTGCTTCATACCCTGCCTGCGTTCCCTGGTAAACCGGCTCATCATCACGGCTATCGAGCATAAAGACGGGGAACTACCGCCCCCTATGATGCCCCTGTTTGTCCTGAACCCTTTAGATCAGGAGTTAGAAGCCTTTTAGTGATCTCCTTAGAGGAGATCAAAAGGGGGAATTGTTGATTGATATTAAATATAATCCGAGTGTATTTTGTATTACTCAGTATGTAACCAATGTATGTAACCAGAACAGAGGGTGAAGAAGACACCTTCATGTAGACAAATATATTGCAGGTCTCCCACAAGAATGTGGGTAGGGGAGGGGGTTGCCCCCCCCTGGGGCCTTGGGAGAGACATCGTGTCTGGTACGAGGAGGACCCCCTGCTAAGATCAGTAGGTTGAAACAGGATGAGCACTTCTTAAAGCTCAACCACCAAAAGGTTCTATTGATAGGATAATCAAGACCAGAGGTGTCGTAAAGGAGAAGCAGGGGGGTCTATATAACCCACCAGGACACACAAAGAAGTCAGACACACACGACGGATTGGCAGTGTGTCTCCAGATCTGTACTCAATAAATTTATTTTAATCTCCTAAAATGTGGTGGCTGTTTTCTTCACATCAACGGACCCGGGGACGAGGACCACGAAGGTGATTTCTCAACAGGTTCGAACCCAGGACCTGCTTGCTGTGAGGCAACAGCGCTAGCCAGTGGGCCACGGTGCCGCCCAAATGTGTGCTGTATGAAGATAACTTGTAATAAAATGTACCATCTGTCTGGTCTGTTCACAGACGGCGCATCACTTGTTCATATAATGCGGTCTCTGGAGCAGCTTGGTCTTTCATAGGGTGACCCTGGTCCGTGTCAGTTGGCACAGTTTCAGCAGTGCAAATGATTGGAATGTTTATTGGAGGGCAATGCTTACGACTGACAAAGGCAAACTCATTCTCGTTTGGTGCTTTTATCGAAACATGAGTACAATCAATTACTCCGATTATTTTGCTGCTGCAAACTGCATTTTGATGGTGGCCTGCTCACCCACAGTCGGTCACGCGCCGTGAGATCTAGGGCCAGGTAGGCCGTCGCGGAATGGGACGCACACACCAATGAACGGGCGAGTGCACAACACAGTCTAAGAGAAGATCGTATCAATTACTCCTTAACATTCCCCATGACTACACCCTCCCAGTAGGCTACACGTCATGGCACCGCAGTGCATTGTTTGCGTAAGACAGGCAGCGAAAGAGAGACAGCGTCAGCTCTAGCGAGAGGAGACAGAGACAGCAAAAAACTTCACCACAAATAGGCTTATGCACAATAGGCTGCAAAGATCCATCTATTCAAAATGTGCAATATCTCCTCCCCATAATTCCTGCCATCCACACGGTTACCCTGACATCTTTGACCAACTTCATTATTTCACAACGACTGCTGCTGCCATGCATTGTAACCAAGTGTCTATATGTCCCTCTTTAAGTAGGAATGGATTAAGACGAGACCAGGTTTAAATTGTACCGGAAGTAGAAATGTATTCTGGATCTGGTATGCTCCCCAAGTCCAAAGACTCTAGTAGTGGACTGGAACGCATCTTCCTTCAAATAAATGTCAAGCTTTCAACAAAAAAGTCTCTTCTGTATCAGTTTATAAGTTGACTTATCTACACAGCATACATGAGTATAGCAAACAATACAGATAGTTTGAATATCAAAAAATATCTTTTATCAGTATTAATCAAAACGGAAATAAGTCCTGTTTTAGAACAATGACGTGTTGAACTTCCCAGATAGGAATGTTTTATCCTCGACTTGATACCCATCGATCCTTGTGAAAACACTCCATTTACTCACACACGAGAAAATAACCTCTTCACAAAACCATTACAATCATAGAGGTCCAACCCCTGTGCTCCCCTAACGGGGAACACCACAGAGAGATGACTTGACAGCAGGAAAGGCCAGAGGCTGGCAACACGAGTCTGTCTTCTCTCCTCTCCATCATTCCTATGAGTTTCCTACGCCACAGCCTTAAAGCTGTGCTTACGGTCGTGTCTCTTAAAGAGACAGTGTGTCTGCCCCCGCGGTACCACGGGGATCGCCAGTTTGAATCCCCGTGTTACCTCCGGTTTGTTCGGGCGTCCCTACAGACACAATTGGCCGTGTCTGCGGGTGGGAAGCCTGGTGTGGGTATGCGTCCTGGTCGCTGCACTAGCGCCTCCTCTGGTCGGTCGGGGCGCCTGTTCGCGCTACGTCCCCCCTGGCGAAACTCCTCACCGTCAGGTAACAAGAAGCGGCTGGCGACTCCACATGTATTGGAGGAAGCATGTGGTGGTCTGCAGCCCCCCAGGAAGCATGTGGTAGTCTGCAGCCCTCCCTGGCTCGGCAGAGGGGGTGGAGCAGCGACCGGGACGGCTCGAAAAATAGGGTAATTGGCCAAGTATAATTGACCTTTCGCAAAGTCCCGCCCCCCTTAGTCACTGTTGCTACGCCCGTCAAGCATTTCAGAACTATCCAGGAAGTAGCCGGAAAACACCAAAACATGAAGGAAGAAATCAGCGCATTGTGTGGGTAAAAGTAACAGTAATAATACGTTAGCTGTATTAGCTATCAATACTAGCTAGTAGCAAGCTTAGCTTGGAGCAGGCAGGTATTTTGGTTGATTTTGGATGGATGAAGCTGGCCACGGGGTCTGCTATACTGCCAAATCTATTGCTGACATTGGGCTTCTTGCGTTCTGGGTTTCGGGAAGGGAAAGAAAATGACACCCCCTCCAAACTTTTCAGATGTCTAGTATCCGACTTGCAGATCCCATAGGCACACCGTTTCAGCATTTTGTTGTGTGTTTGAAAGCTTGACGGGCTGTTGCTAAGGTAGGATTGGACAAGCACCGTTCTGGGGCGGGACTTTGCGAAAGGTCAATTGGCTACAACATAGGCTACTTGCTTTAAGTGCTGGCTGATCAGCTGTTACCTATGGTTTAGCAATTAGCTAAGGAGTAGCAATTAGCTAATGATTAACAATTAGCTAGCGAAGCCGCTGCAGTCCAGCATCAGCAGAACAAAAATGACATCCCAGCAGACATCCAGCACTACCACCCTTGGCTTTACACCCATAACTCCATCCTAAAATATAATTGGGCAAACCTCGAAACTCTGTAACTATTTTTTTAAAAGTGTTATTTAAATAAAATGTTGCTCGCTTGCTTGCTAATATCATCAGCCAGGGCCATTTTGCTAGGCTTAGTTGTATGACTGTAAATTGATATGAACCATCCAGCATGTGGTATAGGTGAATGGCAAGGTAGGGAGAAAAAGAGGTCAGAAACTGACAGGTTTATTTACAGAATGTAAATTGCTCTGATCTCCTGCTTAATGTTTAATTTTAACAAAATGAAACTAATAGAAGATAGTTTGCGGCAGGTTGCCACCAATCTTTTGGTAGCAAACAGTCATGGAAAGGGTGTTGGCAGCCTGTATATTTCCACCCACCCATCCATCCATCCATTATCGGGGATTCACCTGACCTACATGTCTTTGGCCTGTGGGAGGAAACCCACGCAGACACGGGGAGAACATGCAAACTCCACGCAGAGGACTACCCCCAAGGGTGGACTACCCCGGGGATCGAACCCAGGACCTTCTAGCTGTAAGGCGCCCGCGCTAAGCACTGCGCCACTGTAACGCCACGCCTGTACATTTGTAAAATATAATTCCATTTAAAGAGACTGTTCTGTTCATAATACTTTGTATTATTCTCTTCTTTAGTGGTAACCACACCGGTGATACAGATACACAGCAGAGTGCACTTACAGAAAGATTTTGTCATGTGTAGTTTTGCGCACTGCAAAGCGGATCCAGAATGACTCTGATTAGCGTGTTAGTGTTCAGAACAAAGGGTTGTCTAATCTGGTTATATTTTATTCAGTTTGCCAAATGATATCAATCAGATTTTGTAGTCTACACACACGTGCACCCAGGGCAATCCTGAAACCACAGAGCCCCCCCCCCACACACACACATATAACAAATCCCAATTTAACTCGTGTTGATTGATACCTTTGAAGTGTACTGTGATGCTGTATAACAAGGTAATACACCAGTTGTGTGAGATCAAATGCCTTTATTGATGATGTCACTCATGTTTCACTGTCTCTACCATTTTATCTGTTGAAACCAGCCAAGCCAAACCCCGTGACGTCACAGATTATAGTACTGTAAGGGATGGGAGAGCCCCGATGACCCAGGTCACACACACATGACAGAGACAAGCTTCGGAGGAGGCGGGGAAGCCATTCCGGGGACAGGCTTCGGAGGCGGTGGGACATCCGCTCCGCGGACAGGCTTTGGAGGCGGCGGGACAGCCGCTCGGGGGACAGACCTCGGAGGCGGCGTGGCAGACGCTCGTGGGACAGACCTCGGAGGCGGCGGAACAGCTGTTCGGGGGACAGACCTCGGAGACGACGTGGCAGCCACTTGGGGGACAGGCTTCGGAGTCGGTGGAGTAGCCACTCCGGGGACAGGCTCCGGAGTCGGCGGGAGAGCAGTTCGGGGAGCAGGCTTTTGAGGAACAAACCGCATGTCGGCAAAGACGGCTGACGGCACAGGAACAGACCGACCAGTCTGGAACTCGGGGACTTTGGGCAACCGACCCCGACAGGTCGGCCGAACAGGAACATGTGGAAGGCGTCGGCCGGTGTGGCCGGCAGCTGGGAGTCGGACTGGACATCGACCGGCTGCCGGAGGACATGAGACTGGCGGAGACTACAGGGATGTCCCCTGGCCAGGCGGGTTCCCTAGAATGAGTCCAGGGCTGGAGCCGGTTCGGCACCATCCATCGACCGGTGGCTTACTATTAAGCCAATCGGAGAAAGGAGAGGGAGATTGGGCGCAGGTGCACTAAAGCAACAATCGGGGGATGGGAGAGCCCCGATGACCCAGGTCACACACCCATGACACAGACAGGTCATTTTACTTTTTTCTTAGACCCTTGTTGTTGTTGGGTTTTTTTCTCTCCCAATTTCCCCCCTTTTTCTCCACAACTATACCTTTTCAATTACCCCACTCCAATATGTCCCGGTTGCTGCTCCACCCCCTCTGCCAATCCGGTTAGAGGCTGCAGACTGCCACGTTTCCTCCGATACACATGAAGTCATATTATTGTCCATTGGCTATCGGGGTTGAAGAGAAGAGGGCAAGACGGAAGAGGGGGAACACCAATGGCAAAAATTCCTCCTCAGGAAGCGCCCGAGGCGGCCCTTCTTGACCTTATGCTGGGTTCCTCCCTTGGCCTCCTCATTTATATCAGGGGAGGATGGTCCTACCGTGGCCTTCTCCTCCTCTTCATCATGCGGGGATGTCTCCCCCTTAGATGAAGCTCTGTAAAGCACAAAACTCTCGTCATTCTACTGTTAACACACTTTAATACATCCTACAGCTTCACACCGATTGTCTGACATTACTGCACATTTCTTTGATCCACTTCACTGGGACACATGGCAAAGTTATATACTTGTCTATAATGTGCATTGTTTGGTTCATCTACCACTAGATACACAGTGACCATACCTGTCTCCGTCATATGTACTGCCATTCACGGAGCTCTTCTCCTTTTCTTCCTTGGCCAGGAGTTTTTTGCCCTTCTTTCTCTCCTCCTTCTCTTTCTTCTTTAAGAGCTTTTCCTCCTTCTTTCTCTCCTTCTCTATCCGAGCCAAGTGTTTTTTCTCTTCCTTCTCCCTCTCCTTTTCTTGCTTCTTTAAGAGCTTTTCCTCCTTCTTTCTCTCCTTCTCTATCCGAGCCAAGTGTTTTTTCTCCTCCTTCTCCCTCTCCTTTGTGGCGTGGCGGTTCTTCTTGTGCTCCCTCGGCTGAGCCAGCAAATCTGGTGCTGGGAGCAGTGTCTCCTCGTCCCCCTCTCTCAGCAGAGCAGAACATCTCGATACATCTTCTTCTCTGCTCCTTTGCAACATCTCTTTTTCCTCCACAGCCTGAGGGAGGCCGAGCAGATGGACTTTCTCCTCGACGAACCAGGCTTCTCGGCGGAGTTTCTCCTCCTCCGACTTTTGGAGGTTCATATTTAACTCGTCAGCCCGGAGGACAGCAGCCATCATCCTTCCTTCAAACTCCTCCTTGGCAAGAATAGCGGCCCGTATCTTTCCCGCTTTGTTCAGAGACTCAACCATGAGGAGGCTATTCTTGAAGTGGAGTATGTCATTCTCCATGCAGAGGGACTTTTTCTCCTCCCGCAACGCCTTTATCTCCGCCTGCAACTCTTTCATCTCCGCCTGCATCTCCTTCATCTCCGCCTGCATCTCCGCCTGCATCTTTTTCCTCTCCGCCTGCATCTTTTTCCTCTCCGCCTGCATCTCCGCCTGCATCTTTTTCCTCTCCGCCTGCATCTTTTTCCTCTCCGCCTGCATCTCCGCCTGCCTCTCCTTCATCTCCGCCTGCAACTCAATGTTGCTGGCTTCCTTTTCCAGGAGAGCACTTTCCTGTTCAATACGCAGGTTTCTGTATTCGTAAAGGAGGTTTGAGACTTCTTCCACTACACTATGCAGGTGAGGGAACTTTCTCTGCTCCTCCTTCCACTCCGTCACATCTGGGGGTCCCTCGTACCCCTGCTCTCTCACCGGACATTGTCGCTCAACTTCTCGTGGGTTCCGCATCTTTTCCTTCTCACTTCGCTGTGTGCGGCAAGGAGCTCCTCTCTCTACCGTGTCCAACGAGCAAATGAAGGGCGCGGCCGCTGAACGCACTTTTAACCGCTCCTGTGAACGTTCTAGAACGCTGCGCGCCAACAGCGACCACGCCTACTTCCGGAAATCCAGCGAATTATAATATTTCAATACGTTTACAGCCATAGAGAGATTGAATCTGTTCATTGCACAAACCGTAGACGGTTTAAAATTATAAAAAATAATTATTATAAAAGATATTTAAATAGTTTTGACTACCTAGGTAAAGAAGGGGGGGGGATGACAATTTTGATTGGAGCTCCAAATTTGAGTCCAGTTAAGCGGAAGCGTTGCTGGTCAGTTTTTTTCTTTTCTTTTTTTCATACCCAATAACCAATGAAGTTCAAGAAATCTCTTAACATGTAATATAAATGTTACCCCTGTAATGAGCCGCTGGTTTGTTTTTCCATTGAGATGGAGAGTAATTATGCTTTTGTATCTGAACGTGCCCAGTGGCTGTTGGGGTAGGCCCCAGCATCCCGCGAGCCTAATTAGGATAAGCGGCTTGGATAATGGATGGGTATCTGAAGGTAACCGACCTTCTGCAACTGTGACCATGATAAAACATGTTGGACAGACAAACAGAAATATTAATCATAAACGGTCAGTTACTAATGTAAGGTAGTGATGTAAATCCGCCACAGGGTGGCACTGTTACGCCGTATGTTCCCCTGGGAATGCCGCAAATGGCGATGTTTGTCCCTCTTGCAACACCGTACCCCTCGTTCTTGTCCCGGGCAAAATGCTACGTTGATCACATGTTTTGGTTTCTTCTGCCGGAAGGTGAGCAGCGTTGCTGGCGGTCTGCATTATCATAAAAATATTGATTTATATCGCACATATTGTCTAACTGTTTATTCTGTGGTGTTAATAGACAAGTTGGCTTATAACCTAGTTAAAGTTTGATGTCGAACATTGTATTTGGCAAGAGAAATGTGACAAAAAGTGTTGGCTAGCCTGTTGAGCATTAGCATGGCATATAACGCAGGATGCAGTATTATTTGAGCAGACTATCCATGGTGTTTTTTTGTTTAATTTTATGGGTAACAAGTGCCTTATTTAATTTATAATGGATGACATTTGCTTTGGTTTTGCCGTAAGGTAGCATTTTGATATGAGATGTGTTTATGTAACCCGCACTTTGCGTTGGGCCGTCGTCTCCCTACACGCCCTGGGACTCTGCGTTGTGTTTGTTGTGGTGTGATGTTTGCGTGGAAAAGGAAGGAGGCGGAGGCTTGGGATCGTGGCTGAGACCTGGACACTTTATTGGCACTCGCTTACACTTCACCTCTCATCAATCAGCTGGCCGCTGGCCTCCTCATACTCACAGCTTCCGGCAGAAGAAACAAAAACATTTTCTTTCTCAATAAAATTAAAATAAAAAGTGCAAATGTGCAAATAAACACATCTCATATCATTCCCAGGGGAACATACGGCGTAACAGTGCCACCCTGTGGCGGATTTACATTACTACCTTACACACACATAGGTACTCACCCACACCCAAACATGCCCATTTACCCCGTTTGCTGCTGAGACACACACACATACACACACATACACACACACACATGCCCTTATACTTACCTTAGACTTACCTTTTAGTGTTCAGAAAATGTAGAGGGTTTTGAAGTTTGGAAATGTCTGGAGTCCATTTCTTTTTGTCAGGGAGCGTGTGACGCCCACAATATGTGTGGTCACATGTAATGTATGTTGTTATGTTGCTTATTTAGTTTCTTTGGTTATATCATTATTATATTAATAATATGCTTCTTATTCCGCTGTGAGCCATTATGGCAATAATACTCCCTTTGCTGAAATACAGGGACTGGTAGGGTTTCAGCCTCGCCAGGAGGGGGCAGTGTGGTGCCACTGACGGACCTTCGCGGTTTCCTTACAAAGCTGAGGAACGCTGAACCAGCAAACACTGCATTGCCTAATTATTTCTTTTTATCCTGTTTAACGGGTTTGTAACGGTTCAAGCTGATATATCTATTATACGCATGTTGATTTACCCTTGTGTGAATATTACCAGATCGATTTTGTAAGAGTGATTATTGTGTAAATATATTTTTGGGAGGAGAGAAGTTTCTGTCATGTAACGTAACGTTAGCTAACGTGAATATGGCTAGTAGCTAGCTAGCTAGTAGCGAGCTCGCGGTGGGAGATCCAGATATTTCATATAGCCTTGACTCCAGTACGTTTCCCCTTTGGATTTATACGGTTTTATTATTCTTTATTTGTGTATACCATTGCATTGAGTTGTGTAAGGAAAACGGTTTAGCTAATCTGAAGCTCAGACGTTCATATAGCCTATCTATGCTATGGATGCTAGTTAGCGTTAGCTAGAGAAAGTGCTCCGGTGATTTGACGTTGGTTTTAGGTCACGCGGGGACGGATGACAGTTCAGTCACTAGATGACCATATAGTAGGCTAGTTAATGCCTGATGCTTACGTTACTCATTTGTAAAGATAATGAATGAACCTGCTACTACATGTAATATGCTTGATTGATGATTTGTTGATGATTTATTGAAATAAAGAGAACATATTCAACAAAATATGATGAATACTAATAGACAAAGCTGAGGGACGCTGAACCAGGAGACACTGCATTGCCTAATTATGTCTTTTTATCCTGTTTAACAGGAATACTTATCTGTATACATGTTCTCAAGCCAGAGAAGTGTACCATAAGAGATTTCAGACTCCTGGCAGCCTTGTCGTGGTTCTTTTTCTGTTCCCACTTCAGCTGCGTGTGTTTCTGTGTCAGTTCCCTGTTTTCCTTTTTCACAGGCACGCATGGCAGGCATGCATGTTGCGCCGTTTACGGTCCATGAAGAGCTCTGCAGGAGACGCTCCACATGCCAGAGGTGAGGACCGATAGGTCAACAATGCCAGATAAGGGTCTGAGTTGGTTTCAGTGGCCTTTTTCAGAGTCTTTTGACAATTTCCACTCCTTTCTCTGCCTTCCCATTTGCCTGGGGATGGAGAGGGCTTGATGTGGTGGGTTGGAACCCATATTCTTCTGCAAACATAGAGATCTCACTGTACATAGAGCTTGTACCCGTCCAGCCAAACATACAGTAATGTTGTGTTCACCAGTGAATGTGGGGGTACAGATACACCAGTAAAGCAGGCATTTCTATGAGAGTAAAGACACTACGACGACCGGGATTTCACTCCTACATAGAACGACCATGGGCGGTCAAAATGACCGCCACGGTTTTTAAACTCTATACTCTGTCAAGATAAATACCCAGTTGAGATGTTAATGCATTACATATGTTAGTGTGTCTGTTATGAAACTAACTGACACCAAAATTAACATTTTAACAACTTTAATACTAATTTTAAACAATTGAAAATGGCCGCTGTCCAACGCCTGTAAATACTGCAGCGCCTCGGTGGTAGTCATGCTGCGTCTGTAACCAGACATGTTGGACATAATCACACATCAAGTTTAGACTATTTCTCTCCACTGGAGGGCGCTATTGTGTTTCTAGGACAGAGCAATTAACTTCACAAAGGAAATAACGCAACCAACACACGTCATAAATACTGACATGACGCACACGATCACGTGCAAATTACGAGCGGCCATTTTGACCGCTCATGGTCGTTTTAGGTAGATCTTATCATCACTTTATTTATTTATTTATTTTTGTGCCGTTGATCTAAAACTCATTTTAATGCAAATATATGCGATTTTAGGAGCATTCAGGGACGGGCAGGTCTGTATCTTTTCCCACAAAGTTATTAAACTTTGACAATCCAAAACGGTCACTACTGCCAACAGTGACTCATAACAAGAAAGATGTTTTTAAACCCTAAAAAGATTTTCACCATTTAGGGAGGGGCTTGTATCACACCCGTGTGTTTGTGCTGGAACTTCATTCTCACCACGGACCGCTTTTTAGAAGTGTAAGTATTCCTAAATGCTTTTGTTTCTTGTTACCTGAAGCACCAATTCAGAATAATTCTTCCACTTGGTTACAAAAGCTTGGCAAGGAAATATACTGAAACTTCAAATAACATCCTTATACTTGGAAATACAGCACAAGGCTCAGCAGACTGCAGGCCGATGAAATGCAAAAGGAAGTGTCACGGTGACTGTTCATCCTGAGAATAAAGAAAATAGACCCCCCCACCACCAGAAGATTAAACAGGGTCATATAGCTGATACTTTTGTCCGTATAGCCACACTGGCTCAATTGTGTTTAGCTCCAACCACGCAACCAAACTCCACTGAAGAACACAATAGCTTCAGCCGTGCAGTAACTCTAGAGGATACACAATCAATACAGGACACTGCTTTAAACTGTTCCTGGCATCGGGGAGATAATGTGCCTTTCATGGGCTGCTTTTCCTCATTCCTTAACAGCTACGACAGACATGCTGTGGCATCTGAAAGACTTGGGGCCATGCTAATGCACTGCAAAACCCTCGGGTTTTCAAGCCATTTCACCTCATCTTAGATGTGCATGTTTCTTCAAGTGGAAGAGAACTGGCAGTCATGTCACACAGCGTCTCTTGTATCTACTGCAACTCGGCTGTTCCTCAGCCAGGTGAAGTTATTTTGAAACAAGCGTGTCAGTCTGATTCCTGTAGAACTGGGTGCTCGGGTGGTGACTAAGCACAAGCCTCTCCTCACGGTTCAAACCCACAGCGTTGCTTCCAGCTTGGCCGGGTGTCACACGACTGGATTTAGGAATAATAATGTAGGGAATTCAGGGGCAGCCAATACGTGAACCCGGGTGCTCACACTGAAGGGGGTAACTCACTTCAACCACCACCACCAATGTGTAGCACCACCTGGCTGGTGCACGGCAGTCATATTTTACCAGAACGCTCACCACACATGAGCTTGAGGTGGAGAGGGAGGAATAACTGAGCCAGTTACATGGGGGGATGATCAGGTGGCCGGGTGGAGAGAGCCAGGCTGGGAAAGTTGCCAGCACACCGGGGGACCCCTACTCTTTACAATAAGTGATCTTTAACGACCATAGTGAGTCAGGACGTCGGTTTAACGTGTCATCTGAAGGACGACACCTCCTATAGCACAGTGTCCCCGTCACTGCACTGGGGCATTGGGGTGTGATATTTGTTGTTTTTATTAGGTCCAGAGGGAAGACTGCCCCCTACTGGCCCAACAACTCCACTTCCGGCAGCAACTCAGGTCTGTGAATGTTCTTATTCATCCAGGTCATGGTTATCCAAAGGAGTTGAATCAAGTGCAACTGGACATGGTATATATCCGAGAAGACGTTTCGCCTCCAAGAACAACAGTCGGTCACTAACGGCTCCAACGACTCTCATGACCACTGAACAATGAAGTCGAAACAAACACCCCCGACGACCGTCGCTGCTAAACAAATGCATATGAATGGCTCCGATGGCGACGGGCGCGGCCAAACATCGGTACACAAAAGAGCCACTCATAGCTATTGCTCTGACATCGACTCCTAGAGGATAAATACTGAGTCTCATCACCAGCCAGTCAGACAAGCTTGGTCTAGTCAGAAAGGCAGGAACTGAGGAAGCCTCTTGGATGAGAGGTGAAACGTCTTCACGGATATATACCAAGTCCAGTTGCACTTGATTGAACTCCTTTGGATGCCGGCAGTAGGAATGTTCCTCGGTGGCAGGGCTGGTATGTAGTGATGTTGTGTCCACACACATCGGTCCCTCAGAGAGACCTGCATGTTCACACACATCAGTCCCACAGAGAGACCTGCAGGTTCACACACTTCAGTCCCACAGAGACCTGCAGGTTCACGCAAATCAGTCCTACAGAGAGACCTGCAGGTTCACACAATTCAGTCCTACAGAGAGACCTGCAGGTTCAAACAATTCAGTCCTACAGAGACCTGCAGGTTCCCACACATCGGTCCCACAGAGAGACCTGCAGGTTCAAACACATCAGTCCCACAGAGACCTGCAGGTTCACACACATCAGTCCCACAGAGAGACCTGCAGGTTCACACACATCAGTCTCACAGAGAGACCTGCAGGTTCACACACACCAGTCTCACAGAGAGACCTACAGGTTCACACACATCAGTCCCACAGAGACCTGCAGGTTCACACACATCAGTCCCACAGAGACCTGCAGGTTCACACACATCAGTCCCAAAGAGACTTGCAGGTTCACACACATCAGTCCTACAGAGACCTGCAGGTTAACACACATCAGTCCCACAGAGACATCAGTCCCACGGAGACCTGCAGGTTCACACACATCAGTCCCACAGAGACATCAGTCCCACAGAGACCTGCAGGTTCACACACATCAGTCCCACAGAGAGACCTGCATGTTCACGCACATCAGTGCTACAGAGATCTGCAGGTTCACACACTTCAGTCCCACAGAGAGACCTGCAGGTTCACACACTTCAGTCCCAGAGAGAGACCTGCAGGTTCACACGCTTCAGTCCTACAGAGACTGGAGGTTCACACACTTCAGTCCTACAGAGACCTGCAGCTTCAAACACATCAGTCCCACAGAGACCTGCAGGTTCACACACTTCAGTCCCACAGAGACCTGCAGGTTCACACACATCAGTCCTACAGAGACCTGCAGGTTCACACACTTCAGTCCCACAAGAGACCTGCAGGTTCACACACATCAGTCCCACAAGAGAGACCTGCAGGTTCCCACAAATCAGTCCTACAGAGAGACCTGCAGGTTCACACACATCAGTCCCAAAGAGACCTGCAGGTTCACACACTTCAGTCCCAAAGAGACCTGCAGGTTCACACACTTCAGTCCTACAGAGACCAGCAGGGTCACACACATCAGTCCCACAGAGAGACCTGCAGGTTCACACACATCAGTCCCACATAGAGACCTGCAGGTTCACACACATCAGTCCCACAGAGACCTGCAGGTTCACACACATCAGTCCTACAGAGAGACCTGCAGGTTCACACACATCAGTCCTACAGAGACCTGTAGGTTCACACACATCAGTCCCACAAGAGAGACCTGCAGGTTCCCACAAATCAGTCCTACAGAGAGACCTGCAGGTTCACACACATCAGTCCCAAAGAGACCTGCAGGTTCACACACTTCAGTCCCAAAGAGACCTGCAGGTTCACACACATCAGTCCCACAAGAGAGACCTGCAGGTTCACACACATCAGTCCCACATAGAGACCTGCAGGTTCACACACATCAGTCCCACAGAGAGACCTGCAGGTTCACACACATCAGTCCCACAGAGAGACCTGCAGGTTCACACACATAAGTCCCACATAGAGACCTGCAGGTTCACACACATCAGTCCCACAGAGACCTGCAAGTTCACGCACATCAGTCCTACAGAGAGACCTGCAGGTTCACACACATCAGTCCTACAGAGACCTGCAGGTTCACACACATCAGTCCCACAGAGAGACCTGCAGGTTCACACACATCAGTCCCACAGAGAGACCTGCAGGTTCACACACATCAGTCCTACAGAGACCTGCAGGTTCACACACTTCAGTCCCACAAGAGACCTGCAGGTTCACACACATCAGTCCCACAGAGAGACCTGTAGGTTCACACACATCAGTCCCACAAGAGAGACCTGCAGGTTCCCACAAATCAGTCCTACAGAGAGACCTGCAGGTTCACACACATCAGTCCCAAAGAGACCTGCAGGTTCACACACTTCAGTCCCAAAGAGACCTGCAGGTTCACACACATCAGTCCCACAAGAGAGACCTGCAGGTTCACACACATCAGTCCCACAGAGACCTGCAGGTTCACACACTTCAGTCCTAGAGAGACCTGCAGGTTCACACACATCAGTCCCACAGAGACCTGCAGGTTCACACACTTCAGTCCCACAGAGAGTCCTGCAGGTTCACACACATCAGTCCTACAGAGACTTGCAGGTTCACACACATCAGTCCTACAGAGACTTGCAGGTTCTCACACATCTGTCCCACAGAGAGACCTGCAGGTTCACACACATCAGTCCCACAGAGACCTGCAGGTTCACACACGTCAGTCCCACAATGAGACCTGCAGGTTCACACACGTCAGTCCCACAGAGAGACCAGCAGGTTCACAAACTTCAGTCCCACAGAGACCTGCATGTTCACACACATCAGTCCCACAGAGACCTGCATGTTCACACACATCAGTCCCACAGAGACCTGCATGTTCACACACATCAGTCCCACAGAGACCTGCAGGTTCACACACATCAGTCCCATAGAGACCTGCAGGTTCACACACATCAGTCCCACAGAGAGACCTGCAGGTTCACACACATCAGTCCCACAGAGACCTGCAGGTTCACACACTTCAGTCCCACAGAGAGTCCTGCAGGTTCACACACATCAGTCCTACAGAGACCTGCAGGTTCACACACATCTGTCCTACAGAGAGACCTGCAGGTTCACACACATCAGTCCCACACAGAGACCTGCAGGTTCACACACATCAGTCCCACAGAGACCTGCAGGTTCACACACATCAGTCCCACACAGAGACCTGCAGGTTCACACACATCAGTCCCACACAGAGACCTGCAGGTTCACACACATCAGTCCCACAGAGACCTGCAGGTTCACACACTTCAGTCCTACAGAGAGACCTGCAGGTTCACACACATCAGTCCCACAGAGAGACCTGCAGGTTCTCACACATCTGTACCACCGATACCTGCAGGTTCACACAATTCAGTCCCACAGAAAGACCTGCAGCTTCACACACTTCAGTCCTACAGAGAGACCTGCGGGTTCACACACATCAGTCGTACAGAGACCTGCAGGGTCTCACACACATCAGTCCCACAGAAAGACCTGCTGGTTCACACACATCAGTCCCACAGAGACCTGCAGGTTCACACACATCAGTCCCACAGAGAGACCAGGAGGTTCACACACATCAGTCCCACAGAGAGACCTGCAGGTTCTCACACATCAGTCCCACAGAGACCTGCAGGTTCACACACTTCAGTCCTAGAGAGACCTGCAGGTTCTCACACATTTGTCCCACAGAGACCTGCACGTTCACACACTTCAGTCCCACAGAGACCTGCAGGTTCCCACAAATCAGTCCTACAGAGAGACCTGCAGGTTCACACACTTCAGTCCCACAGAGACCTGCAGGTTCACACACATCAGTCCTACAGAGAGACCTGCAGGTTCACACACTTCAGTCCCACAGAGACCTGCAGGTTCACACACATCAGTCCCACAGAGAGACCTGCAGGTTCACACACATCAGTCCCACAGAGACCTGCAGGTTCACACACTTCAGTCCCACAGAGAGTCCTGCAGGTTCACACACATCAGTCCTACAGAGACCTGCAGGTTCACACACATCAGTCCTACAGAGACTTGCAGGTTCTCACACATCTGTCCCACAGAGACCTGCAGGTTCACACACGTCAGTCCCACAATGAGACCTGCAGGTTCACACACATCAGTCCCACAGCGACCTGCAGGTTCACAAAAGTCAGTCCCACAGAGAGACCAGCAGGTTCACAAACTTCAGTCCCACAGAGACCTGCCGGTTCACACACATCAGTCCCACAGAGACCTGCATGTTCACACACATCAGTCCCACAGAGAGACCAGCAGGTTTGCACACCTCAGTCCCACAGAGACCTGCGGGTTCACACACATCTGTCCCACAGAGACCTGCAGGTTCACACACATCAGTCCCACAGAGACCTGCAGGTTCACACACATCAGTCCCACAGAGACCTGCATGTTCACACACATCAGTCCCACAGAAAGACCTGCTGGTTCACACACATCAGTCCCACAGAGACCTGCAGGTTCACACACATCAGTCTCACAGAGAGACCTGCAGGTTCACACACATCAGTCTCACAGAGAGACCTGCAGGTTCACACACATCAGTCCCACACAGAGACCTGCAGGTTCACACACATCAGTCCCACAGAGACCTGCAGGTTCACACACATCAGTCCCACACAGAGACCTGCAGGTTCACACACATCAGTCCCACAGAGACCTGCAGGTTCACACACTTCAGTCCCACAGAGGCCTTCTAATTCACACACATCAGTCCTACAGAGACCTGCAGGTTCACACACATCAGTCTTACAGAGACCTGCAGGTTCTCACACATCTGTACCACCGAGACCTGCAGGTTCACACAATTCAGTCCTACAGAGAGACCTGCGGGTTCACACACATCAGTCGTACAGAGACCTGCAGGGTCTCACACACATCAGTCCCACAGAAAGACCTGCTGGTTCACACACATCAGTCCCACAGAGACCTGCAGGTTCACACACATCAGTCCCACAGAGAGACCAGGAGGTTCACACACTTCAGTCCCACAAGAGAGACCTGCAGGTTCACACACATCAGTCCCACAGAGAGACCTGCAGGTTCACACACATCAGTCCCACAGAGACCTGCAGGTTCACACACTTCAGTCCTAGAGAGACCTGCAGGTTCACACACATCAGTCCCACAGAGACCTGCACGTTCACACACTTCAGTCCCACAGAGACCTGCAGGTTCCCACAAATCAGTCCTACAGAGAGACCTGCAGGTTCACACACATCAGTCCTACAGAGAGACCTGCAGGTTCACACACTTCAGTCCCACAGAGACCTGCAGGTTCACACACATCAGTCCCACAGAGAGACCTGCAGGTTCACACACATCAGTCCCACAGAGACCTGCAGGTTCACACACTTCAGTCCCACAGAGAGTCCTGCAGGTTCACACACATCAGTCCTACAGAGACCTGCAGGTTCACACACATCAGTCCTACAGAGACTTGCAGGTTCTCACACATCTGTCCCACAGAGACCTGCAGGTTCACACACATCAGTCCCACAATGAGACCTGCAGGTTCACACACATCAGTCCCACAGCGACCTGCAGGTTCACAAACGTCAGTCCCACAGAGAGACCAGCAGGTTCACAAACTTCAGTCCCACAGAGACCTGCCGGTTCACACACATCAGTCCCACAGAGACCTGCATGTTCACACACATCAGTCCCACAGAGAGACCAGCAGGTTTGCACACCTCAGTCCCACAGAGACCTGCGGGTTCACACACATCTGTCCCACAGAGACCTGCAGGTTCACACACATTAGTCCCACAGAGATCTGCAGGTTCACACACATCAGTCCCACAGAGACCTGCATGTTCACACACATCAGTCCCACAGAGACCTGCTGGTTCACACACATCAGTCCCACAGAGACCTGCAGGTTCACACACATCAGTCTCACAGAGAGACCTGCAGGTTCACACACATCAGTCTCACAGAGAGACCTGCAGGTTCACACACATCAGTCCCACACAGAGACCTGCAGGTTCACACACATCAGTCCCACAGAGACCTGCAGGTTCACACACATCAGTCCCACACAGAGACCTGCAGGTTCACACACATCAGTCCCACAGAGACCTGCAGGTTCACACACTTCAGTCCCACAGAGGCCTTCTAATTCACACACATCAGTCCTACAGAGACCTGCAGGTTCACACACATCAGTCTTACAGAGACCTGCAGGTTCTCACACATCTGTACCACCGAGACCTGCAGGGTCACACAAATCAGTCCCACAGAGAGACCTGCGGGTTCACACACATCAGTCGTACAGAGACCTGCAGGGTCTCACACACATCAGTCCCACAGAAAGACCTGCTGGTTCACACACATCAGTCCCACAGAGACCTGCAGGTTCACACACATCAGTCCCACAGAGAGACCAGGAGGTTCACACACTTCAGTCCCACAAGAGAGACCTGCAGGTTCACACACATCAGTCCCACAGAGACCTGCAGGTTCACACACTTCAGTCCTAGAGAGACCTGCAGGTTCACACACATCAGTCCCACAGAGACCTGCACGTTCACACACTTCAGTCCCACAGAGACCTGCAGGTTCACACACATCAGTCCTACAGAGAGACCTGCAGGTTCACACACATCAGTCCTACAGAGAGACCTGCAGGTTCACACACTTCAGTCCCACAGAGACCTGCAGGTTCACACACATCAGTCCCACAGAGAGACCTGCAGGTTCACACACATCAGTCCCACAGAGACCTGCAGGTTCACACACTTCAGTCCCACAGAGAGTCCTGCAGGTTCACACACATCAGTCCTACAGAGACCTGCAGGTTCACACACATCAGTCCTACAGAGACCTGCAGGTTCACACACATCAGTCCCACAGAGAGACCTGCAGGTTCACACACATCAGTCCCACAGAGACCTGCAGGTTCACACACGTCAGTCCCACAATGAGACCTGCAGGTTCACACACGTCAGTCCCACAGAGAGACCAGCAGGTTCACAAACTTCAGTCCCACAGAGACCTGCCGGTTCACACACATCAGTCCCACAGAGACCTGCATGTTCACACACATCAGTCCCACAGAGACCTGCATGTTCACACACATCAGTCCCACAGAGACCTGCGGGTTCACACACATCTGTCCCACAGAGACCTGCAGGTTCACACACATCAGTCCCACAGAGACCTGCAGGTTCACACACATCAGTCCCATAGAGACCTGCAGGTTCACACACATCAGTCCCACAGAGAGACCTGCAGGTTCACACACATCAGTCCCACAGAGACCTGCAGGTTCACACACTTCAGTCCCACAGAGAGTCCTGCAGGTTCACACACATCAGTCCTACAGAGACCTGCAGGTTCACACACATCAGTCCTACAGAGAGACCTGCAGGTTCACACACATCTGTCCCACAGAGACCTGCAGGTTCACACACGTCAGTCCCACAATGAGACCTGCAGGTTCACACACATCAGTCCCACAGCGACCTGCAGGTTCACACACGTCAGTCCCACAGAGAGACCAGCAGGTTCACAAACTTCAGTCCCACAGAGACCTGCCGGTTCACACACATCAGTCCCACAGAGACCTGCATGTTCACACACATCAGTCCCACAGAGAGACCTGCAGGTTTGCACACCTCAGTCCTACAGAGACCTGCAGGTTCACACACATCTGTCCCACAGAGACCTGCAGGTTCACACACATCAGTCCCACAGAGACCTGCAGGTTCACACACATAAGTCCCACAGAGACCTGCATGTTCACACACATCAGTCCCACAGAAAGACCTGCTGGTTCACACACATCAGTCCCACAGAGACCTGCAGGTTCACACACATCAGTCTCACAGAGAGACCTGCAGGTTCACACACATCAGTCTCACAGAGAGACCTGCAGGTTCACACACATCAGTCCCACACAGAGACCTGCAGGTTCACACACATCAGTCCCACAGAGACCTGCAGGTTCACACACATCAGTCCCACACAGAGACCTGCAGGTTCACACACATCAGTCCTACAGAGACCTGCAGGTTCACACACATCAGTCTTACAGAGACCTGCAGGTTCTCACACATCTGTACCACCGAGACCTGCAGGTTCACACAATTCAGTCCTACAGAGAGACCTGCGGGTTCACACACATCAGTCGTACAGAGACCTGCAGGGTCTCACACACATCAGTCCCACAGAAAGACCTGCTGGTTCACACACATCAGTCCCACAGAGACCTGCAGGTTCACACACATCAGTCCCACAGAGAGACCAGGAGGTTCACACACTTCAGTCCCACAAGAGAGACCTGCAGGTTCACACACATCAGTCCCACAGAGAGACCTGCAGGTTCACACACATCAGTCCCACAGAGACCTGCAGGTTCACACACTTCAGTCCTAGAGAGACCTGCAGGTTCACACACATCAGTCCCACAGAGACCTGCACGTTCACACACTTCAGTCCCACAGAGACCTGCAGGTTCCCACAAATCAGTCCTACAGAGAGACCTGCAGGTTCACACACATCAGTCCTACAGAGAGACCTGCAGGTTCACACACTTCAGTCCCACAGAGACCTGCAGGTTCACACACATCAGTCCCACAGAGAGACCTGCAGGTTCACACACATCAGTCCCACAGAGACCTGCAGGTTCACACACTTCAGTCCCACAGAGAGTTCTGCAGGTTCACACACATCAGTCCTACAGAGACCTGCAGGTTCACACACATCAGTCCTACAGAGACTTGCAGGTTCTCACACATCTGTCCCACAGAGAGACCTGCAGGTTCACACACATCAGTCCCACAGAGACCTGCAGGTTCACACACGTCAGTCCCACAATGAGACCTGCAGGCTCACACACGTCAGTCCCACAGAGAGACCAGCAGGTTCACAAACTTCAGTCCCACAGAGACCTGCCGGTTCACACACATCAGTCCCACAGAGACCTGCATGTTCACACACATATGTCCCACAGAGACCTGCATGTTCACACACATCAGTCCCACAGAGACCTGCGGGTTCACACACATCTGTCCCACAGAGACCTGCAGGTTCACACACATCAGTCCCACAGAGACCTGCAGGTTCACACACATCAGTCCCATAGAGACCTGCAGGTTCACACACATCAGTCCCACAGAGAGACCTGCAGGTTCACACACATCAGTCCCACAGAGACCTGCAGGTTCACACACTTCAGTCCCACAGAGAGTCCTGCAGGTTCACACACATCAGTCCTACAGAGACCTGCAGGTTCACACACATCAGTCCTACAGAGACTTGCAGGTTCTCACACATCTGTCCCACAGAGACCTGCAGGTTCACACACGTCAGTCCCACAATGAGACCTGCAGGTTCACACACATCAGTCCCACAGCGACCTGCAGGTTCACACACGTCAGTCCCACAGAGAGACCAGCAGGTTCACAAACTTCAGTCCCACAGAGACCTGCCGGTTCACACACATCAGTCCCACAGAGACCTGCATGTTCACACACATCAGTCCCACAGAGAGACCAGCAGGTTTGCACACCTCAGTCCCACAGAGACCTGCGGGTTCACACACATCTGTCCCACAGAGACCTGCAGGTTCACACACATCAGTCCCACAGAGACCTGCAGGTTCACACACATCAGTCCCACAGAGACCTGCAGGTTCACACACATCAGTCCCACAGAGAGACCTGCAGGTTCACACACATCAGTCCCACAGAGACCTGCAGGTTCACACACATCAGTCTCACAGAGAGACCTGCAGGTTCACACACATCAGTCTCACAGAGAGACCTGCAGGTTCACACACATCAGTCCCACAGAGACCTGCAGGTTCACACACATCAGTCCCACACAGAGACCTGCAGGTTCACACACATCAGTCCCACAGAGACCTGCAGGTTCACACACATCAGTCCCACAGAGACCTGCAGGTTCACACACTTCAGTCCCACAGAGAGACCAGCAGGTTCACACACATCAGTCTTACAGAGACCTGCAGGTTCTCACACATCTGTACCACCGAGACCTGCAGATTCACACAATTCAGTCCTACAGAGAGACCTGCGGGTTCACACACATCAGTCGTACAGAGACCTGCAGGGTCTCACACACATCAGTCCCACAGAAAGACCTGCTGGTTCACACACATCAGTCCCACAGAGACCTGCAGGTTCACACACATCAGTCCCACAGAGAGACCCGAAGGTTCACACACATCAGTCCCACAGAGAGACCTGCAGGTTCACACACATCAGTCCCACAGAGACCTGCAGGTTCACACACTTCAGTCCTAGAGAGACCTGCAGGTTCACACACATCAGTCCCACAGAGACCTGCACGTTCACACACTTCAGTCCCACAGAGACCTGCAGGTTCACACAAATCAGTCCTACAGAGAGACCTGCAGGTTCACACACATCAGTCCTACAGAGAGACCTGCAGGTTCACACACTTCAGTCCCACAGAGACCTGCAGGTTCACACACATCAGTCCCACAGAGAGACCTGCAGGTTCACACACATCAGTCCCACAGAGACCTGCAGGTTCACACACGTCAGTCCCACAATGAGACCTGCAGGTTCACACACGTCAGTCCCACAGAGAGACCAGCAGGTTCACAAACTTCAGTCCCACAGAGACCTGCCGGTTCACACACATCAGTCCCACAGAGACCTGCATGTTCACACACATCAGTCCCACAGAGACCTGCATGTTCACACACATCAGTCCCACAGAGACCTGCGGGTTCACACACATCTGTCCCACAGAGACCTGCAGGTTCACACACATCAGTCCCACAGAGACCTGCAGGTTCACACACATCAGTCCCATAGAGACCTGCAGGTTCACACACATCAGTCCCACAGAGAGACCTGCAGGTTCACACACATCAGTCCCACAGAGACCTGCAGGTTCACACACTTCAGTCCCACAGAGAGTCCTGCAGGTTCACACACATCAGTCCTACAGAGACCTGCAGGTTCACACACATCAGTCCTACAGAGACTTGCAGGTTCTCACACATCTGTCCCACAGAGACCTGCAGGTTCACACACGTCAGTCCCACAATGAGACCTGCAGGTTCACACACATCAGTCCCACAGCGACCTGCAGGTTCACACACGTCAGTCCCACAGAGAGACCAGCAGGTTCACAAACTTCAGTCCCACAGAGACCTGCCGGTTCACACACATCAGTCCCACAGAGACCTGCATGTTCACACACATCAGTCCCACAGAGAGACCAGCAGGTTTGCACACCTCAGTCCCACAGAGACCTGCGGGTTCACACACATCTGTCCCACAGAGACCTGCAGGTTCACACACATCAGTCCCACAGAGACCTGCAGGTTCACACACATAAGTCCCACAGAGACCTGCATGTTCACACACATCAGTCCCACAGAAAGACCTGCTGGTTCACACACATCAGTCCCACAGAGACCTGCAGGTTCACACACATCAGTCTCACAGAGAGACCTGCAGGTTCACACACATCAGTCTCACAGAGAGACCTGCAGGTTCACACACATCAGTCCCACACAGAGACCTGCAGGTTCACACACATCAGTCCCACAGAGACCTGCAGGTTCACACACATCAGTCCCACACAGAGACCTGCAGGTTCACACACATCAGTCCTACAGAGACCTGCAGGTTCACACACATCAGTCCCACAGAGAGACCAGCAGGTTTGCACACCTCAGTCCCACAGAGACCTGCGGGTTCACACACATCTGTCCCACAGAGACCTGCAGGTTCACACACATTAGTCCCACAGAGACCTGCAGGTTCACACACATCAGTCCCACAGAGACCTGCATGTTCACACACATCAGTCCCACAGAAAGACCTGCTGGTTCACACACATCAGTCCCACAGAGACCTGCAGGTTCACACACATCAGTCTCACAGAGAGACCTGCAGGTTCACACACATCAGTCTCACAGAGAGACCTGCAGGTTCACACACATCAGTCCCACACAGAGACCTGCAGGTTCACACACATCAGTCCCACAGAGACCTGCAGGTTCACACACATCAGTCCCACACAGAGACCTGCAGGTTCACACACATCAGTCCCACAGAGACCTGCAGGTTCACACACTTCAGTCCCACAGAGGCCTTCTAATTCACACACATCAGTCCTACAGAGACCTGCAGGTTCACACACATCAGTCTTACAGAGACCTGCAGGTTCTCACACATCTGTACCACCGAGACCTGCAGGTTCACACAATTCAGTCCTACAGAGAGACCTGCGGGTTCACACACATCAGTCGTACAGAGACCTGCAGGGTCTCACACACATCAGTCCCACAGAAAGACCTGCTGGTTCACACACATCAGTCCCACAGAGACCTGCAGGTTCACACACATCAGTCCCACAGAGAGACCAGGAGGTTCACACACTTCAGTCCCACAAGAGAGACCTGCAGGTTCACACACATCAGTCCAACAGAGACCTGCAGGTTCACACACTTCAGTCCTAGAGAGACCTGCAGGTTCACACACATCAGTCCCACAGAGACCTGCACGTTCACACACTTCAGTCCCACAGAGACCTGCAGGTTCCCACAAATCAGTCCTACAGAGAGACCTGCAGGTTCACACACATCAGTCCTACAGAGAGACCTGCAGGTTCACACACTTCAGTCCCACAGAGACCTGCAGGTTCACACACATCAGTCCCACAGAGAGACCTGCAGGTTCACACACATCAGTCCCACAGAGACCTGCAGGTTCACACACTTCAGTCCCACAGAGAGTCCTGCAGGTTCACACACATCAGTCCTACAGAGACCTGCAGGTTAACACACATCAGTCCTACAGAGACTTGCAGGTTCTCACACATCTGTCCCACAGAGAGACCTGCAGGTTCACACACATCAGTCCCACAGAGACCTGCAGGTTCACACACGTCAGTCCCACAATGAGACCTGCAGGTTCACACACGTCAGTCCCACAGAGAGACCAGCAGGTTCACAAACTTCAGTCCCACAGAGACCTGCCGGTTCACACACATCAGTCCCACAGAGACCTGCATGTTCACACACATCAGTCCCACAGAGACCTGCATGTTCACACACATCAGTCCCACAGAGACCTGCGGGTTCACACACATCTGTCCCACAGAGACCTGCAGGTTCACACACATCAGTCCCACAGAGACCTGCAGGTTCACACACATCAGTCCCATAGAGACCTGCAGGTTCACACACATCAGTCCCACAGAGAGACCTGCAGGTTCACACACATCAGTCCCACAGAGACCTGCAGGTTCACACACTTCAGTCCCACAGAGAGTCCTGCAGGTTCACACACATCAGTCCTACAGAGACCTGCAGGTTCACACACATCAGTCCTACAGAGACTTGCAGGTTCTCACACATCTGTCCCACAGAGACCTGCAGGTTCACACACGTCAGTCCCACAATGAGACCTGCAGGTTCACACACATCAGTCCCACAGCGACCTGCAGGTTCACACACGTCAGTCCCACAGAGAGACCAGCAGGTTCACAAACTTCAGTCCCACAGAGACCTGCTGGTTCACACACATCAGTCCCACAGAGACCTGCATGTTCACACACATCAGTCCCACAGAGAGACCAGCAGGTTTGCACACCTCAGTCCCACAGAGACCTGCGGGTTCACACACATCTGTCCCACAGAGACCTGCAGGTTCACACACATCAGTCCCACAGAGACCTGCAGGTTCACACACATAAGTCCCACAGAGACCTGCATGTTCACACACATCAGTCCCACAGAAAGACCTGCTGGTTCACACACATCAGTCCCACAGAGACCTGCAGGTTCACACACATCAGTCTCACAGAGAGACCTGCAGGTTCACACACATCAGTCTCACAGAGAGACCTGCAGGTTCACACACATCAGTCCCACACAGAGACCTGCAGGTTCACACACATCAGTCCCACAGAGACCTGCAGGTTCACACACATCAGTCCCACACAGAGACCTGCAGGTTCACACACATCAGTCCTACAGAGACCTGCAGGTTCACACACATCAGTCTTACAGAGACCTGCAGGTTCTCACACATCTGTACCACCGAGACCTGCAGGTTCACACAATTCAGTCCTACAGAGAGACCTGCGGGTTCACACACATCAGTCGTACAGAGACCTGCAGGGTCTCACACACATCAGTCCCACAGAAAGACCTGCTGGTTCACACACATCAGTCCCACAGAGACCTGCAGGTTCACACACATCAGTCCCACAGAGAGACCAGGAGGTTCACACACTTCAGTCCCACAAGAGAGACCTGCAGGTTCACACACATCAGTCCCACAGAGAGACCTGCAGGTTCACACACATCAGTCCCACAGAGACCTGCAGGTTCACACACTTCAGTCCTAGAGAGACCTGCAGGTTCACACACATCAGTCCCACAGAGACCTGCACGTTCACACACTTCAGTCCCACAGAGACCTGCAGGTTCCCACAAATCAGTCCTACAGAGAGACCTGCAGGTTCACACACATCAGTCCTACAGAGAGACCTGCAGGTTCACACACTTCAGTCCCACAGAGACCTGCAGGTTCACACACATCAGTCCCACAGAGAGACCTGCAGGTTCACACACATCAGTCCCACAGAGACCTGCAGGTTCACACACTTCAGTCCCACAGAGAGTCCTGCAGGTTCACACACATCAGTCCTACAGAGACCTGCAGGTTCACACACATCAGTCCTACAGAGACTTGCAGGTTCTCACACATCTGTCCCACAGAGAGACCTGCAGGTTCACACACATCAGTCCCACAGAGACCTGCAGGTTCACACACGTCAGTCCCACAATGAGACCTGCAGGCTCACACACGTCAGTCCCACAGAGAGACCAGCAGGTTCACAAACTTCAGTCCCACAGAGACCTGCCGGTTCACACACATCAGTCCCACAGAGACCTGCATGTTCACACACATCAGTCCCACAGAGACCTGCATGTTCACACACATCAGTCCCACAGAGACCTGCGGGTTCACACACATCTGTCCCACAGAGACCTGCAGGTTCACACACATCAGTCCCACAGAGACCTGCAGGTTCACACACATCAGTCCCATAGAGACCTGCAGGTTCACACACATCAGTCCCACAGAGAGACCTGCAGGTTCACACACATCAGTCCCACAGAGACCTGCAGGTTCACACACTTCAGTCCCACAGAGAGTCCTGCAGGTTCACACACATCAGTCCTACAGAGACCTGCAGGTTCACACACATCAGTCCTACAGAGACTTGCAGGTTCTCACACATCTGTCCCACAGAGACCTGCAGGTTCACACACGTCAGTCCCACAATGAGACCTGCAGGTTCACACACATCAGTCCCACAGCGACCTGCAGGTTCACACACGTCAGTCCCACAGAGAGACCAGCAGGTTCACAAACTTCAGTCCCACAGAGACCTGCCGGTTCACACACATCAGTCCCACAGAGACCTGCATGTTCACACACATCAGTCCCACAGAGAGACCAGCAGGTTTGCACACCTCAGTCCCACAGAGACCTGCGGGTTCACACACATCTGTCCCACAGAGACCTGCAGGTTCACACACATCAGTCCCACAGAGACCTGCAGGTTCACACACATCAGTCCCACAGAGACCTGCATGTTCACACACATCAGTCCCACAGAAAGACCTGCTGGTTCACACACATCAGTCCCACAGAGACCTGCAGGTTCACACACATCAGTCTCACAGAGAGACCTGCAGGTTCACACACATCAGTCTCACAGAGAGACCTGCAGGTTCACACACATCAGTCCCACAGAGACCTGCAGGTTCACACACATCAGTCCCACACAGAGACCTGCAGGTTCACACACATCAGTCCCACAGAGACCTGCAGGTTCACACACATCAGTCCCACAGAGACCTGCAGGTTCACACACTTCAGTCCCACAGAGAGACCAGCAGGTTCACACACATCAGTCTTACAGAGACCTGCAGGTTCTCACACATCTGTACCACCGAGACCTGCAGATTCACACAATTCAGTCCTACAGAGAGACCTGCGGGTTCACACACATCAGTCGTACAGAGACCTGCAGGGTCTCACACACATCAGTCCCACAGAAAGACCTGCTGGTTCACACACATCAGTCCCACAGAGACCTGCAGGTTCACACACATCAGTCCCACAGAGAGACCCGAAGGTTCACACACATCAGTCCCACAGAGAGACCTGCAGGTTCACACACATCAGTCCCACAGAGACCTGCAGGTTCACACACTTCAGTCCTAGAGAGACCTGCAGGTTCACACACATCAGTCCCACAGAGACCTGCACGTTCACACACTTCAGTCCCACAGAGACCTGCAGGTTCACACAAATCAGTCCTACAGAGAGACCTGCAGGTTCACACACATCAGTCCTACAGAGAGACCTGCAGGTTCACAAACTTCAGTCCCACAGAGACCTGCCGGTTCACACACATCAGTCCCACAGAGACCTGCATGTTCACACACATCAGTCCCACAGAGACCTGCATGTTCACACACATCAGTCCCACAGAGACCTGCAGGTTCACACACATCAGTCCCACAGAGACCTGCAGGTTCACACACATCAGTCCCATAGAGACCTGCAGGTTCACACACATCAGTCCCACAGAGAGACCTGCAGGTTCACACACATCAGTCCCACAGAGACCTGCAGGTTCACACACTTCAGTCCCACAGAGAGTCCTGCAGGTTCACACACATCAGTCCTACAGAGACCTGCAGGTTCACACACATCAGTCCCACAGAGACCTGCAGGTTCACACACTTCAGTCCCACAGAGAGTCCTGCAGGTTCACACACATCAGTCCTACAGAGACCTGCAGGTTCACACACATCAGTCCTACAGAGACTTGCAGGTTCTCACACATCTGTCCCACAGAGAGACCTGCAGGTTCACACACATCAGTCCCACAGAGACCTGCAGGTTCACACACGTCAGTCCCACAATGAGACCTGCAGGCTCACACACGTCAGTCCCACAGAGAGACCAGCAGGTTCACAAACTTCAGTCCCACAGAGACCTGCCGGTTCACACACATCAGTCCCACAGAGACCTGCATGTTCACACACATCAGTCCCACAGAGACCTGCATGTTCACACACATCAGTCCCACAGAGACCTGCGGGTTCACACACATCTGTCCCACAGAGACCTGCAGGTTCACACACATCAGTCCCACAGAGACCTGCAGGTTCACACACATCAGTCCCATAGAGACCTGCAGGTTCACACACATCAGTCCCACAGAGAGACCTGCAGGTTCACACACATCAGTCCCACAGAGACCTGCAGGTTCACACACTTCAGTCCCACAGAGAGTCCTGCAGGTTCACACACATCAGTCCTACAGAGACCTGCAGGTTCACACACATCAGTCCTACAGAGACTTGCAGGTTCTCACACATCTGTCCCACAGAGACCTGCAGGTTCACACACGTCAGTCCCACAATGAGACCTGCAGGTTCACACACATCAGTCCCACAGCGACCTGCAGGTTCACACACGTCAGTCCCACAGAGAGACCAGCAGGTTCACAAACTTCAGTCCCACAGAGACCTGCCGGTTCACACACATCAGTCCCACAGAGACCTGCATGTTCACACACATCAGTCCCACAGAGAGACCAGCAGGTTTGCACACCTCAGTCCCACAGAGACCTGCGGGTTCACACACATCTGTCCCACAGAGACCTGCAGGTTCACACACATCAGTCCCACAGAGACCTGCAGGTTCACACACATCAGTCCCACAGAGACCTGCATGTTCACACACATCAGTCCCACAGAAAGACCTGCTGGTTCACACACATCAGTCCCACAGAGACCTGCAGGTTCACACACATCAGTCTCACAGAGAGACCTGCAGGTTCACACACATCAGTCTCACAGAGAGACCTGCAGGTTCACACACATCAGTCCCACAGAGACCTGCAGGTTCACACACATCAGTCCCACACAGAGACCTGCAGGTTCACACACATCAGTCCCACAGAGACCTGCAGGTTCACACACATCAGTCCCACAGAGACCTGCAGGTTCACACACTTCAGTCCCACAGAGAGACCAGCAGGTTCACACACATCAGTCTTACAGAGACCTGCAGGTTCTCACACATCTGTACCACCGAGACCTGCAGATTCACACAATTCAGTCCTACAGAGAGACCTGCGGGTTCACACACATCAGTCGTACAGAGACCTGCAGGGTCTCACACACATCAGTCCCACAGAAAGACCTGCTGGTTCACACACATCAGTCCCACAGAGACCTGCAGGTTCACACACATCAGTCCCACAGAGAGACCCGAAGGTTCACACACATCAGTCCCACAGAGAGACCTGCAGGTTCACACACATCAGTCCCACAGAGACCTGCAGGTTCACACACTTCAGTCCTAGAGAGACCTGCAGGTTCACACACATCAGTCCCACAGAGACCTGCACGTTCACACACTTCAGTCCCACAGAGACCTGCAGGTTCACACAAATCAGTCCTACAGAGAGACCTGCACGTTCACACACATCAGTCCTACAGAGAGACCTGCAGGTTCACACACTTCAGTCCCACAGAGACCTGCAGGTTCACACACATCAGTCCCACAGAGAGACCTGCAGGTTCACACACATCAGTCCCACAGAGACCTGCAGGTTCACACACGTCAGTCCCACAATGAGACCTGCAGGTTCACACACGTCAGTCCCACAGAGAGACCAGCAGGTTCACAAACTTCAGTCCCACAGAGACCTGCCGGTTCACACACATCAGTCCCACAGAGACCTGCATGTTCACACACATCAGTCCCACAGAGACCTGCATGTTCACACACATCAGTCCCACAGAGACCTGCGGGTTCACACACATCTGTCCCACAGAGACCTGCAGGTTCACACACATCAGTCCCACAGAGACCTGCAGGTTCACACACATCAGTCCCATAGAGACCTGCAGGTTCACACACATCAGTCCCACAGAGAGACCTGCAGGTTCACACACATCAGTCCCACAGAGACCTGCAGGTTCACACACTTCAGTCCCACAGAGAGTCCTGCAGGTTCACACACATCAGTCCTACAGAGACCTGCAGGTTCACACACATCAGTCCTACAGAGACTTGCAGGTTCTCACACATCTGTCCCACAGAGACCTGCAGGTTCACACACGTCAGTCCCACAATGAGACCTGCAGGTTCACACACATCAGTCCCACAGCGACCTGCAGGTTCACACACGTCAGTCCCACAGAGAGACCAGCAGGTTCACAAACTTCAGTCCCACAGAGACCTGCCGGTTCACACACATCAGTCCCACAGAGACCTGCATGTTCACACACATCAGTCCCACAGAGAGACCAGCAGGTTTGCACACCTCAGTCCCACAGAGACCTGCGGGTTCACACACATCTGTCCCACAGAGACCTGCAGGTTCACACACATCAGTCCCACAGAGACCTGCAGGTTCACACACATAAGTCCCACAGAGACCTGCATGTTCACACACATCAGTCCCACAGAAAGACCTGCTGGTTCACACACATCAGTCCCACAGAGACCTGCAGGTTCACACACATCAGTCTCACAGAGAGACCTGCAGGTTCACACACATCAGTCTCACAGAGAGACCTGCAGGTTCACACACATCAGTCCCACACAGAGACCTGCAGGTTCACACACATCAGTCCCACAGAGACCTGCAGGTTCACACACATCAGTCCCACACAGAGACCTGCAGGTTCACACACATCAGTCCTACAGAGACCTGCAGGTTCACACACATCAGTCTTACAGAGACCTGCAGGTTCTCACACATCTGTACCACCGAGACCTGCAGGTTCACACAATTCAGTCCTACAGAGAGACCTGCGGGTTCACACACATCAGTCGTACAGAGACCTGCAGGGTCTCACACACATCAGTCCCACAGAAAGACCTGCTGGTTCACACACATCAGTCCCACAGAGACCTGCAGGTTCACACACATCAGTCCCACAGAGAGACCAGGAGGTTCACACACTTCAGTCCCACAAGAGAGACCTGCAGGTTCACACACATCAGTCCCACAGAGAGACCTGCAGGTTCACACACATCAGTCCCACAGAGACCTGCAGGTTCACACACTTCAGTCCTAGAGAGACCTGCAGGTTCACACACATCAGTCCCACAGAGACCTGCACGTTCACACACTTCAGTCCCACAGAGACCTGCAGGTTCCCACAAATCAGTCCTACAGAGAGACCTGCAGGTTCACACACATCAGTCCTACAGAGAGACCTGCAGGTTCACACACTTCAGTCCCACAGAGACCTGCAGGTTCACACACATCAGTCCCACAGAGAGACCTGCAGGTTCACACACATCAGTCCCACAGAGACCTGCAGGTTCACACACTTCAGTCCCACAGAGAGTCCTGCAGGTTCACACACATCAGTCCTACAGAGACCTGCAGGTTCACACACATCAGTCCTACAGAGACTTGCAGGTTCTCACACATCTGTCCCACAGAGAGACCTGCAGGTTCACACACATCAGTCCCACAGAGACCTGCAGGTTCACACACGTCAGTCCCACAATGAGACCTGCAGGCTCACACACGTCAGTCCCACAGAGAGACCAGCAGGTTCACAAACTTCAGTCCCACAGAGACCTGCCGGTTCACACACATCAGTCCCACAGAGACCTGCATGTTCACACACATCAGTCCCACAGAGACCTGCATGTTCACACACATCAGTCCCACAGAGACCTGCAGGTTCACACACATCAGTCCCACAGAGACCTGCAGGTTCACACACATCAGTCCCATAGAGACCTGCAGGTTCACACACATCAGTCCCACAGAGAGACCTGCAGGTTCACACACATCAGTCCCACAGAGACCTGCAGGTTCACACACTTCAGTCCCACAGAGAGTCCTGCAGGTTCACACACATCAGTCCTACAGAGACCTGCAGGTTCACACACATCAGTCCCACAGAGACCTGCAGGTTCACACACTTCAGTCCCACAGAGAGTCCTGCAGGTTCACACACATCAGTCCTACAGAGACCTGCAGGTTCACACACATCAGTCCTACAGAGACTTGCAGGTTCTCACACATCTGTCCCACAGAGAGACCTGCAGGTTCACACACATCAGTCCCACAGAGACCTGCAGGTTCACACACGTCAGTCCCACAATGAGACCTGCAGGCTCACACACGTCAGTCCCACAGAGAGACCAGCAGGTTCACAAACTTCAGTCCCACAGAGACCTGCCGGTTCACACACATCAGTCCCACAGAGACCTGCATGTTCACACACATCAGTCCCACAGAGACCTGCATGTTCACACACATCAGTCCCACAGAGACCTGCGGGTTCACACACATCTGTCCCACAGAGACCTGCAGGTTCACACACATCAGTCCCACAGAGACCTGCAGGTTCACACACATCAGTCCCATAGAGACCTGCAGGTTCACACACATCAGTCCCACAGAGAGACCTGCAGGTTCACACACATCAGTCCCACAGAGACCTGCAGGTTCACACACTTCAGTCCCACAGAGAGTCCTGCAGGTTCACACACATCAGTCCTACAGAGACCTGCAGGTTCACACACATCAGTCCTACAGAGACTTGCAGGTTCTCACACATCTGTCCCACAGAGACCTGCAGGTTCACACACGTCAGTCCCACAATGAGACCTGCAGGTTCACACACATCAGTCCCACAGCGACCTGCAGGTTCACACACGTCAGTCCCACAGAGAGACCAGCAGGTTCACAAACTTCAGTCCCACAGAGACCTGCCGGTTCACACACATCAGTCCCACAGAGACCTGCATGTTCACACACATCAGTCCCACAGAGAGACCAGCAGGTTTGCACACCTCAGTCCCACAGAGACCTGCGGGTTCACACACATCTGTCCCACAGAGACCTGCAGGTTCACACACATCAGTCCCACAGAGACCTGCAGGTTCACACACATCAGTCCCACAGAGACCTGCAGGTTCACACACATCAGTCCCACAGAGACCTGCAGGTTCACACACATCAGTCCCACAGAAAGACCTGCTGGTTCACACACATCAGTCCCACAGAGACCTGCAGGTTCACACACATCAGTCTCACAGAGAGACCTGCAGGTTCACACACATCAGTCTCACAGAGAGACCTGCAGGTTCACACACATCAGTCCCACAGAGACCTGCAGGTTCACACACATCAGTCCCACACAGAGACCTGCAGGTTCACACACATCAGTCCCACAGAGACCTGCAGGTTCACACACATCAGTCCCACAGAGACCTGCAGGTTCACACACTTCAGTCCCACAGAGAGACCAGCAGGTTCACACACATCAGTCTTACAGAGACCTGCAGGTTCTCACACATCTGTACCACCGAGACCTGCAGATTCACACAATTCAGTCCTACAGAGAGACCTGCGGGTTCACACACATCAGTCGTACAGAGACCTGCAGGGTCTCACACACATCAGTCCCACAGAAAGACCTGCTGGTTCACACACATCAGTCCCACAGAGACCTGCAGGTTCACACACATCAGTCCCACAGAGAGACCCGAAGGTTCACACACATCAGTCCCACAGAGAGACCTGCAGGTTCACACACATCAGTCCCACAGAGACCTGCAGGTTCACACACTTCAGTCCTAGAGAGACCTGCAGGTTCACACACATCAGTCCCACAGAGACCTGCACGTTCACACACTTCAGTCCCACAGAGACCTGCAGGTTCACACAAATCAGTCCTACAGAGAGACCTGCAGGTTCACACACATCAGTCCTACAGAGAGACCTGCAGGTTCACACACTTCAGTCCCACAGAGACCTGCAGGTTCACACACATCAGTCCCACAGAGAGACCTGCAGGTTCACACACATCAGTCCCACAGAGACCTGCAGGTTCACACACGTCAGTCCCACAATGAGACCTGCAGGTTCACACACGTCAGTCCCACAGAGAGACCAGCAGGTTCACAAACTTCAGTCCCACAGAGACCTGCCGGTTCACACACATCAGTCCCACAGAGACCTGCATGTTCACACACATCAGTCCCACAGAGACCTGCATGTTCACACACATCAGTCCCACAGAGACCTGCGGGTTCACACACATCTGTCCCACAGAGACCTGCAGGTTCACACACATCAGTCCCACAGAGACCTGCAGGTTCACACACATCAGTCCCATAGAGACCTGCAGGTTCACACACATCAGTCCCACAGAGAGACCTGCAGGTTCACACACATCAGTCCCACAGAGACCTGCAGGTTCACACACTTCAGTCCCACAGAGAGTCCTGCAGGTTCACACACATCAGTCCTACAGAGACCTGCAGGTTCACACACATCAGTCCTACAGAGACTTGCAGGTTCTCACACATCTGTCCCACAGAGACCTGCAGGTTCACACACGTCAGTCCCACAATGAGACCTGCAGGTTCACACACATCAGTCCCACAGCGACCTGCAGGTTCACACACGTCAGTCCCACAGAGAGACCAGCAGGTTCACAAACTTCAGTCCCACAGAGACCTGCCGGTTCACACACATCAGTCCCACAGAGACCTGCATGTTCACACACATCAGTCCCACAGAGAGACCAGCAGGTTTGCACACCTCAGTCCCACAGAGACCTGCGGGTTCACACACATCTGTCCCACAGAGACCTGCAGGTTCACACACATCAGTCCCACAGAGACCTGCAGGTTCACACACATAAGTCCCACAGAGACCTGCATGTTCACACACATCAGTCCCACAGAAAGACCTGCTGGTTCACACACATCAGTCCCACAGAGACCTGCAGGTTCACACACATCAGTCTCACAGAGAGACCTGCAGGTTCACACACATCAGTCTCACAGAGAGACCTGCAGGTTCACACACATCAGTCCCACACAGAGACCTGCAGGTTCACACACATCAGTCCCACAGAGACCTGCAGGTTCACACACATCAGTCCCACACAGAGACCTGCAGGTTCACACACATCAGTCCTACAGAGACCTGCAGGTTCACACACATCAGTCTTACAGAGACCTGCAGGTTCTCACACATCTGTACCACCGAGACCTGCAGGTTCACACAATTCAGTCCTACAGAGAGACCTGCGGGTTCACACACATCAGTCGTACAGAGACCTGCAGGGTCTCACACACATCAGTCCCACAGAAAGACCTGCTGGTTCACACACATCAGTCCCACAGAGACCTGCAGGTTCACACACATCAGTCCCACAGAGAGACCAGGAGGTTCACACACTTCAGTCCCACAAGAGAGACCTGCAGGTTCACACACATCAGTCCCACAGAGAGACCTGCAGGTTCACACACATCAGTCCCACAGAGACCTGCAGGTTCACACACTTCAGTCCTAGAGAGACCTGCAGGTTCACACACATCAGTCCCACAGAGACCTGCACGTTCACACACTTCAGTCCCACAGAGACCTGCAGGTTCCCACAAATCAGTCCTACAGAGAGACCTGCAGGTTCACACACATCAGTCCTACAGAGAGACCTGCAGGTTCACACACTTCAGTCCCACAGAGACCTGCAGGTTCACACACATCAGTCCCACAGAGAGACCTGCAGGTTCACACACATCAGTCCCACAGAGACCTGCAGGTTCACACACTTCAGTCCCACAGAGAGTCCTGCAGGTTCACACACATCAGTCCTACAGAGACCTGCAGGTTCACACACATCAGTCCTACAGAGACTTGCAGGTTCTCACACATCTGTCCCACAGAGAGACCTGCAGGTTCACACACGTCAGTCCCACAATGAGACCTGCAGGTTCACACACGTCAGTCCCACAGAGAGACCAGCAGGTTCACAAACTTCAGTCCCACAGAGACCTGCCGGTTCACACACATCAGTCCCACAGAGACCTGCATGTTCACACACATCAGTCCCACAGAGACCTGCATGTTCACACACATCAGTCCCACAGAGACCTGCAGGTTCACACACATCAGTCCCACAGAGACCTGCAGGTTCACACACATCAGTCCCATAGAGACCTGCAGGTTCACACACATCAGTCCCACAGAGAGACCTGCAGGTTCACACACATCAGTCCCACAGAGACCTGCAGGTTCACACACTTCAGTCCCACAGAGAGTCCTGCAGGTTCACACACATCAGTCCTACAGAGACCTGCAGGTTCACACACATCAGTCCTACAGAGACTTGCAGGTTCTCACACATCTGTCCCACAGAGACCTGCAGGTTCACACACGTCAGTCCCACAATGAGACCTGCAGGTTCACACACATCAGTCCCACAGCGACCTGCAGGTTCACACACGTCAGTCCCACAGAGAGACCAGCAGGTTCACAAACTTCAGTCCCACAGAGACCTGCCGGTTCACACACATCAGTCCCACAGAGACCTGCATGTTCACACACATCAGTCCCACAGAGAGACCAGCAGGTTTGCACACCTCAGTCCCACAGAGACCTGCGGGTTCACACACATCTGTCCCACAGAGACCTGCAGGTTCACACACATCAGTCCCACAGAGACCTGCAGGTTCACACACATCAGTCCCACAGAGACCTGCATGTTCACACACATCAGTCCCACAGAAAGACCTGCTGGTTCACACACATCAGTCCCACAGAGACCTGCAGGTTCACACACATCAGTCTCACAGAGAGACCTGCAGGTTCACACACATCAGTCTCACAGAGAGACCTGCAGGTTCACACACATCAGTCCCACACAGAGACCTGCAGGTTCACACACATCAGTCCCACAGAGACCTGCAGGTTCACACACATCAGTCCCACACAGAGACCTGCAGGTTCACACACATCAGTCCCACAGAGACCTGCAGGTTCACACACATCAGTCCCACAGAGACCTGCAGGTTCACACACTTCAGTCCCACAGAGAGACCAGCAGGTTCACACACATCAGTCTTACAGAGACCTGCAGGTTCTCACACATCTGTACCACCGAGACCTGCAGATTCACACAATTCAGTCCTACAGAGAGACCTGCGGGTTCACACACATCAGTCGTACAGAGACCTGCAGGGTCTCACACACATCAGTCCCACAGAAAGACCTGCTGGTTCACACACATCAGTCCCACAGAGACCTGCAGGTTCACACACATCAGTCCCACAGAGAGACCAGGAGGTTCACACACTTCAGTCCCACAAGAGAGACCCGAAGGTTCACACACATCAGTCCCACAGAGAGACCTGCAGGTTCACACACATCAGTCCCACAGAGACCTGCAGGTTCACACACTTCAGTCCTAGAGAGACCTGCAGGTTCACACACATCAGTCCCACAGAGACCTGCACGTTCACACACTTCAGTCCCACAGAGACCTGCAGGTTCACACAAATCAGTCCTACAGAGAGACCTGCAGGTTCACACACATCAGTCCTACAGAGAGACCTGCAGGTTCACACACTTCAGTCCCACAGAGACCTGCAGGTTCACACACATCAGTCCCACAGAGAGACCTGCAGGTTCACACACATCAGTCCCACAGAGAGACCTGCAGGTTCACACACATCAGTCCCACAGAGACCTGCAGGTTCACACACTTCAGTCCCACAGAGAGTCCTGCAGGTTCACACACATCAGTCCTACAGAGACTTGCAGGTTCTCACACATCTGTCCCACAGAGAGACCTGCAGGTTCACACACATCAGTCCCACAGAGACCTGCAGGTTCACACACGTCAGTCCCACAATGAGACCTGCAGGTTCACACACGTCAGTCCCACAGAGAGACCAGCAGGTTCACAAACTTCAGTCCCACAGAGACCTGCCGGTTCACACACATCAGTCCCACAGAGACCTGCGGGTTCACACACATCTGTCCCACAGAGACCTGCAGGTTCACACACATCAGTCCGACAGAGACCTGCAGGTTCACACACATCAGTCCCACAGAGACCTGCATGTTCACACACATCAGTCCCACAGAAAGACCTGCTGGTTCACACACATCAGTCCCACAGAGACCTGCAGGTTCACACACATCAGTCTCACAGAGAGACCTGCAGGTTCACACACATCAGTCTCACAGAGAGACCTGCAGGTTCACACACATCAGTCTCACAGAGAGACCTGCAGGTTCACACACATCAGTCCCACAGAGAGACCTGCAGGTTCACACACATCAGTCCCACAGAGACCTGCACGTTCACACACATCAGTCCCACAGAGACCTGCAGGTTCACACACATCAGTCCCACAGAGACCTGCAGGTTCACACACATCGGTCACACAGAGACCTGCAGGTTCACACACATCTGTCTTACAGAGAGACCTGCAGGTTCACACACATCAGTCCTACAGAGAGACCTGCAGGTTCACACACATCAGCCCTACAGAGAGACCTGCAGGTTCACACACTTCAGTCCCACAGAGACCTGCAGGTTCACACACATCAGTCTCACAGAGAGACCTGCAGGTTCACACACATCAGTCTCACAGAGAGACCTGCAGGTTCACACACATCAGTCTCACAGAGAGACCTGCAGGTTCACACACATCAGTCCTACAGAGAGACCTGCAGGTTCACACACATCAGTCCCACAGAGAGACCTGCAGGTTCTCACACATCTGTACCACCGAGACCTGCAGGTTCACACAATTCAGTCCTACAGAGAGACCTGCAGGTTCACACACGTCAGTCGTACAGATACCTGCAGGTTCACACACTTCAGTCCCACAAGAGAGACCTGCAGGTTCACACACATCAGTCCCACAGAGACCTGCAGGTTCACACACGTCAGTCCCACAATGAGACCTGCAGGTTCACACACGTCAGTCCCACAGAGAGACCAGCAGGTTCACAAACTTCAGTCCCACAGAGACCTGCCGGTTCACACACATCAGTCCCACAGAGACCTGCATGTTCACACACATCAGTCCCACAGAGACCTGCGGGTTCACACACATCTGTCCCACAGAGACCTGCAGGTTCACACACATCAGTCCCACAGAGACCTGCAGGTTCACACACATCAGTCCCACAGAGACCTGCATGTTCACACACATCAGTCCCACAGAAAGACCTGCTGGTTCACACACATCAGTCCCACAGAGACCTGCAGGTTCACACACATCAGTCTCACAGAGAGACCTGCAGGTTCACACACATCAGTCTCAGAGAGAGACCTGCTGGTTCACACACATCAGTCCCACAGAGACCTGCAGGTTCACACACATCAGTCCCACAGAGACCTGCAGGTTCACACACATCAGTCCCACAGAGAGACCTGCAGGTTCACACACATCGGTCACACAGAGACCTGCAGGTTCACACACATCTGTCTTACAGAGAGACCTGCAGGTTCACACACATCAGTCCTACAGAGAGACCTGCAGGTTCACACACATCAGCCCTACAGAGAGACCTGCAGGTTCACACACTTCAGTTCCACAGAGAGACCTGCAGGTTCACACACATCAGTCCTACAGAGAGACCTGCAGGTTCACACACATCAGCCCTACAGAGAGACCTGCAGGTTCACACACATCAGTCTCACAGAGAGACCTGCAGGTTCACACACATCAGTCTCACAGAGAGACCTGCAGGTTCACACACATCAGTCTCACAGAGAGACCTGCAGGTTCACACACATCGGTCCCACACAGAGACCTGCAGGTTCACACACATCAGTCCCACAGAGACCTGCAGGCTCACACACATCAGTCCCACACAGAGACCTGCAGGTTCACACACATCAGTCCCACACAGAGACCTGCAGGTTCACACACATCAGTCCCACAGAGACCTGCAGGTTCACACACTTCAGTCCCACAGAGACCTGCAGGTTCACACACATCAGTCCCACAGAGAGACCTGCAGGTTCTCACACATCTGTACCACAGAGAGACCAGGAGGTTCAGACACTTCAGTCCCACAAGAGAGACCTGCAGGTTCACACACATCAGTCCCACAGAGAGACCTGCAGGTTCACACACATCAGTCCCACAGAGACCTGCAGGTTCACACACTTCAGTCCTAGAGAGACCTGCAGGTTCTCACACATTTGTCCCACAGAGACCTGCACGTTCACACACTTCAGTCCCACAGAGACCTGCAGGTTCCCACAAATCAGTCCTACAGAGAGACCTGCATGTTCACACACATCAGTCCTACAGAGAGACCTGCAGGTTCACACACTTCAGTCCCACAGAGACCTGCAGGTTCACACACATCAGTCCCACAGAGAGACCTGCATGTTCACACACATCAGTCCCACAGAGACCTGCAGGTTCACACACTTCAGTCCCACAGAGAGTCCTGCAGGTTCACACACATCAGTCCTACAGAGACCTGCAGGTTCACACACATCAGTCTCACAGAGAGACCTGCAGGTTCACACACATCAGTCTCAGAGAGAGACCTGCAGGTTCACACACATCAGTCCCACAGAGACCTGCAGGTTCACACACTTCAGTCCCACAGAGAGACCTGCAGGTTCACACACATCAGTCTTACAGAGACCTGCAGGTTCACACACATCAGTCCCACAGAGAGACCTGCAGGTTCACACACATCAGTCCCACAGAGAGACCTGCAGGTTCACACACATCAGTCCCACAGAGACCTGCAGGGTCACACACATCAGTCCCACAGAGACCTGCAGGTTCACACACATCAGTCCCACAGAGAGACCTGCAGGTTCACACACATCAGTCCCACAGAGACCTGCAGGTTCACACACATCAGTCCCACAGAGAGACCTGCAGGTTCACACACATCGGTCACACAGAGACCTGCAGGTTCACACACATCTGTCTTACAGAGAGACCTGCAGGTTCACACACATCAGTCCTACAGAGACACCTGCAGGTTCACACACATCAGCCCTACAGAGAGACCTGCAGGTTCACACACTTCAGTTCCACAGAGAGACCTGCAGGTTCACACACATCAGTCCTACAGAGAGACCTGCAGGTTCACACACATCAGCCCTACAGAGAGACCTGCAGGTTCACACACATCAGTCTCACAGAGAGATCTGCAGGTTCACACACATCAGTCTCACAGAGAGACCTGCAGGTTCACACACATCAGTCTCACAGAGAGACCTGCAGGTTCACACACATCAGTCCCACACAGAGACCTGCAGGTTCACACACATCAGTCCCACAGAGACCTGCAGGCTCACACACATCAGTCCCACACAGAGACCTGCAGGTTCACACACATCAGTCCCACACAGAGACCTGCAGGTTCACACACATCAGTCCCTCAGAGACCTGCAGGTTCACACACTTCAGTCCCACAGAGACCTGCAGGTTCACACACATCAGTCCCACAGAGAGACCTGCAGGTTCTCACACATCTGTACCACAGAGAGACCAGGAGGTTCAGACACTTCAGTCCCACAAGAGAGACCTGCAGGTTCACACACATCAGTCCCACAGAGAGACCTGCAGGTTCACACACATCAGTCCCACAGAGACCTGCAGGTTCACACACTTCAGTCCTAGAGAGACCTGCAGGTTCTCACACATTTGTCCCACAGAGACCTGCACGTTCACACACTTCAGTCCCACAGAGACCTGCAGGTTCCCACAAATCAGTCCTACAGAGAGACCTGCATGTTCACACACATCAGTCCTACAGAGAGACCTGCAGGTTCACACACTTCAGTCCCACAGAGACCTGCAGGTTCACACACATCAGTCCCACAGAGAGACCTGCATGTTCACACACATCAGTCCCACAGAGACCTGCAGGTTCACACACTTCAGTCCCACAGAGAGTCCTGCAGGTTCACACACATCAGTCCTACAGAGACCTGCAGGTTCACACACATCAGTCCTACAGAGACTTGCAGGTTCACACACATCAGTCCCACAGAGACCTGCAGGTTCACACACGTCAGTCCCACAATGAGACCTGCAGGTTCACACACGTCAGTCCCACAGAGAGACCAGCAGGTTCACAAACTTAAGTCCCACAGAGACCTGCCGGTTCACACACATCAGTCCCTCAGAGACCTGCATGTTCACACACATCAGTCCCACAGAGACCTGCATGTTCACACACATCAGTCCCACAGAGACCTGCGGGTTCACACACATCTGTCCCACAGAGACCTGCAGGTTCACACACATCAGTCCCACAGAGACCTGCATGTTCGCACACATCAGTCCCACAGAAAGACCTGCAGGTTCACACACATCAGTCCCACAGAGAGACCTGCAGGTTCACACACATCGGTCACACAGAGACCTGCAGGTTCACACACATCAGTCCCACAGAGAGACCTGCAGGTTCACACACATCAGCCCTACAGAGAGACCTGCAGGTTCACACACATCAGTCCCACACAGAGACCTGCAGGTTCACACACATCAGTCCCACAGAGACCTGCAGGTTCACACACTTCAGTCCCACAGAGAGTCCTGCAGGTTCACACACTTCAGTCCCACAGAGAGTCCTGCAGGTTCACACACATCAGTCCTACAGAGACCTGCAGGCTCACACACATCAGTCCTACAGAGACTTGCAGGTTCTCACACATCTGTCCCACAGAGACTTGCAGGTTCACACACATCAGTCCTACAGAGACTTGCAGGTTCACACACATCAGTCCCACAGAGAGACCTGCAGGTTCACACGCATCAGTCCCACAGAAACCTGCAGGTTCACACACATCAGTCCTACAGAGAGACCTGCAGGTTCACACATATCGGTCCCACAGAGACCTGCAGGTTCACACACGTCAGTCCCACAATGAGACCTGCAGGTTCACACACGTCAGTCCCACAGAGAGACCAGCAGGTTCACAAACTTCAGTCCCACAGAGACCTGCCGGTTCACACACATCAGTCCCACAGAGACCTGCATGTTCACACACATCAGTCCCACAGAGACCTGCGGGTTCACACACATCTGTCCCACAGAGACCTGCAGGTTCACACACATCAGTCCCACAGAGACCTGCAGGTTCACACACATCAGTCCCACAGAGACCTGCATGTTCACACACATCAGTCCCACAGAAAGACCTGCTGGTTCACACACATCAGTCCCACAGAGACCTGCAGGTTCACACACATCAGTCTCACAGAGAGACCTGCAGGTTCACACACATCAGTCTCAGAGAGAGACCTGCAGGTTCACACACATCAGTCCCACAGAGAGACCTGCAGGTTCACACACATCAGTCCCACAGAGACCTGCAGGTTCACACACATCAGTCCCACAGAGAGACCTGCAGGTTCACACACATCGGTCACACAGAGACCTGCAGGTTCACACACATCTGTCTTACAGAGAGACCTGCAGGTTCACACACATCAGTCCTACAGAGAGACCTGCAGGTTCACACACATCAGCCCTACAGAGAGACCTGCAGGTTCACACACTTCGGTTCCACAGAGAGACCTGCAGGTTCACACACATCAGTCCTACAGAGAGACCTGCAGGTTCACACACATCAGCCCTACAGAGAGACCTGCAGGTTCACACACATCAGTCTCACAGAGAGACCTGCAGGTTCACACACATCAGTCTCACAGAGAGACCTGCAGGTTCACACACATCAGTCTCACAGAGAGACCTGCAGGTTCACACACATCAGTCCCACACAGAGACCTGCAGGTTCACACACATCAGTCCCACAGAGACCTGCAGGCTCACACACATCAGTCCCACACAGAGACCTGCAGGTTCACACACATCAGTCCCACACAGAGACCTGCAGGTTCACACACATCAGTCCCACAGAGACCTGCAGGTTCACACACTTCAGTCCCACAGAGACCTGCAGGTTCACACACATCAGTCCCACAGAGAGACCTGCAGGTTCTCACACATCTGTACCACAGAGAGACCAGGAGGTTCAGACACTTCAGTCCCACAAGAGAGACCTGCAGGTTCACACACATCAGTCCCACAGAGAGACCTGCAGGTTCACACACATCAGTCCCACAGAGACCTGCAGGTTCACACACTTCAGTCCTAGAGAGACCTGCAGGTTCTCACACATTTGTCCCACAGAGACCTGCACGTTCACACACTTCAGTCCCACAGAGACCTGCAGGTTCCCACAAATCAGTCCTACAGAGAGACCTGCATGTTCACACACATCAGTCCTACAGAGAGACCTGCAGGTTCACACACTTCAGTCCCACAGAGACCTGCAGGTTCACACACATCAGTCCCACAGAGAGACCTGCATGTTCACACACATCAGTCCCACAGAGACCTGCAGGTTCACACACTTCAGTCCCACAGAGAGTCCTGCAGGTTCACACACATCAGTCCTACAGAGACCTGCAGGTTCACACACATCAGTCCTACAGAGACCTGCAGGTTCACACACATCAGTCTCACAGAGAGACCTGCAGGTTCACACACATCAGTCTCAGAGAGAGACCTGCAGGTTCACACACATCAGTCCCACAGAGAGACCTGCAGGTTCACACACATCAGTCCCACAGAGACCTGCAGGTTCACACACATCAGTCCCACAGAGAGACCTGCAGGTTCACACACATCGGTCACACAGAGACCTGCAGGTTCACACACATCTGTCTTACAGAGAGACCTGCAGGTTCACACACATCAGTCCTACAGAGAGACCTGCAGGTTCACACACATCAGCCCTACAGAGAGACCTGCAGGTTCACACACTTCAGTTCCACAGAGAGACCTGCAGGTTCACACACATCAGTCCTACAGAGAGACCTGCAGGTTCACACACATCAGCCCTACAGAGAGACCTGCAGGTTCACACACATCAGTCTCACAGAGAGACCTGCAGGTTCACACACATCAGTCTCACAGAGAGACCTGCAGGTTCACACACATCAGTCTCACAGAGAGACCTGCAGGTTCACACACATCAGTCCCACACAGAGACCTGCAGGCTCACACACATCAGTCTCACAGAGAGACCTGCAGGTTCACACACATCATTCTCACAGAGAGACCTGCAGGTTCACACACATCAGTCCCACACAGAGACCTGCAGGTTCACACACATCAGTCTCACAGAGAGACCTGCAGGTTCACACACATCAGTCCCACAGAGACCTGCAGGCTCACACACATCAGTCCCACACAGAGACCTGCAGGTTCACACACATCAGTCCCACACAGAGACCTGCAGGTTCACACACATCAGTCCCACAGAGACCTGCAGGTTCACACACTTCAGTCCCACAGAGACCTGCAGGTTCACACACATCAGTCCCACAGAGAGACCTGCAGGTTCTCACACATCTGTACCACAGAGAGACCAGGAGGTTCAGACACTTCAGTCCCACAAGAGAGATCTGCAGGTTCACACACATCAGTCCCACAGAGAGACCTGCAGGTTCACACACATCAGTCCCACAGAGACCTGCAGGTTCACACACTTCAGTCCTAGAGAGACCTGCAGGTTCTCACACATTTGTCCCACAGAGACCTGCACGTTCACACACTTCAGTCCCACAGAGACCTGCAGGTTCCCACAAATCAGTCCTACAGAGAGACCTGCATGTTCACACACATCAGTCCTACAGAGAGACCTGCAGGTTCACACACTTCAGTCCCACAGAGACCTGCAGGTTCACACACATCAGTCCTACAGAGACCTGCAGGTTCACACACATCAGTCCTACAGAGACTTGCAGGTTCACACACATCAGTCCCACAGAGAGACCTGCAGGTTCACACACATCAGTCCTACAGAGACCTGCAGGTTCACACACATCAGTCTCACAGAGAGACCTGCAGGTTCACACACATCAGTCTCAGAGAGAGACCTGCAGGTTCACACACATCAGTCCCACAGAGAGACCTGCAGGTTCACACACATCAGTCCCACAGAGACCTGCAGGTTCACACACATCAGTCCCACAGAGAGACCTGCAGGTTCACACACATCGGTCACACAGAGACCTGCAGGTTCACACACATCTGTCTTACAGAGAGACCTGCAGGTTCACACACATCAGTCCTACAGAGAGACCTGCAGGTTCACACACATCAGCCCTACAGAGAGACCTGCAGGTTCACACACTTCAGTTCCACAGAGAGACCTGCAGGTTCACACACATCAGTCCTACAGAGAGACCTGCAGGTTCACACACATCAGCCCTACAGAGAGACCTGCAGGTTCACACACATCAGTCTCACAGAGAGACCTGCAGGTTCACACACATCAGTCTCACAGAGAGACCTGCAGGTTCACACACATCAGTCTCACAGAGAGACCTGCAGGTTCACACACATCAGTCCCACACAGAGACCTGCAGGCTCACACACATCAGTCTCACAGAGAGACCTGCAGGTTCACACACATCATTCTCACAGAGAGACCTGCAGGTTCACACACATCAGTCCCACACAGAGACCTGCAGGTTCACACACATCAGTCTCACAGAGAGACCTGCAGGTTCACACACATCAGTCCCACAGAGACCTGCAGGCTCACACACATCAGTCCCACACAGAGACCTGCAGGTTCACACACATCAGTCCCACACAGAGACCTGCAGGTTCACACACATCAGTCCCACAGAGACCTGCAGGTTCACACACTTCAGTCCCACAGAGACCTGCAGGTTCACACACATCAGTCCCACAGAGAGACCTGCAGGTTCTCACACATCTGTACCACAGAGAGACCAGGAGGTTCAGACACTTCAGTCCCACAAGAGAGACCTGCAGGTTCACACACATCAGTCCCACAGAGAGACCTGCAGGTTCACACACATCAGTCCCACAGAGACCTGCAGGTTCACACACTTCAGTCCTAGAGAGACCTGCAGGTTCTCACACATTTGTCCCACAGAGACCTGCACGTTCACACACTTCAGTCCCACAGAGACCTGCAGGTTCCCACAAATCAGTCCTACAGAGAGACCTGCATGTTCACACACATCAGTCCTACAGAGAGACCTGCAGGTTCACACACTTCAGTCCCACAGAGACCTGCAGGTTCACACACATCAGTCCCACAGAGAGACCTGCATGTTCACACACATCAGTCCCACAGAGACCTGCAGGTTCACACACTTCAGTCCCACAGAGAGTCTTGCAGGTTCACACACATCAGTCCTACAGAGACCTGCAGGTTCACACACATCAGTCCTACAGAGACTTGCAGGTTCACACACATCAGTCCCACAGAGACCTGCAGGTTCACACACGTCAGTCCCACAATGAGACCTGCAGGTTCACACACGTCAGTCCCACAGAGAGACCAGCAGGTTCACAAACTTAAGTCCCACAGAGACCTGCCGGTTCACACACATCAGTCCCTCAGAGACCTGCATGTTCACACACATCAGTCCCACAGAGACCTGCATGTTCACACACATCAGTCCCACAGAGACCTGCGGGTTCACACACATCTGTCCCACAGAGACCTGCAGGTTCACACACATCAGTCCCACAGAGACCTGCATGTTCGCACACATCAGTCCCACAGAAAGACCTGCAGGTTCACACACATCAGTCCCACAGAGAGACCTGCAGGTTCACACACATCGGTCACACAGAGACCTGCAGGTTCACACACATCAGTCCCACAGAGAGACCTGCAGGTTCACACACATCAGCCCTACAGAGAGACCTGCAGGTTCACACACATCAGTCCCACACAGAGACCTGCAGGTTCACACACATCAGTCCCACAGAGACCTGCAGGTTCACACACTTCAGTCCCACAGAGAGTCCTGCAGGTTCACACACTTCAGTCCCACAGAGAGTCCTGCAGGTTCACACACATCAGTCCTACAGAGACCTGCAGGCTCACACACATCAGTCCTACAGAGACTTTCAGGTTCTCACACATCTGTCCCACAGAGACTTGCAGGTTCACACACATCAGTCCCACAGAGAGACCTGCAGGTTCACACGCATCAGTCCCACAGAAACCTGCAGGTTCACACACATCAGTCCTACAGAGAGACCTGCAGGTTCACACATATCGGTCCCACAGAGACCTGCAGGTTCACACACATCTGTCCTACAGAGAGACCTGCAGGTTCACACACATCAGTCCTACAGAGAGACCTGCAGGTTCACACACATCAGTCCCACACAGAGACCTGCAGGTTCACACACTTCAGTCCCACAGAGAGTCCTGCAGGTTCACACACATCAGTCCTACAGAGAGACCTGAAGGTTCACACACATCAGTCCCACAGAGAGACCTGAAGGTTCACACACATCAGTCCCACAGAGAGACCTGCAGGTTCTCACACATCTGTACCACCGAGACCTGCAGGTTCACACAATTCAATCCCACAGAAAGACCTGCAGGTTCACACACATCAGTCTCACAGAGAGACATGCAGGGTCACACAAATCAGTCCTACAGAGAGACCTGCAGTTTCACACACTTCAGTCCTACAGAGAGACCTGCAGGGTTTCACACACATCAGTCCTACAGAGATCTGCAGGGTCACACACATCAGTCCCACAGAGGCCTTCTAATTCACACACATCAGTCCCACAGAGAGACCTGCATGTTCACACACTTCAGTCCCACAGAGAGACCTGCAGGTTCACACACATTAGTCTTACAGAGACCTGCAGGGTCACACACATCAGTTCCACAGAGAGACCTGCAGTTTCATACACTTCAGTCCTACAGAGAGACCTGCAGGTTCACACACATCAGTCCCACAGAGAGACCTGCAGGTTCTCACACATCTGTACCACCGAGACCTGCAGGTTCACACAATTCAGTCCCACAGAAAGACCTGCAGGTTCACACACATCAGTCTCACAGAGAGACCTGCAGGGTCACACAAATCAGTCCCACAGAGAGACCTGCAGTTTCACACACTTCAGTCCTACAGAGAGACCTGCGGGTTCACACACATCAGTCGTACAGAGACCTGCAGGGTCTCACACACATCAGTCCTACAGAGACCTGCAGGGTCTCACACACATCAGTCCCACAGAGAGACCTGCAGGGTCTCACACACATCAGTCCTACAGAGACCTGCAGGGTCACACACATCAGTCCCACAGAGAGACCTGCAGGGTCTCACACACATCAGTCCTACAGAGACCTGCAGGGTCACACACATCAGTCCCACAGAGAGACCTGCAGGGTCTCACACACATCAGTCCTACAGAGACCTGCAGGGTCACACACATCAGTCCCACAGTAACGTTAGATAACAAGTAACCATGTAGCCTAGATTGTGTTTACCTGTTGACCTTTTGATACAGAATGGCAGCCATCAATTGGGATCCAACAAGTTTACTGGGAGCGGTCGAAAGATAAGGCCCCATCAGTCCCCTTCAGTGGAGTTCCCTTCGTATTTGTTGGGTACAAAACGATGGTGGGCCATCAGGGCAAGGATGTGGGAGCCAAAGAAACGAGGCACTATGCTGAGGCGAAATCAAAGGAAACAGTAAGTTGTCACTTCTGTCTTGGATTCTCAGAATTGTTTAATGCACTATTGTCCATATTAGTCAACACACTAAAAATAAGCACCGGTTTCATGTAGAATTATGTCCAACATGTATTATTCGTTGCAGACTCAAGATCATAGTTTTCACAAAGGGAGGTATCTCCTGCAAGATACAAAGAAGGTTGGATGCCCAGCTGGGCTGCACCTCACCCGTATTGGCCGTTTTCCAGCATTCAAGGTTAGATTAACTAACCTTTTTATTTAACCGTTTTTTGGGGGGGGTTTCAGTACAAAATGTAACTTATAGATAGACTGTTTATAAACAATGAGAACATGAAGAAATTGATTAATGCTTCAAAGAACACGAACAACTCTGTTTACCTGTGTTGTTGTACAAATCTACTTTGCTGTTAGTTGAATGAGAACAGGGAGAGTCTGAGAGCGAGAAAGGCGGCTGCAGTGAGGCTTAGAGAAGCTCTGAAAAGGGACCCCATTGTCTGGGAAAATGTATTCTTTGTGAAGACACCCACAGCCGGTGCACATGTGGGACACCCAGTCGAGGGAGAGGTATGGTAATAAACACAGTAGAACACAGTAAGAATGTTAGGTAATGTTTATGTAGACTAGATAGTCTACACCTCAGGAATGATTCTGCAGTGACTGGTGATAAATTAAACCTGTGCTTAGGAGAGATGGGACTAAAGCCTAATTTATGTTTCAAAGTGTAGTGCGACGCGCAGCTGGATAAAAATGATGCAAATTCGACAGTTTTGACATCAAGCCGACACTTTTCGAGGGTCGGCGACGGGTGTCGTGTACCTGCTGATTTTTGTAAGGTTGCAGATGCCTTCATAAGTTTTGCGCAGCTGTGATAGGATGAATAAATTAGCCTTAAGGCTGAATCTTATCATACTTATTTTTACACTACTAAAATAACCCTTATGTTATATTGATACATTTAGTGTTGACATGTAAATTAATTAGCTAAAGGGAATGTTGTTTCCTGAAGTCCCTATCATTAAGGCGCTAATCACTTTGTACTCTGTACTTTCCTGAAGGCTGCCTCTATCCGTGAGCCTATTGACAGCAGGGTGGAGCAGCGCATCTCAGAACTCACCAAGCAAGGGGTCAAGAGGAGCAGTGAGATGCGTCGACACACTGCACAGTATGTCAACACTGACTTGTTTAGGGGAGCCAGCCCACCACCACTCACAAGGAGGAGATTTCATCCCTTAGACAAAGACATACGAAATGTGATGTCAAAGGCCAGAGACGAGGGGCGACAGTCCAAAATTGATCAAGTCAATTTGCAAGTGAGTGAAATGTTCATTTAAATCAAACATTCGATAATATACAATGGAAACACATGCATATCTCTACTGTTTTAATATACGTACATGTAATAAACAGGAGCTGGTAGAAAGCGACAAGCTGAAGGGCCCAAAAGACAGCATCCATCTTCGGCTTAATAGCGAATCAGAGGACCTTCTATTCTGTTATCAGTCCGAGTGGCAGCAGAAGATCCTGCAGCTGTATGGCAAAGACATCTGTTTACTTGATGCAACATACCGCACCACACGCTATGCACTGCCATTGTTTGTTTTTTTTTGTGTGTACGCACAAATGTGTGCTATGTGGTAGCAGGTGTCTTTGTCGTACAGCATGAGCGGACTGAATCAGTCAAGGAGGCTCTGAGCGTTTTTAAGGAGTGGAACACAAATTGGTCTCCAGCTCACTTCTTGGTGGACTATAGCGAGGTGGAAATCCAAGCTGTGGAATCAACCTTTGAAGGTAGGCAACTATGACCTTCCTATTGCACCACCTTGATTATGTTAACCCCTCGTAAATAAAGGTTATTCGGGAGACAGAAATGACTCTTCACATACGTACATGCTGAAACAGTCTGTAAAGTGTAATTGGCTGTTGAAATGCTTTTAATTGCATGTATCAACAAAGATCCTAATGTCTCAATATTTTGAACCTAACAAGGCACACAGGCTGTGCTGTGTGATTTCCACCGGGAGAAGGCATGGGTGGAGTGGGTCTGAAAACAGGCACACGGCATTGAGGACCAGGGTGCCCTGCTGAAGATGCTGAGGGCGATTGCTGCAGCCGACACACCAGAAGCCTTCCAGCAGTCCGTCGACTTCGAGGCTAATAGCTCCATGTGGAAAACCAACAGCATGTTGCAAAACTGGTTCTCTATGATGTGGCTCTCAGAAGCCAAGGTAAGTTGGTCACATCGTAGCATCGTATTACCCCCAATAATGAAAGAAATGGGGTATTTTCTAATGAAGGCAAATATGTGTAAAATACACCTGAAATTAACTTATAATCCTATCGTAACTATCACAGTTTAGCACGACCTTGAGTATGTTATTTGATAATACTTTTTTATTAGTTGTGATATATATGTTCACATTGTCAAATTACTTTTTATTACATCTTTAGAGATGGGTCCCAGTGTTTAGGGATGAGACTCTACATGTCACCATCACTACGAATAATGGTGTTGAACGACAAAATGAGACATTCAAACACCGCTTCTTGGACGGGTACAAGGACAGCACCTTAACTGAGATGGTGACTATAGTTATCAACAGCTATGTCCCATACATGCAAAAAAAGTAAGATCCCAGTTATTATGCAAATCATCTAAAGACTAAATTTAAGAATTCCCCATTATGCTTGTTTCTACGAGTTTACTTAAGTGACTCTTATTTTCCAGGTACACTGAGCTCAATGTGAGGTGCTCATCGGGGTACAAGCAATACAGTAAGTCAGTGCCAGCCTTTCTAAACAATCGGCCGAAGGACATGGTCAAACATGTTCTTCAGAGAATGGACACTTCCTTGGGGGCAGAGGATATTAAAACTCTAGGGGGAGGAGTGTTCAATGTCCACAGTGAGACGAAGGATGGCGCTTCCTACATTGTCAACTTCGGAGCCAGTCCTGAGGTCTGTTTCCCGAGCGACCCTTCTGCCACCTCCGAAGACTACTCCCCGAGCGGCGGCCCTTCAATCGCCTCCAAAGTCTGATCCCCCAGTGGCAGACCTTCCGCTGCCTCCGAAATCTGGTCCCCGAGCGGCGGACCTTCCGACGCCTCCAAAATCTGTTTCCCAAGTGGTCCATACACCGCCACAGGTTTCTGTTTCCCGAGCGTCCCATCTGCCACGCCTGAGGTCTGTTTACCAAGCGGCCCTTCCGCCATCTCCAAAGACTGCTCCCCGAGTGGCGGCCCTTCCATCTCCTCCAAAGTCTGATCCCCTAGTGGCAGACCTTCCGCTGCCTCCGAAATCTGGTCCCCGAGCGGCGGACCTTCCGCCGCCTCCAAAGTCTGTTTCCCAAGTGGTCCGTACACCGCCACAGCTTTCTGTTTCCCAAGCGGCCCTTCAGCCACCTCCGAAGACTACTCTCCGAGCGGCGGCCCTTCATCTCCTCCAAAGTCTGGTCCCCGAGCGGCGGACCTTCCGACGCCTCCAAAATCTGTTTCCCGAGTGTCCCGTCTGCCACGCCTGAGGTCTGTTTCCCGAGCGGCCCTTCCGCCACCTCCAAAGCCTACTCCCCGAGCGGCGGCCCTTCCATCTCCTCCATAGTCTGGTCCCCGAGCGGCGGACCTTCCGACGCCTACAAAGTCTGTTTCCCAAGCGGTCCGTACACCGCCACAGGTTTCTGTTTCCCGAGCGTCCCGTCTGCCGCCATCTCCAAAGACTACTCCCCAAGCGGCGGCCCTTCCATTTCCTTCAAAGTCTGGTCCCCTAGCGGCAGACCCTCCGACGTCTGGTTCCCAAGCGGCCCTTCTGCCACCCCAGGTGTCTGTTTCCCAAGCGTCCCGTCTGCCACGCCTGAGGTATGTTTCCCGAGTGGCCCTTCCACCACCTCCAAAGCCTACTCCCCGAGCGACGGCCCTTCAATCGCCTCCAAAGTCTGATCCCCTAGTGGCAGACCTTCTGCTGCCTCTAAAGTCTGGGCCCCGAGCGGCGGTCCTTCCGCCGCCTCCAAAGTCTGTTTCCCAAGTGGTCCGTACACCGCCACAGGTTTCTGTTTCCCGAGCGTCCCATCTGCCGCGCCTGAGGTCTGCTTACCGAGCGGCCCTTCTGCCACCTCCAAAGACTACTCCGCGAGCGGCAGCCCTTCCATCTCCTCCAAAGTCTGGTCCCCGGGCGGCGGACCTTCCGACGCCTCTAAAGTCTGTTTCCCAAGCGGTCCTTACACTGCCACAGGTTTCTTGTTTCCCGAGCGTCCTGTCTGCCGCGCCTGAGGTCTGTTTCCCGAGCAGCCCTTCCGCCACCTCCGAAGACTACTCCCCGAACGGCGGCCCGTCCATCGCCCCCCAAGTCTGGTTCCCGAGCGGCGGCACTTCCGCCGCCTCCCAAGTCTGTTCCCCAAGCGGCAGCCCTTCCGACGCCTTTAAAGTCTGTTTCCCAAGCGGTCCGTACACTGCCACAGGTTTCTGTTTCCCGAGCGTCCCGTCTGTCGCGCCTGAGGTCTGTTTCCTGAGCGGCCCTTCCGCCACCTCCAAAGCCTACTCCCCGAGCGGTGGTCCTTCAATCGCCTCCAAAGCGACTCGCCGGACTCTTCGTTGCCTTGCATGTTGTCCCATTGGACCTTTGTATGAACTGCTAATAAAGTACGCCAGTTTCGGCGAACTCTATCTCTGCTTGGTGTCGTGCGCTTGGGGTCTTCCACAAACCTTAACAATGTGAACATAAGGTGCAGAATCAAATAACAGTGTGAACATGAGGATAAATAACAACGTGTTCAGTGTGGCAAATATCCTCTGGACAGTCTTAAGAACACTACTTTACTAATTTCTCTTAAAGAAAGAGGTACATAAACCAAGCTGCTTTTAACTGACCATGTGTTATCTTTTATGTAGCATTTGTACATATCAAAATATTTGAATATCCAGCTTAGCAGCTTTTAACATAAGTTATGGCATCTCGCTCCTAATTAACTTGGTAGAGCAATTAAATTATCATTAAAAAATTAATCTCTGACATTAATGCAGAAAATTTGAAAAAAAAAGTGAGTGACACTGTAAACTGTACCTGTGCTAAGTTTGGCTCACCAACCGTGACTCTAAGGTGGGAAGATTTCTGATCCATTCACAAAAGCACGGCCTCCAACAAAGAAAGCCAGCTTGTTTTCTTTCCGTGCCTTTTCTACGGTGGCCCAACGTCTATGTCTCCTTTCCCTGTCTTCTGCAGACAAGTCCTCTGCCAGCTTCAAATTGTTATTCTTCAGGAAGGTTGAATTTTTTGCAGAATGCCAAACAGCGTTGCGGTAGATCTGAGAGGTGACTTGCAGGATGATGCCTCTGGGTTGGGTGTTGTTCGGCTTCCTGGGACCAAGGCAATGCACCGTGTCAATGACGTCTGGTATTTTATCTTTGGCCTCTGGAAGAAGAGCTTGGCACACATGGATAACTTCTTTCGCACATCCCATTTCTCCTTTTCATTTAAGCCATAGAGTTATAGATTCCAGTGGCGCGAGTAGCTTTCCAAATGAGATATCCATTTCTCAGGTGTGTCAGAGATTGCTTCATGTTTTATGATCTGTGACTCAGTGTCTTCCACTCCATCCTTCCTGGTTTGATCCCAGCACACACAGAGTCCAACGATTCTTTAATGCCTGAAATCTGCCTAGTGTTTTCCTTAACAGCTTCTTTCACTTCTGCAATCACATTGGAGATGTCACTGACCATCTTTTCCAAGGTGTTGGATCTGTTGTGTATCAGCAAGGAGAGAAACGAGAGCTGGGAGAGAATGGAGTGGTCTCCTAATTTTCAGTTCTTCTCTTTTTAATGGCAGGAGACATAAAAGGTGTACTGGGAAGAGATGGAAAATCTTTCACCATCATAATGTCATCCTCCAGTCAATGTCAGAAATCATGGGTGTGACAGAGACGAAGTCAGAAGTCTCAAATGAGCTTAACCGACTGGAGGCCATTGAGGCCGCTGAGATTAACTCTATCCTCTCTGACATTGCTCAGGAGCCAGTGCTTGAGCCCTAAGGTATTTGTGGGTGGAAGTGTCTGTGAATGTTCTCATTCATCCAGGTCATGGTTATCCAAAGGAGTTGAATCAAGTGCAACTGGACGTGGTATATATCCGTGAAGACATTTCGCCCCTCATCCAAGAGGCTTCCTCAGTTCGTGCCTTTCTGACTAGACGAAGCTAGTCTGACTGGCTGGTGATGAGACTCAGAATTTATCCTCTTGGAGTCGTTGTCAGAGCTATAGATGTCCATGGCTCTTTGTGTCTCGATGTTTACCATCGCCCGTCGCCAACAAAGCCATAGATATGAGTGGCTCTTTTGTATACCGATGTTTGGCCGCGCCCGTCGTTATCGGAGCTATTGATATGCGTGGCACTCCTGTGCTCCGATGTCCAGCCACGCCCGTCGCCATCGGAGCTATTGATTTGCATTTGTTTAGCAGTGAAGGTCTTTGGGGGTGTTAGTTTCGACTTCATTATTCAGTGGTCATGAGAGTCGTTGGAGCCGTTAGTGATTGACTGTTGTTCTTGGAGGCTAGGCTTAAGTCTCCTGGGTAGAGATGAAAGGACGGCATTTTAAGTGGGAGATAGGTGGTGTCGCAGACCTCCTCCTCTGTTGAGGGATGGTTTTTCCAGTTTCGCATAGATGGCTTCCTTCACCCCTCTTTCAAACCATCTATCTTCCCTGTCCAAAATGTGTACGTGCTGTCCTTGAAGAAGTGTGTCTTCTCCTTTAGGTGTAGATAGACTGCTGAGTCTTGTCCTGAGGAGTTTGGCCTTCCGTGTTGGGCCATCCGTTTGTGTAGTGGTTATTTGTTTTCTCTTATGTCCTATGTCCAAAGGAATTGAATCGAGTGCAACTGGACTTGGTATATATCTGTGAAGACGTTTCGCCTCTCATTTAAGAGGCTTCCTCAGTTCGTGCCTTTCTGACAAACCCAAGCTAGTATTTGGACTCTGTAGACAAAGAGGAGGATATCAGTGAGGTAATTGAGTGGCTGGTGGGGAATGTTCTGGAGCCAGAGGACGAGGGGGGAGAACAAAAGAAATCTGAGACTCGCATCTCCAGCGGTGAGTTGAAAGCCATTGCAAAAGAACTTTCAATTAACATGTTTGCCGTTATTATGGCTGACATGAGAGGCCAAGCACCCGCGACGCAAGTTGGGAGGAGCCTGCAATTTTACTGCGCAAAGTGGGCGCCTCTGACAGAGACTTAACGTTGACCCAATATACCACTACGGAGGACACAGTCAATCGCTTATTGCAGTACAGTGTCCTCTGGTTGGACCAGGACTCCCAGGAGTCGAACACAAAAATTAGCGTTGGAAGTCCCGTAAAGGCCCCAATCATGGCTACTCTGAATGGGGTGGTTAGAGTGTCATTGGCGACATCACCAACTGAGGTCAAAGAGTGGGAGACACTGAGGGCAACAATTGTAGCCTCCTGGAAGGGGGGTTTTGAGGAAGGAAGCATGGACCCATGCATTGGAGAAGTGGTCGAGTAACCAGGTTGTGGATTAAGGTACCACTGACAGAAGTTGGTCCTCTCTCTCTTTCACGTTTGAGAGCAGCTCTGGGCAATGCTACATGGTGAACTTACTGCTTGTGAGGCTGCTCACAGATTTAATTTTCTCCTCAAAAACTGAAAGGTCCAGTGTCGCCTTGAGCGAGCTCATAAAGTGTCTCACAATGATGGGGGTGAATGATGCCACCGTTGAGCAACGTTTCTCTGTCATCCCCTCAGACTGCAAGGTGAATATAATATACAAGGCTCTGCTGCATGATCTCCTGGAAGAATTCGGCACAGAGAACATCATGCAAGGTGGCCATGTTATAAAGGGATAATCCTTTTCAGGATGCCATCGTGAGGGCTATGAAAAAGCAGCTGCTGTTTCAAATATCTCCCAAGGCTGACTCAACAGAGAAAAAGGCAAGCCAAAAACAAGCCAGTCTCTTGAAAAGCTTTCAACATCTAAAGAAAGCGTGCCAAAGTGGGCTGCAGTGTACTGCCCCTCTGAAAAGGCTTTAGGTGTTGTTTTCTGCTGAAGTACAAAGGAGCACCAACTGAGGGGAGATTGATGCCACCTGTGTCAAATTGGTATTCATTACAGAGACCCTCCCTGATTGGCCACAGACAGCAGGTGACAATGTATAAAAGATGTGCGAAGACAGCAAGCCAGTGCTCTGTGTTTGCCCCTCTCCAGGACAATTGAGAGGTTCAGTGATTTGTGGTCGAGAGGAATTTCCCACGATTTTTTTTTCTGCAGAAGATAAAATGGCTGAAATTATTTCATTGTGGCTACTTTTTGTGGTCGATCTGAATCTTTTTTCTTTTTCCCTGAAAATCAACTCCTGCCTGCTGGTCCATCCTTCTCATTCACACTACCAACCATCCTCAAAGTATTACATCAGGGGTGGGCAATCTTATCCATAAAGTGCCGGTGTGGGTGAAGGTTTTTGTTCCAACCAAGCAGTTACACACCTGGGTCTCCTAATCAAGTTCCTCAGCAAAGACTCTTCTGGTTAATTCGTGTGATCAGGTGTGTAACTGCTTGGCTGAAACAAAAACCTGCACCCACACCGGCACTTTCTGGATAAGATTGCCCATCCCTATATTACATTGTCCAATAACTGTTTTATTTTGGTCTCGACTGCCTTAGGTTGAACGGTAAACTCCTCCGCAGCTGGGCCACAGGTTTTACAAACCCCAATTCCAATGAAGTTGGGACGTTGTGTAACACGTGAATAAAAACATGACTGATTTGCAAATCCTTTTCGACCTATATTCAATTGAATACACTACAAAGACAAGATATTTAATGTTCAAACTGATAAACTTTATTGTTTTTTTGCAAATATTCACTCGTTTTGAATTTGATGCCTGCAACATGTTCCAAAGAAGCTGGGACAGGGGCAACAAAAGACTGGGAAATTTGAGGAATGCTCAGAAACCACCTGTCTGGAACATTCCACAGGTGAACAGGTTAACTGGAAACAGGTGAGTGTCATGATTGGGTATAAAAGGAGCATCCCCGAAAGGCTCAGTCGTTCACAAGCAAGGATGGGACGAGGTTCACCACTTTGTGAATGTAGCGCTTTCTTGGTATCGCCTTACCTGAGATACAGCGCCCTGGGTCCTTTAACATAAACCTTGTTTTGTTTTTATGTAGGTTACCCCTTAAAGGTAAGTAAAGTATTCATTGTCTGCCAACTTAAGATATTATGATGCAAATGTATTTTAAACTTTAGCCTTATCCCTATAAAATCCTATACTTTTAACTATTTTAACCCCCTCTATTTATTACACATTTATTAACAGGACAATGAGAAAAGTGAAATGACCTTTCATGAAAATGTATTATTTATTCACAATAGAAAATAATAAATGAAATGAAAATAGACCCCTTTTTTGTGTTCTTTTAAGTCACTAAGGAGTTTCACTCAACAACAAAAATATAGGCACTAACCCTTTAAACCTGTATTCACAATTAGGAAACATTAATAATCAATTTGCATGAATTTACATTCACAATGAACACTCGACAGAAACTAACAGCAATTAAGTATTCACTGGTGTGGGCCCACGTAATAAGAATAAAAAAAGCTGGCAATAAACAAATAAACAACCCCGTTGCAGGCCTAATGGGAGCTGGGTTTGATCACTGTAACCGGGGGTGACTCACCCCTGATGAAAAGTCAAAGGTCTCTGCCCTTTGATGTCCGGTGACAGCCTTCTCACGTCATCTGTTCCGGCGAAGAGTATGGTGAAGAAAAATCCCCCTCGGCCCTAGAGGCGATGAAGAGGGGAAACAGTGGAGCTCCCTCGTTGCCAGAGGTGCACATGGGGCGCTGTCTGGTGACGCTGTGTGCAGCCTCAATGTCCGCGCATGCAGGGTTAGCATACATTAGCAGGGCCACTAACTAGCCACTAAGTAGCATGTGGCAGTATACACTTGACGAGACTAGCTCCAAAAACATGCTACAGGTTAACAAGACTTGGCAGCTAAACATAATATCAGCAGTCAAAACTGTACGCAAAAAAACAATGTTAGGGCATAATTCACTCAAACCCTCATGGCTGAGTACCAGCAGGCTCTCTCTGCACGTAAGCGGCAAGGCCGAAAACCAACACTGAATGGCCGTGACCTTCGACCCCTCAGGCAGCACTGCATTAAAAACCGACATCATTGTGTAAAGGATATTACCACGTGGGCTCAGGAGCACTTGGGAAAACCATCGTCAGTTAACACAGTTCGTCGCTACATCTACAATTGCAAGTTAAAACTCTACCATGCAAAGCCAAAGCCAGATATCAACACCACCCAGAAACGCTGATGGCTCCTCTGGGCCCGAGCTCATCTGAGATGGACTGACGCAAAGTGGACAAATGTGCTGTGGTCTGACGAGTCCACATTTCACTTGTTTTTGGAAATCATGGACGTCGGGTCCTCCGGGCTAAAGAGGAAAAGGACCATCCAGATTGTTATCAGCGCAGAGTCCAAAAGCCAGCATCTGTGATGGTATGGGGGGTGTTAGTGCCCATGGCATCATGGGTAACTTGCACATCTGTATAGGCACCATTAATGCTGAAAGGTACATACAGGTTTTGGAGCAACATATGCTGCCATCCAAGCGACGTCTTTTTCAGGGACGTCCCTGCTTATTTCAGCAAGACAATGCCAAGCCACGTTCTGCACGTGTTACACCAGCGGGGCTTCGTAGTAAAAGAGTGCGGGTACTAGACTGGCCTGCCTGCAGTCCAAACCTGTCTCCCATTGAAAATGTGTGGTGCATTATGAAGCACAAGATACGACAACGGGGACCCCGGACTGTTGAGCAACTGAAGTCGTACATCAAGCAAGAATGGGAAAGAATTCCACCTACAAAGCTTCAACAAGTAGTGTCCTCAGTTCCCAAACGCTTATTGAGTGTTGTTAAAAGGAAAGGTGGTGCAACACAGTGGTGAACATGCCCCTGTCCCAGCTTCTTTGGAGCGTGTTGCAGGCATCAAATTCAAAATGAGTGAATATTTGCAAAAAACAATAAAGTTTCAGTTTGAACATTAAATATCTTGTCTTTGTAGTGTATTCAACTGAATATAGGTCGAAAAGGATTTGCAAATCATTGTATTCTGTTTTTATTCACGTTTTACACAACGTCCCAACTTCATTGGAATTGGGGTTTGTACATGCACAGCTCTAGCTCAAATGACAGATGACTGGTACAAAGATTTGGACAGTGAAATTATCTGTGGTGCAGTCCTATTAGATTTTACAGCAGCATTTGATTTAATTGACCACAAGCTCCTTCTTGAAAAGCTGGAGCCTTATGGTTTTAGACCATCTGCCATGGCCTGGATGGAAAGTTATTTGATGCATCGATCACAGAGAGTACTCTTTAATGGAGATTACTCAGATAGTGTATCTATAGAGTGTGGAATTCCTCAAGGAAGCTGCCTAGGTCCACTTATGTACTCCATTTTTACAAATGATTTACCTCTTGTACTAAAATATGCTAAATTAACGATGTATGCAGATGACACTTCAGTGTATGCATCAGCAACAACACCTGCTGAGTTAAATGTCATCTTGAATAGGGAGCTAGATATAATCTGGAAATGGATCTTTGAAAATAAACCGATACTTAACACAACTAAAACGAAAAGCATTATATTTGGTTCAAATCATTCTCTTAGGAAAGAACCAGAGCTAAAACTCTTTATAAATAAAACACCAATCCAACAAGTAAAGGAAACTAAGCTCCTGGGCATCACTCTTGACAATAAGCTGTCCTGCTCAAAACACACTGACACTGTTGTAAACAGAATGGGTAAGGCATTGGCAGTGGTAAGGCGATGCAGAAAATACCTTACACCAGAATTGACTAAAATGGTAATAAACACTATTGTTCTCTCATGGCTCGACTATTGCCACATAATATGGGCGAATGCCATGAAAAAAGATTTAAGCAAACTCCAGTTGGTACAGAACAAGGTGGCCCGCCTTGCTCTCTAATGTCCATACAATCCGAACATCAACAGCATGCACTTCTGTCTACAATGGTTAAAAGTTGAGGACAGGATGAATGCTGCACTTCTATCTTCAATACGGAAGGTTTTACAATAGACAACTCCATTACATCAGTACAGTCAGTTAAAACACAATTTAGAATCAAACCGGCCTCATCAACAGAAGGTCGGTTTTCACTTCCTAAGCCAAACACTAATTGTCTGAAGCGTCCAGTAGAATATGGATCAATGGAAGCAGGGAATTCCTTACCACTGCCAATGACTAAACTGACACAGAAATCACTATCTAAACAGCAAATAAAGAAACACCTTGGAATGTTATATTTGTAGGATGCAAAATACATGGTCATACGTACACACACACACACACACACACACACACACACACACACACACACACAGGGCAGGGTAAGGTGTGTTTCGAACTGAATTCTGTAGCCTGGATGGTCTCAACAGTTTGTACATTGGAACGATCTGTGTGTGTCTCTTTGTTGTTGGATGATGATTTATGTGTACTGTAAAGTTTAATGTAGGTTTTTGCTATTTTTTGTTTATTTTGTTTTTGTTTTTCTCTGTCTTGTTTTTAAATGTATGTTTTAAATGTATTGTTTTTATGTGGACTCCAGTAAGACTAGCGGTGCTTTAGGGCACAGCTAATGGGGATCCTGATAAATAAACAAACAAATAACTGTAATATCATCATGTTGAGGACCACAACTGCTGATGTGACCTTCATGCTTTAGTTTACTTTTGATTGATTTTAGTCAACACGTTCTATGCAGCCCATGTTTATAAACCACTATGAGCATACATGTGATGTGCTGACAGCATCTCTAGTGTGTTGTGACCAGTGGCGCCTGGTGAAGTCCTGCTGGGCCACAGAAAACTCTGTATGGGCAGCATGCGACTCATCAGTGAAACTACACACAAACATACTGGCTCAACCATCCACACACAAACACACCTCTTCAATGAATGAAACCACAGATGCACACACTAACATAACACAACGCAGGAGTCAGCAGAGGTGGAGACAGGGACGTGAGTGACGTCATCAATAACGGCATGTGATCTCACACAACTGGTATATTACCTTGTTATACAGCATCACATTACACATGTAAAGTCATCAAGCAGCAGGGGTTACATTAGGGTTGTTATGTGGTGGTGGAGGGGGGGGGGCTCTGTGGTTTCAGGGTTCCTTTTCCACCCCAATTGTATCCGGCCAATTACCCCACTCTTCCGAGCCATCCCAGTCACTGATCTTGTCTGGTCTGCTGATCCGGGGAGGACTCCAGACTACCACATATCTCCTCCGATACATGTGGAGTCGCCAGCCACTTCTTTTCACCTGACAGTGAGTTTCACCAGGGGGACATAGCGCATGGGAGAATCACCCTATTCCCTCCAGTTCCCCCTTCCCCCCGAACTGGCGCGCACAGATCGCAAGCCTTCTCCAAGTCCACTAAACACATGTAGACTGGCTAGTCGAACTCCCATGCCTTCCTCAGCACTTCCGCAAGGCTAAAGAGTTGGTCTGTTGTTCCACGGCCAGGACGGAATCTGCATTGTTCCTCCTGGATCCGAGTTTGGTCAGAGCCTCCTTTCCAGCACCCAAGAGTAGACTTTCCCAGGGAGGCTGGGCACTGTGATGTCCCGATAATTGGGGTACACGCTCCGGGCCCCCTTTTTAAATATTGGAACCACCACCCCAGCCTGCCTCTCCGCAGGTACTGTCACCTCCACGCGACACTGAAGAGGCATGTCAGCCAAGACAGCCCAACAATGTCCAGAGCCTTCAGCATCTCAGGGCGAATCTCATCCACACAAGAAGCCTAGCCACCAAGGAATTTGTTAACTACCTCAGAGACCTCATATGGGTGGGGCTTCCCCCGAGTCTTCAGGCTCTACCTCCTTGACTGAGAACATGTTAGCTTGGTTTAGGAACTCTGCAAAGTGTTATTTCCACCGCTTGACAACATCCGCAGTCTGGGTCAGCGGTTCTCCTCCCCGGCTGAACACTGCCTCAGTCAAGCCCTGCGTCCCCTTCCTGAGTCACCGGATGGTTTGCCAGAAGGTCCTTGAAGCCAACCAAAAGTCCTTCTCCATAGCCTCGCCGAACTCCTCCCACACCTGAGATTTTGCTTCCATGACCACCGAAGCCACAGCCCTTCTGGCCTCCTGGTACCCATCTGCTGCTTCAGGAGACCCGTGGGCCAACCAAACCCAAAAGGCCTCCTTCTTCAGCCTGACGGCTTCCCTCACCGGCAGAGTCCACCAGCAGGTTCTTGGGTTGCGCCCTCGACAGGCCCTGATGACCTTATGACCACAGCTGCTACCTGCTGCATCTGCAATAAAGGCTTTGAACATGGCCCACTCAGACTTCATATCCCCAACCTCCTTCGGGATACACAAGAACTTCTTCCGGAGCTGGGGGTTGAAGACCTCATGAACAGGGGCCTCCGCCAGATGTTCCCAGTTCACCCTTACTACACATTTGGGTCTGATAGGTCTGTCCGGCAGCCTTCCCCGACATCTGATCCAACTCGCCACCAGGTGGTGATAATTTGACAGCTCTGCTCCTCTCTTCACCCGAGTGTCCAAAACATACGACAGCAGATCTGATGATAGGTGTTCTAGTCATCCTGTGGACCCAACACCCACCCCGTAGACACACCACCCACGGGGATGAGCATAGAGTTAGGGTGCAATACAGGCCGGGTGGCAGGTAAAAGCAGGGGACTGGGGCGTGCCGACTTCCAGCATCACAGACTGGTCCTTGGGATATGGAATGTCACCTCTCTGGCAGGGAAGGAGCCTGAGCTGGTGCGGGAGGTGGAGCGGTACCAGCTAGATATAGTTGGGCTCACCTTCACACATAACATGGGCTCTGGTACTAAATTCCTGGAGAGTGGCTGGACTCTTTACTTTTCTGGAGTTGGCCAAGGTGCCAGGTGGGTGTGTGAGGATAGTCAAAAGTCCCCGGTTGAGCGCTGCCATGTTGTAGTTCTCCCCAGGGAATGAGAGGGTCGCCTCTATACGACTGCGAGTCGCTGGGGGGAAGGCTCTGACTGTTGTGTGTGCTTATGCACCGAATAGCAGTTTGGAATATCCGGACTTCTTGGAGTCTCTGGGTAGTGTCCTGGATAGGGTTGTGCTTGGGGACTCTATAGTTCTGCTGGGAGACTTCAACGCTCATGTGGGCAACGATGGAGAAACCTGGACGGGCGTGATTGGGAGGAATAGCCTCCCTGATCAGAACCAGAGCATTGCCTTGTTATTGGACTTGTGTGCGAGTCATGGCTTGGCCATAACTAACACCATGTTAGGACATAAGGTAGTTCATAAGTGTAAATGAGCCTTAGGAAGTCCATTAAACCTCATCTACAGTATGAAAAAAGGGGAGGTTGAGGACTTACCACCATTTCAATCAGCTTGCAGGCAATGTCTAGTCTGGCAGCCTGCACAGATGCAGGATCAGTCTTCACATCAAGGATTGATCCAGACTGAAGGTATTCATCTGCGAACTGAAAAGAGGCACCGCTCCTGACTTTTTAAAACACTGTACATAGTATAATCATTAACCCAACTTATTTCTAAATGGTAGCCTTACTTTTAAAATAAGAACTCCACAGCTGCTCCCATCCACCTGCAGCTCGTGCCCCGGTGTTTCTACAGTCCATGTTGTGCTGCTTACATGTTGCTGTCTCATCCTTAAGAAACTCCTAAAAACCCTTAACATTACAATTAGTAGAAAAAAGTGAGCAAAACGATTAGATGACATAATTAAAACAACCATTTAGAAATATAACAGAGAATTACAGTGTTCTTAGCTTTTTGTTTAACTGTAGGACTAAGTGTGTTTATGGGGTTTAGCATTACTTCAGTCTGGACAAGGCAAGGTGAACCATTTATATTTTGCATTTCATAACTCAATGCTTCACATAAAGTAGACAGTCACTGGGACTTTCCAGGCAGAGCTGGTGTGTACTCAGCTAAAACGTTAAATAATTACCTCCAGTTTCTCCAGTTGTTCCCGTTTGTGTCTCTGCTCACTGAACGGGTCAGTAACAAGTAGGGCCTTTCCTGACACGTTCCGTCTGTAACACGTGCACTTTATCTGTTTTAGTCTCATATTAATATGGCATATTATTAAATATATGGGCGGCATGGTGGCGCAGTAGTTAGTGCGGTCGCCTCACCGCAAGAGGGTCCTGGGTTCGAGCCCCAGAGTAGTCCAACCTTGGGGGTCATCCTGTTGTGGTTACACCGCCCCGAGCTGCCTCCCCGGCACGTTCAAGCCATTCCCCCAGCTCGGACGTGCCGGAAACATCCGAGCGCTCGGCTCGCGCTCTGAGGAGACGAGAGCTGCACTGCACCAGGTGTTTGCCATCATCCATCAGGCACACCTGTGGCAATCAGGCAGCCCTCTACAAGAAGTCTCCCAGAACACCACTCCGTGCTTCGACGTACTGAACCGTGCGACTCTCCCTCCGCGATTTCCACGGCTCGCCGCGTCTCCAGCGACCTTCACGTTTCCCCCCCCTTGTCCCTCTACCTGGACCCCTCCTTTCGGACTCGACTTCCCGGATCTCGGACTTCCTCGGACAACCCCTCTTGGATCACGGACTGGACTTTCTTGCCAGGTGCACGCACATTATTTCAACACCTCCTGGTCATTTACATACCACACATAGGCTAAAAACACTCACACAGTTATACACGCAAACCACGGGACACCACACAGTTTATTCACACATCCCACTAACAGAACGTTTTTCGCACCATACATTCCCCTCCCGCAATAAAACCACTTTGTCACGTATCGGGAAAGAACCCAAAAGCAGACGGGGCAACCAGGTAAGGGAAGAATCCAGTCTTTATTGAAGTGACCGATCTCGGGGGTAGAGCAGGAGGTGGCTCTGTGGCAGGCAGGCGAGAGGCTGTGACAGTACCCCCCCCCCCTCCGAGGGGCGCCACTGGGCGACCTACCAGGCCCGTCAGGGTGCGTCCTGTGGAAGTCCCGGATGAGGTTCGCGCCCAGGACAAGGCGACGAGGGACCCAACACCTCTCCTCCGGGCTATATCTCTCCCAGTCCACGAGATACTGCAGGCCGCGACCGCGGCGACGAGAGTCCAGGAGACGACGAACGGTGTAAACCGGATGATCGTTGATCATACGAGGGGGGGCCGGAGGAACTAGAGGGCTGGTAGAGACAGGACACATGGAAGGAAGGGTGAACCCGGAGAGTGCGGGGCAGCTTCAGACGGACCACAGAGGGGTTAGTGACTTTGACAATGGGACCAATATACCTGGGGGCCAGTTTTTTAGCGTCCGATCTCAAGGGTAGATCCTTGGTAGAGAGCCATATCTGGTCACCGGGGGAGTAGTCCGGAGCAGGGGTGCGATGACGATCCGTCAAGCGCTGGTAACGGCCGGAGGCCCTGAGCAATGCAGCACGTGCTCGCCGACGGCACCGACGGACATGGGCCTGGACAGACGGAACCGGAATGTCTACCTCTTGAGAAGGAAAAAGGGGAGGCTGATAGCCGTAAAGGCATTGAAAAGGGGACAACCCAGTAGCAGACGATGGCAAGGTGTTATGGGCATATTCTACCCAGGGAAGTTGTGAGGACCAAGAGGATGGGTTGGCAGACACCAGAGGAGTGTCTCCAATGCCTGGTTGGCCCTCTCGGCCTGGCCGTTGGTCTGAGGATGGAACCCCGATGACAGGCTGATGGTGGCACCGATGGCAGAGCAGAAAGCCTTCCAGACAGAAGTGAACTAGGGGCCACGGTCAGACACTATATCACGGGGAAGACCGTGGACCCGGAAAACCTCCCTGACCAGCAGATCCGCAGTCTCTCGGGCCGAAGGCAGTTTAGACAAGGGCAAAAAGTGAGCAAATTTACTGAAGCGATCAACAACAGTCAGTACCACGGTGTTACCGTCGGAGGCGGGCAGACCAGAGACGAAATCCAAGGACGGTGTGGAACAGGCAGGGGGCGCAGCAGACCGGCACTGGCCCGAGTGGAGGGCTTATTCTGGGCACAAACAGGACAGGCAGAAACAAAAGACCCAGTATCCTCCATCATGGAAGGCCACCAGAACCGCCTGCGGAGGAAGGCTAGGGTACGGGTTACCCCAGGATGGCAGGTAAGTTTGGAAGAGTGAGCCCACTGCAACACGCTAGATGTAACAGCGTCTGGAACAAACAAGCGCCCGGGGGGACCGTTACCTGGGTCAGGCGGAGTCTGTTGTGCTGCCATGACCTCCCTTTCAATGTTCCAGGTGACAGCCGCAACCACACAGGTAGAGGGAACGATGCTGTCAGGTTGGAGCTTGGGCTCAGACTCCTTCCCATGCACACGAGACAGAGCATCGGGCTTGGCATTCCTGGAGCCAGGGCTTGACACCTGACAGGGGACAGACTGAGGCAGAGCAGACTGGAGGCATATGGAATGACAGACGGGACTCCAACTTGAAATTCTGGCCGATGACCAATCAATATGGGGACTATGCTTAACCAGCCAGGGATGACCAAGTATAATGGGAACAAATGGAGAATTGATAACAAAAAAAACTTAACTCCTCTTGACGGTTTCCCGACAACAGGAGGCGCACAGGCTCGGTCATAGAGGTTATCCGGGCCAGGAGACGTCCATCCAGGGCATTAGCTTCAAGAGGCTGGTCCAGACTCACAGTGGCAAGACCTAACTGCTTCACAACACTTGCATCCAAAAAGCTTTCATCAGCTCCAGAGTCAATTAAAGCCAAAAGTTTAGTGGACTGACCTTTTAAAACTGATGCTTGCAACTGGGTACGTGGACGAGGAGACAGAGGGCAGACAGTTGGGCTCACGAGGATTCCCCCCCCTCCCTCGTGAGCCTGCTAGTTTTGACGGACGGTGAGGGCAGGAGGCGAGAAAGTGACCAGGCTGACCACAATACAAGCAGCTGTTCTCGGTGATGCGGCGTTGACGCTCCTCCGGGTTGAGCCGGAAGCGGCCGAGTTGCATCGGCTCCGAAGCTGGGGAAGAGTCACGCCTCGGGCTTTCTCGGAGTACGGCAGCCTCAGTCGAGCGAGCTCGGCCCCCAGAGTTTGGAGGTGTGGCCCGTGGAAAGTTGTTGTGACCAGGAAAGCGGCGCGTCCTCTCTCTCCTCCGCTCCCGGAGACGGTTGTCCACACGAATGGCCAGGGTAACCAATTCCTCCAACCCTCCAGGCTCGGGGTAGGAAACCAATTCGTCCTTTATGGATTCGCTTAGACCGTTGGAAAAGCCGGCCTGGAGGGACTCGTTCTCTCCGCTGATAGCGTACGGAACTCAACTGAGTAGTCAGCGACGCTGCGGGAACCCTGGCGGAGAGAGATCAGTCTTTTTGACGCATCCTTTCCCCGCACGGGATGATCAAAAACCTGGCGAAAAGCAGTGGTGAACTCAGCGTAGGATGAGGAAGTGGAGGCCCGCATCTCCCACACCGCTGTAGCCCAATCCAGAGCGCTTCCCCGGAGAAGACCCATGATGTAAGCGACTTTGGCTCCATCCGTGGAATATTACTGGGGATGCTGGTTAAACACAATCTCACACTGCATCAAAAAGGGCGACAAAGTCCAAAATCTCCATCATACTTATCGGGCGGGGGCAACCCATGGTTCCTTAGCCGAAGTTGATGGCGGAGCTGGAGGGGCGGGTCCCGGGCTAGCGGACGCACTAAGTTGGGTCTGGATTCCGGAGATCTTTGAGCCGAGCTCACGGAGGGCGTCAGCCATCTCCTGTAGCACCTGGCTGTGCTGGCCGAGGACCGATTCCTGGTTGGCTACAGCCTGGCAGACCGTGGCCAGGTCTGTGGTGGAATGGTCTGCTGGGTCCATAGTGGCTGGAACGTACTGTCATGTATCAAGAAAGAACCCAAAAGCAGACGGGACAACCAGGTAAGGGAAGAATCAAGTCTTTATTGAAGTGACCGATCTCGGGGGTAGAGCAGGAGTTGGCTCAGTGGCAGGTAGAAGTCCATGAATGGCGACGTTCCAGCGAAGACTGGTCCACAGTGGAGGCTTTTTAAGGGTGATGGCGATTGCTTTGATGTCAATGGAGAGAGGCTGTGACAGACTTCGACGTTCTGTTATGCTCGCGCACCAGAACCCGACCCGTGTGGCGAAACCCAAGGCAGACAGACACAGGATGACTTCAAAATCCAAAAAAAGTGGTTTTATTGTGGGAGGGGAATGTATGGTGCGAAAAACGTTCTGTTAGTGGGATGGGTGAATAAACTATGTGTGGTGTCCCGTAGTTTGCGTGTATAACTGTGTGAGTGTTCTTAGCCTATGTGTGGTGCGGTATGTAAATGACCAGGAGGTGTTGAATAATGTGCGTGCACCTGGCAAGAAAGTCCAGTCCGTGATCCAAGAGGGGTTGTCCGAGGAAGTCCGGCTCCGAGATCCGGGAAGTCGAGTCCGAAAGGAGGGGTCCAGGTAGAGGGACACGGGGGGAGATCGCAGGAGAGGTCCGGGGAAAAACGTGAAGGTCGCTGGAGACGCGGGGAGCTGTGGAAGTCGTGGAGGGAGAGTCTTGGGAGGAAACAGAGACACGAAGATAAGACACTGGGGAATAAACAGGATGCAAGGAAAGCTGGAGGGCTTGTCAGAACTTTACCGCAGGGTTCAGTACGTCGAAGCACTGAGAGACGTTCTGGGAGACTTCTTGTAGAGGGCTGCATGATGGCCGCAGGTGTGCCCGATGGATGATGGCAAACACCTGGTGCAGCGCAGCGCTCGTCTCCTCAGAGCGCGAGCCGAGCGCTCGGATGTTTCCGGCACGTCCGAGCTGGGGGCGTGGCTTGAACGTGCCGGGGAGGCAGCTCGGGGCGGTGTAACCACAACACTTCCACTTTTCCTGGCATTGTAAAGCAGGACTTCATTTCCTACATAGAAAGGTACATTCTTGTATTATTTATTTATTTTTGCATGCACTGTGCATAGGCCTGTTGTTGCTTCTTCTGTGATTTGTTCACATTTTCACTCGCAGCTTTTTTCAGAATCTTTTTCTTTGTTCACCAAATGTCCTGCAGCCATCGTCCACAGGGAGAACCACATCGGAAAGCTGCAGTATGACGTACGAATGAATGAATGATTTATGTCAGCCATACATTTGTGTTCATAAGCGACAGACAGAAAAAAACAGCATGGTACATGTTTACATCAGTCCATTTCACACAACAAAACTCAATCAATCAATAACAGAAAGAGGACCAGGCTGAAACCCAAGACTTACTACTGTTGTCTGTCCCGTACAGTCCAGACGCTAACTTAGAATATCAGAGTTACACAAGGAAGAAAAAATAATTTATACTAAGTTGTAAGCCTTAATTATTTTACATTTTAAAGATTCTCTGAAACTCAGCAGCGAGCTACACAGTTTCAACTCATCATTAACACCATTCCATAGCTTGACTCCCAAAACTGACACACATCTGTATTTTACACTGGTTCTCACTTTACACTTTTCAAAAATACACAACCCTCTTAAGTTACAGTTTCCATCTCTTCATTTAAAAAGTTGTTGGATACAAACAGGAAGGCTTTTACTTCTAGCTCAATAAAGTATTTCCAACGTTTTAAATACACAATATCTAAGACTTTTAAGGTGCAAGACTGTATGAATAATGGATTAGTAGATTCACGGTAACAAGCTTCATTTATTATTCTAATAGCTCTTTTCTGATGTTTAATTATAGGATCTGTATTTGTTTTATAAACATTTCCCCAAACCTCAACACAGTATGACAGATATGACATTATCAATGAACCATACAACATACGCAAACATTTCCTATTCAGCAGATCCCTTGTTTTGTAAAGAATAACAATGGATTTAGATAATTTCCTTTTTATATATTCTATATGTGGTTTCAAATAGAGCTTATGATCTATAAACAATCTCAATAATTTCTTTTCAAATACTCTTCCAATTTTAACTCCATTTAACTTGTTCTATTTCACAATTAACCCTAAAACCACCGAACACCTTAAATTGTGTTTTATTTTCATCTAGTGATAACTCATTGATATCAAACCATTTTTTTAACATTCTCAGTTCCCTTTCTACTGTTTTCAACAATTCTTTCATGTCCTCCCCAGAACAAAATACATTTGTATCACCAGCAAACATAACAAATTTCAACATATTAGATACCATAGAAATATTTAAATAAAGTATAAATAACTTACTAGGTCCCAATACTGAACCTTGTGGAACGCCACAAGTTACTCCTCTTAGATGTGATTCAGTGTTTCCAATTTTCACATATTGAAACCTATTTTTAAATAACGTGTTAACCAGCGTTGTGTGACATAACACACAAGTATGAAGTACCTTTGCCTATCTCAGAATAGTAGGCATCACATGTTGTTGAACAGTGGCGTTCGATGACTTGGGACATTACACAGTCTCACGGTGCACAATGAAAAAGCTGTTTATTCCAACATGGAGAGGGGAAGAGAGTGAAGAGCTGAACACTAACAGATGTTCCTTCTGGTGTGGGGTTTTCCTCTTGTTATCCTTAACGTGGAGAACCAGGACCGGCAGAGACAGAAAAAGGGCAAGGCGTGGCTGATCAGGGGTATTGTTTAGCTTACTGTTCTGTTCACCTGCAAACCAAGTCTTTGTCCAGTCCTTTTTGTTGCAGGTCCATTTCCAGGGTCCACCACCCTTTCAACCAAGAAGTAAAACACCAGTCAAGTATCAAAAAAGAGTCCAGTATAAAAAAATAAATAAATAAAATCTCACTTATTCAGAAAGTATTGCAAAACCAAGCCAAATCCACACAAAGTTCAAGTTGCAGCTTTTTAGACACTCTTACCGGTTTGGTTCGGATTTTCCCACCATCCTTCCAACTACCTTTCTCTCTGAGTGCTGAGCGAGTTGGCGGCAGGAGTGATCGACATTTTTCTGCAGCTTTGTTGCCTCCAGATTTATCATGAAAGGAAAAAAAAAATTGGTGTTCCCAAGATGTGTTCGGTTTGCCTCTGTGTAGGGCAAGTTGCCCCCCTTGAATCTTGGCCTGGGTGGAGCATCTCCTCCACCCAGGGGCTCATCCATATGCACAATAATTATAAAGGCACGAGACAAATGCTGGTCACGTGTTTAAGACATGAATCAAACGTTTAGATGTTGTCTAACAGTTGTGTGATCACATGGTTGTGTGAGTCTTTATGGCTAGCCTGACACTTACCCAGGTGCTCACTTTAACCACTGTGATGATGGAGATGGCCACATACACGTATTTGTGTGTAGGAATATGTATAGACTGGTTACTGAGACTTTGAAAAACTTGAAAGAAATCAACACAACTGAATGAAGTGTGGATGGTGAAACATGAATGGGTGGGGGTGTTAAAGTGGATGCATATATGTATATCTTATATGAGTGATTAATCAATATTAAATGGTAATATAATATATATTGTTACATTTGAGTAAAGCTTCTGCAGCCATAATTCATCACCCACATATACTTTGGGACTTTGCGTCTATACCCAGCTGTGCCTTATGTAGACATATGAAACTACGTTGTGTCTCAGAAACACAGTGTGTGAATACAAACAATGCTGCACATCCACACAAGTCATTCTGCAGGCTCAGTGATGACAGAGGAGAGTCAGCAAAACTAGTCGAACCCGCTTTCACAGCTTCTCTGTTGTATCAGACTGGAGTCATGATGTCACCGCTGTGCTGCGTTACTGTCAAGTATGTCAGCAAAGGTTTGCTGCTCTCAAGCCCCAACAACTGAATGTATTGTTGTGTATGTGAAGGGGAAGTGGAAACTCATTCTATTTATGAGCTGATGTTGACGGTTCGGGAGTAAGGCATCTCATCTCATCTCATCTCATCTCATCTCATCTCATCTCATCTCATCTCATCTCATCTCATCATCAGCCGCTTCTCCGGGGTGGGGTCGTGGTGGCAGCAAGCTAAGTAGGGCGCTCCAGACGTCCCTCTTCCCAACAACACCCTCCAGCTCCTCCTGGGGGATCCCAAGGCGTTCCCAGGCCAGATTGGACATGTCGTCCCTCCAGCGAGTCTGGGTCTACCCCGGGGTCTCCTCCCAGTTGGACATGCCTGGTAAACCTCCAAAGGAAGGCGCCCAGGAGACATCCTAATCAGATGCCCGAACCACCTCAACTGGCTCCTTTCGATGTGAAGGAGCAGCGGCTCCGAACTCCCTCTGGAGCTCCTCACCCTAAGTAAGACATTACACATGTACTCCCCATTAGTAAACATCAATAATCATAATAAGCAGTCTTTTGTTTGGAAAACATGTAATGGAGTTCTTCTCCGTGCAGGGAGCAAACAGTGCAAGAGAGTGGCGTACTACTGGAGCCGTACAGTAAAGTCCAGACTAATGTGGACATCATCTCAGAGGAGAGGCAGAGCTCTCTGACTGGAGACCCTGAGGAATTCCAGCCTCTATCGGGGATCACCGAGTCCTAGCTTTCATCCAAACACATCCAAAGTCCTGTGGAGCACAAACTGCACCACGCACAAGTAAGAAAACCCACCAACACTGACTTCTGTGTGGAGTCTGCATGTTCTCCCCGTGTCTCCGTTGGTTTCCTCCGGGTGCTCCGGGTTCCTCCCACCATCAAAAAGACATGCATGTCAGGGTTAATACTCCTGCCTGTGCCCCTGAGCAAGGCAATGGAAAGAAGAACTGGAGTTGGTCCCCGGGTGCTGCAGCGGCCCGCTGCTCCTCTACAATAGGATGGTTACATGCAGAGGACACGTTTCACTGTAACCTGTACAATGACAAAACAAAGAGGCTTTCTTTTCCTTCTTCAGAGTGTCTGCTCCTCACTTCTTCTTCTTGTGAGTCCTCTGTGGCAAGTTGACTGCAGGCAATGTAGACATGTTATTACTGGAAAGAAATGTAAGATGTTACGCACATTAGAGGAAACTGTAAGAACCGAGGCCAAAGGTGAGAGCTGTGATCCAATGTACATTTTACTTTTTGAATCCACTTCAGTCATGGGGGGATGGGGCCGGGGTGTAGGATGAAACTGAAAGGGAAGAGAGAGAGTGACGGAAGATTGTTAATGGCCTGTGAAAACTGAAATGTGAAGTCTGCAAAAGAAACTGAAAAGGGAGGAATTCCTCCTTGGAATTAAACCTGCTCAGTGTACAGGAAGTCCATTCCACCTGTCAGCTCATCGCTACGTGTATCCGATTATTTGTTCAGTGTCTCTATGAGACAGCAAATCCAGCATCTGTAATTGCATAACTTGATATAAGACATGAGAGACTCAGCGACAGACCTTTTGGATGTTGCAGTTCTTCAGAAATTAATTAGGTCCACAGCTGGAGCTCAGACCAGTTTCTCCCAGCATGTCAGAGCCCCCAAAAACCACAAGAGGACACTATAACATCACATAAGAAAAAAGAAAAAAAGAAGCAAGTACTTGAAGAGAGCAAGATTGAGGGAAGAACCCTCCTTTTCTCAGGCTGAATGGAAGGTTCTGCTTATCATTTTAAAGATATGCTTGGAACACATGAACCACTAGGTGGCACTAGTCAGCATGAAAAGCATTAGCGTGCATTGCAGATAATAATTAGTATCCTTCCAATTGTTGCATTCCGGTACTTTTCACTAAAGTCTACTACTACTATTACTACTACTACCTTTGGCTGCTCCCGTTAGGGGGCGCCACAGTGGCTCATCCGTTTCCCTCTCTTCCTGTCTTCTGCATCTTCCTCTGTCACACCAGCCACCTACAAGGCCGCCCTCACCACGTCCATAAACCTCCTCTTTGGCCTCCCTCTTCTCCTCTTTCCTGGCAGCTCCATATTCAGCATCCTTCTCCCAATATACCCAGCATCTCTCCTCCACACATGTCCACACCATCCGGTCCTGCTTCATCACTGCCAATGAAAATCTTATCATCTTCACCTCTGCCACCTCCAGCTCCTCCAGCTCCTGTCTTTTCATCTAGGCCACTGTCTCCAAACCATATAACACAGCTGGTCTCACAACCATCTTGTAAACCTTCCCTTTAACTCTTGCTGGTACCCTTCTTTCGCAAATAGCTCCTGACACTCTTCTCCACCCACTCCACCCTGCCTGCACTCTCTTCCTCACCTCTCTTCTGCACTCCCCGTTACTTTGGACAGTTGACCCTAATTATTTAACTCATACGCCTTCGTCACCTCTACTCCTTGCATCCTCACCATTACACTGTCCTCCCTCTCGTTCACAAATATGTAGTCCATCTTGCTCCTACTGACTTTCATTCCTCTTCTCTCCAGTGCACACCTCCACCTCTCCAGCCTCTCCTCCACCTGCACCCTACTCTCACTACAGATCACAATGTCATCCGCAAACATCATCGTCCATGGAGACTCCTGCCTGATCTCGTCCGTCAACCTGTCCATCAACATTGCAAACAAGAAAGGGCTCAGAGCCGATCCCTGATGTAGTCCCACCTCCACCTTGAACCCATCTGTCATTCCAACCACACACCTCACCACAGTCACACTGCCCTCATTCATATCCTGCACCACTCCTACATACTTCTCTGCCACTCCCGACTTCCTCATACAATACCACACCTCCTCTCTCGGCACCCTGTCATATGCTTTCTCTAAATCCACAAAGACACAATGTAACTCTTTCTGGCCTTCTCTATACTTCTCCATCAACATTCTCAAAGCAAACATCACATCTGTGGTGCTCTTTCATGGCATGACACCATTCTGCTGCTCACTGATCATCACCTCTCCTCTTAACCTAGCTTCTATTACTCTTTCCCATATCTTCATGCTGTGGCTGGTCAACTTTATACCTCTGTAGTTGCTACAGTTCTGCACATCACCCTTGTTCTAGATCAGGGGTGGGCAATGTTATCCAGAAAGGGTGAGTGTGGGTGAAGGTTTTTGTTCCAACCAAGCAGTTACACACCTGTCCTGATCCCATTAATCAACCAGTGGCGTCTTTGCTGAGGAACTTGATTAGGAGACACAGGTGTGCAATTGCTTGGTTGGAACAAAAACCTGCACCCACACCGGCCCTTTCAGAATAAGATTGCCCACCGCTCTTCTAGATAATTTTTACCAGTATGTTTCTTCTCCACTCAGGCATCCTCTCACTTTCCAAGATTGTGTTAATGTAGTTAAAAACTCCACTGCCATCTCTCCTAAACACCTCCATGCCTCTGCATGTTTGTCATCTGAATGTGAACTGCCTTTCCACTCTTCCTCTCCTCATCCTCTTCACAGCTGCTCTCACTTCCTCCTTGCTAACCACTGCACTTCCTGTTTCACTACACACAACAATCTTCCTTCTTCAACTTCCACCATTTGATCCTTGGCTCTGCCTTCACCCTCTTCCTCTTCTTGGTCTCCAAATCATCCTACAGACCACCATCCGATGCTGCCTAGCTACGTTCTCCCCCGTCAGCACCTTACAGTCTCCAATCCCTTTCAGATTGCACCTCCTACATAAGATATAGTCCACCTGTGTGCACTTTCCTCCACTGTTACATGTCACCCTGTGTTCCTCCCTCTTCTTTAAATATGTATTCACCACAGCCATTTCCATCCTTTTCACAAAATCCACCAACATCTGTCTGTCCACATTCCTCTCCTTGACACCATACCTGCACATCACCGCTGTTCCCTGGAATGTGTTGGCTGCTGTAAGAGGTACATATTAATCTCAACTTTATTTTGTGTTTGATTTTATTCACAGATTTTTAAAAAGGGGAAATGCTGACAAAGAACAGAATGATAATAACACGTAAAAAAAAAGAAACACTCATACCTCGGAAAAAAATGAAGACTTGTACAGAAACTGCTAGCAAAGTACTTGTAAGATCAATCGATCAATCAAGTTGCATTTTATATATCGCTTTTCTAGCTGCAACAGCCACTCAAAGCGCTTTACATTTCTGGCCAAATCTGAATTTCAGACACCTGTTATAATAGAACACAAGCCCAACTACTGTGGCCAATCCCACAGTACTAGATCAAGAATGTATTTCTGAGAACATTCAACAAGAACGGAACCACGTGGACATGCCCAGTAGAGAGGCCTTTGCCGAAAATCAGCTCCCCAGCAAGAGAACTCCAGGCGTTGCTATGCCAGTCATTCACGATGAACACGCAGCACTAGGAATGACTCAGCCCATAGTAACCACTATCCCCTCCAACGCTAACGACACCAATCACGTTACGTCCACAATTCCGTCCGTCCTCCGCTCATCCTCGTAATCGTGGACGTAACTTGACTTGAAAAGTTTCACCCGTTTGCTGGTAGGTGCGGGTGAAAGTGTGTGGACAGTTCTGCGCATGTCTTTGACATTTATCCACGGTAAATCTTGCAGGCATCGCCAAAAATATGCCATTGTCAATAGCACGCGCCAACAAACAGGAAACTGGTATGACCGCTGCGTAGAAACCGGAAGTCAGTGGACGACAGTTATGCACAGAGCCGATTGTGTCTGTAGGGACGCCCGACCAAGCCGGAGGCAACACGGGGATTCGAACTGCCGATCCCCATGTAGGCAACGGAAAGGACCGCCACGCCACCCGGACGCCCCAATTTTCCAGTTCAGAATTACCACGCAAAATCAATCAATCAATCAATCAATCAATCAATCAATCAATCAATCAATCAATCAATCAATCAATCAATCAATCAGAATTTGCAGACAGTAAGAGTTTAGAATGCTGCAGTCATACAGATGTGATGTGAAACCTGAGCTCCCTGGTACAGACCTCTCTGAGACATGTCGCAGTATAAACTTTCTGGACATCACACCAGAGACGACGACGGACTTCTGTCATACACGTGATGAAGCAGCGTTCTCGGTCAAAGGCATGTGGAGGATCCAGGGCAACCTCTGAAGGGAGAGGACTTCATCCAGTCTGAGTGTTGTGTAAGTCAGTACCGTGTTTGCTGTTTTGCGACAACTGACAGCTTTACGGAAGTGTGCGTTGTGAAGTAAAGCATTTTTATGTTGCATCGAACTACTGTGTGGACCTCCGGTTTTGTGTCGGCTCACTGAGCATGACAGTGAGCTCTTCAGCAGAGGCGGTATTAGATTACAACACATGATGGCTACTGACACCTTACAGACAGAGCGCTCTGCCACACAGGGAGCACAGGAAGTGCATACACAGAAAACCATCCTGAAGGTAAGTAAGGTAAGTAAGTTAGTAAGGTAAGTAAGGTAAGTTAGTAAGTAAGGTAAGTAGGTAAGTAAGTAAGTAAGTAAGGTAAGTAAGTAGGTAAGGTAAGTAAAGTAAGGTAAGTAAGTTAGTAAAGTAAGGTAAGTAAGTTAGTAAGGTAAGGTAAGTAAGTTAGTAAGGTAAGTAAGTAGGTAAGGTAAGTAAGGTAAGTTAGTAAGTAACTTAAATAAGGTAAGTTAGTAAGTAAGGTAAGTAAGTAGGTAAGTTAGTAAGTAAGGTAAGTAAGGTAAGTAAGTAGGTAAGTTAGTAAGTAAGGTAAGTAAGTAAGTAAGTAGGTAAGTTAAGTTAGTAAGTAAGGTAAGTAAGTAGGTAAGTTAGTAAGTAAGGTAAGTAGGTAAGTTAGTAAGTAAGGTAAGTAAGTAGGTAAGTTAGTAAGTAAGTAGGTAAGTTAAGTTAGTAAGTAAGGTTAGTAAGTTAAGTTAAGTAAGTTAAGAAAGTTAGTAAGTAAGGTAAGTAAGTAAGTTAGTAAGGTAAGTAAGTTAGTAAGTAAGGTAAGTAAGTGTACTTACTTACTATTTAAACCATTCCCCAGCTTCTCGTAGCCCCCCTTCCCATCCACCCCTGTATATCTGTCCCCTTCCCATCCACCCCTGTATGTCTGTCCCCTTCCCATGCAGCCCTGTATGTCTGTCCCCTTCCCATCCAGCCCTGTATGTCTGTCCCCTTCCCATCCACCCCTGTATGTCTGTCCCCTTCCCATGCAGCCCTGTATGTCTGCCCCCTTCCCATGCAGCCCTGTATGTCTGTCCCCTTCCCATGCAGCCCTGTATGTCTGTCCCCTTCCCATGCAGCCCTGTATGTCTGTCCCCTTCCCATCCACCCCTGTATGTCTGTCCCCTTCCCATCCAGCCCTGTATGTCTGCCCCCTTCCCATCCAGCCCTGTATGTCTGTCCCCTTCCCATCCAGCCCTATATGTCTGTCCTCTTCCCATCCACCCCTGTATGTCTGTCCCCTTCCCATCCAGCCCTGTATGTCTGTCCCCTTCCCATGCAGCCCTGTATGTCTGTCCCCTTCCCATGCAGCCCTGTATGTCTGTCCCCTTCCCATGCAGCCCTGTATGTCTGTCCCCTTCCCATGCAGCCCTGTATGTCTGTCCCCTTCCCATGCAGCCCTGTATGTCTGTCCCCTTCCCATGCAGCCCTGTATGTCTGTCCCCTTCCCATCCACCCCTGTATGTCTGTCCCCTTCCCATGCAGCCCTGTATGTCTGTCCCCTTCCCATGCAGCCCTGTATGTCTGTCCCCTTCCCATCCAGCCCTGTATATCTGTCCCCTTCCCAATGCAGCCCTGTATGTCTGTCCCCTTCCCATCCAGCCCTGTATATCTGTCCCCTTCCCAATGCAGCCCTGTATGTCTGTCCCCTTCCCATGCAGCCCTGTATGTCTGTCCCCTTCCCATCCAGCCCTGTGTGTCTGTGTGTTATGTTCATCTGTTGTCTTGTTTCACCCCGTTTATTGTAAAGCCACTTTGAGTGTTAGAAAAGCGCCTTATAAGACTGATGTATTATTATTATTAAGTAAGTTAAGTAAGTAAGAGGTACCGTAGGGAAGTGAATGAGATTATCCCTCTTCTGTCTATAAGAGATCAAAGTGGACAGTAGATATGACATCTTGCAGGTTTTATTTTTTAGTGAACCACTTTGTGGCATTGTTTTAGAAAAGTGCTATATCAATAAAATGATTATCATTATTAAGGTGGAGACATCACATCACATCCATCCATCCATCCATCCATTATCCAAACCGCTTACCCTGCTCTCAGGGTCACGGGGATGCTGGAGCCTGTCCCAGCAGTCACTGGGCAGCAGGCGGGGAGACACCCTGGACAGGCCACCAGGCCATCTCACACACACACACACACACACACACACACACACACACACACACACACACACACACACACACACACACACACACACACACACACACACACACACACACCTAGGGACAATATAGTACGGCCAAGTCACCTGACCTACATGTCTTTGGACTGTGGGAGGAAACCGGAGCCCCCGGGAGAAACCCACACAGACACGGAGAGACCATGCAACTCCACACAGAGGATGACCCGGGATGACCCCCAAGGGTGGACTACCCCCGGGCTCGAACCCAGGACCTTCTTGCTGTGAGGCGACGGCGCTAACCACGGTGCCACCGTGCCGCCCTTGAGGTGTTAATTTACAATAATACTAAATTTACTATCAAATCCATCAGCCCTTTTGCGTTGGAGCAGGACAATACGTGGAAGAATATCTTCATAAAATCAGTTCCAACTTCAGCTTCAATTCAGGACATCATCTACTCTTAGAACCTATGGAAAGGAATTTGTTATTATTATTGCCCACTGTGGGTGTCCTCCCACAGTCCAGAGACATGTAGGTCAGGTGAATCGGCCGTACTACATTGGCCCTAGGTGTGTGTGGGTGGGTGTGGGTGTGGGAGGGGGCGTGGGCCCTGTGATGGCCTATGGCGGCCTGTCCAGGGTGTCTCCCCGCCTGCTGCCCAATGACTGCTGGGACAGACTCCAGCATCTCCGCGACCCCGGCTGGGATAAGTGGCTTGGATAACGGGTGGATGGGTGGATGGATGGATATTGTACACTATTATGAAGGTGTTAATGCTTTATTTTCCTTGTACATTGTACGTCATTTTCAACTTAGTTTGATTTGTTGCAAAAAAGCCACGTGCAGTTGTGATTGCAGTTGTTGAGCCATGAACCCGTCGCTCTTGCGTCACTTGTCTGGGTCCAGACGGACGTTACACTGATCAGCGACTAGTTGGCCATGTAAGCAGTGTTAGCACAACATGTTTGCAACTAAGAAAGACATCTTCTTAAACGTGTGTCAGCTTGCCGTCACGGTCACACCTACTACTACACCTTGACACAGAGACGCTCCTTTATCACAGCAAGTCCCCACTGTAGCTCAGGCCCGGTGAAAGGTCCGCCTCGGTACTGCTGACGCAGTCTACAGTCTAGCACAGATGAGGATGAATGGATCGCTCCACTGGTTGGGAATGAGACCACAATCCATCAGTAATCCAGGTAAGAGAATCAAAGAAGGCTGACTCAGTTCATCTGGACACAATGTTGATTGACAGACATGTGTCATCTGTCAATCAACGTTGTGTTCAGATGAACTGAGTCAACCTTCTCTGGTCCACCTTGGGAGTGTCCAAAACCAGTTACAAGGCACGTCTGTTGGTGCTGAACTGACAAGCTGTTGGCTCACGTCATTCAGAGGTTGTTCACACTGTATAGTGAAATCCTTATGGATCAGTGGCCTCCTGAAGGAGAGTAGAGTACAGTGAAAAAAGGGTTGGAGCTCGGCCTTTTCCCCTCAGGCACATTCTTATGTTAATAACCACTGAGTCACTGGGCCGCCATCAACACGTAGTCTGCTGAGAGCCAGAGCAGGATAAAACAGGAAGTCCTGTCATTACCTTCAGCTAAACACGAGACAGATAGACAGATAGACACAGAGAGACAGAGAGAGCAAGAGAGAGAGCGAGACAGATAGACACAGAGAGACAGAGAGAGAGAGACAGACAGAGAGACAGACAGACAGAGAGACAGACAGACAGAGAGAGAGAGAGCGAGAGAGAGACAGACAGACACAGACAGACAGACAGAGAAGAGAGAGAGAGACAGAGAGAGAGAGAGAGAGAGAGAGAGAGAGAGAGAGAGACAGACACACAGACAGACAGACAGACAGACAGACAGACGGAGAGAGACAGATAGACAGAGAGAGAGAGACAGACAGACAGAGAGACAGAGAGAGAGAGAGAGACAGAGAGAGAGAGAGAGAATGTGACACCACCCTGAAGATCTGTGTATGTTCCCTCAGATTCAAGAAAGGATGGATGAAGAGTCGGGGACTGGGTTGCCATCTGTTTCGGGGTGTAGGGAGCAAACGGATGGATCCCCAGCAACACCTGAACCCCCGTCCACCATGCAGGGCATCCTGTCAGAAATCCAGGGCTTGGTGGAAAGAGACGGCATCATAAATGTAAGTACTGTATTTCATGTCATTTAATGTAAGGAAAGTAATAATTAATTTGACGTAGTGTAATTTAATGTAAGTAATGAGCTGACTTTAGCTAGCGAGAGGCGAGGCACATTTTTGTGTTTGCTATGTTATTTCTGGGTGAACGACGATATTGTTCTGTTGTTACTTAAACATGTCTGTGCCTATAACCTGCACCCAGTTAGACAGTGAAAGGAAATAATAATAAATAAATAAATAAAACTTAAAAATTGGTCGGAGTTTTACAACTATAAATGCACGGTTTGAAAATGTGTATTTATGGCTATAGATAACGTAGAGCATCCACTGTGACTGCAGGGCTCACTGACCAGATAAAGCTCACAGCTTGATGTAACTTGGATCTGATGATGCTGTAGTCCCTTGATGACGTCAACAGGAAATCCGCAGGAAGGCGCTGAGCTACACATATTTACTATGGGGTCATAAACTGGGCCCTAACCCCCTCGACTGTCTTGAAATGCAGTCCGGAAAACGCACTTTAACAATTCAACAACCAATAATAATAACAACAACAACAATAATAATCAATAATGATATAATAATAGTGATTAATAATAATGATTATTAATAAGATTAATTATTATTGTTATAAGTATTATATTATTACATGTATTATTATAATTAATAATAATAATGTTATTGATAATAATGATAATGATTGCAGTGTTAACAATAATGTATAAAATTGATACATTTACTTATTTGCATATCTTTGGGAAAAGGTTAAAATTACATCTTGTAATTCACACAGGCCTTTTCTAAATATCTCAGTCTTAAAATTAATATCATCTTCAAGATTTACATTTAAGCAGATGTCCTTGTTTACATCGCAGAAGGTTGAACCAGTTCATCTGGAGACAGAGTTTATTAGCAGAAACGTTTCATCCCTCATCTAAGTGACCTCTTCAGTCCAGATGAACTGATGCAACTTTCTATGCTTTCCCTCCCTGCTGTGGCGGATTCGGGGGGTCGGGGGGTAACGGGGAACCGCTGCAGCTGGGACGCGAACCCGGGTCTCCTGCACCGCTGGCGACTACGTTAACCAGGCGACTAAAGGGTTCGACCCGTTAGCCACGGGCTAGCGAGTCTGTTTATCCGTGCACGTTACACTATTCGGACATCGCCACAACTGTCAGCAAGTTTAACAAAAATGACGATCTTGAAGGAGTGTAGCTTAAAGGTTTTAAACAAATATTACTGAAAATCATTTGAATTTAGTTGACTTACATTTGGATGCACGACCTTGTTCTTGCTTTGTTTTCGTGATGTTTAGTTTTTGTCCTTCTCCTCTTTTCTTTCGTTAATCTTATTGTTATCACTGTTTTTACTTCCTTGTTATATCACAGAAGCCGCGTTACATGGATTTAACTTGGTACCTGGAGTCCTACCTTGATGAACCAGAGATTCGGTTAGTTCGAACCATCTTTAGGGTTCTGGGATGTCGATACCAGCCAGCCCAGCTCAGCGTCACAGCCATGACCAAACAACTTGAGGAAGCAGAGGTTTGGGCTCAACATGTGTACTCCTTATCTTTTAAATGTCCCTAGATAGTCTTTAGTCTGGCTGTTTTCATGCATGCGCAATAATCCAGGTAAGAAAATCAAAGAGGGTTGAATCAGTTTGTCATGAAGTGGCTGTTGCATGTTATTGCAGGCAATTACCAATAGAGGGCTCCAGTGTGACTTGTAGAAGGGCATTAGGCAGAGTGTGTGCAGATCCCAGACAGAAGAGGCCGTACGACCCCAAATGTTGGTCATATCAGAATGTTGCTGTGGTGGTTCCAGTAATTGTAAAAGCCAGCTCAGCTGAGATGAAGCCTCTGCCTGATCATTGATATCCCAAGATATCAAATATGGCGACGAGGATGAAAGCCTGACGTTTATGCAGCAAGACAACAAGAGCCGTGCTCGCTTAGCAAGTGAAGGGGGGCTAAGGATAGTGCTAACGGGCCGGAGCGCTACTGATGTTGTGCCGCTAGCTTGGACAAAGCTGGTTGCTCTCTGTTGTGGAGAACCATGGCTGCCATGGTGGGATCGGTGGCACCTTTTGGTCACAAACTTGGGAAGATTAATGTGAGATTTTGCACCATTTCTTTGTGGCAAACGGCACGGACGATGAAGAAAAGAAGCGAGGTGTGCTGCTAAGTGATGTGGGCGCCCAGACCTACGCACTGATGAGAAACCTGCTCAGCCCTGACAAACCAGGAGATCGTTCATACAATGACCCGGTAAGGCGGTTGAACAATCATTTTCACCCTAAACTGAGTGAAGTAATGCAACAGTGGAAATGTAACACAAAGAAATAGGAAGCCTGAAGAGACCGTGGGTGATTATGTGGCAGAGCTGAGAAAGTCGGCGCAGGACTGTAACTTTGGAGATACTTTGATGGGGATGCTGACTGACCGTTTGGTTTGTGGCATAAATGACGACAGGATACAGTGGCAGCGGCTGTCGGAAGGAAAGATTGACTTTTGAAAAAGCACTCAAGATTGTGCAAGCCATGGAGGCGGCAAATAGAGACATTGTGGGCCTGCATGGCGTGAAAGAAAATGCTAAATGGAAGCGAGCCATGGGGGTCTGTCAACAAAGTGGGTGATGCCCGCTGAAAACATCATGAGGAAATGCTACCGATGGGGCGGCGAGAGCCACTCGGCGAAGGACTGCAGGTTTGCCAACGAGAAGTGCCACAACTGTGGTAAGGTGGGGCATATAAAAAAAGGCCTGTAGAGGGGAAACCGCTGGAAAAGAAAAGACAACACTTTCAAGGGGAGAAAGGAAAGCATGGCGACAGGGCAAATTTCATGCAGGAGGAAGGGGGTGATAGTGATAATGAGGACGTTTTCACCATGAAGGCGAGTGACGGGACCATGCACAATATAAATGAAGAGCTAGTCATTCCCAGAGAAGAGCCTATAAAAAAAGAGCAAAAGGTAAACGGGAAACATTTAACATATGAAGGAGACACTGGCTGTGAGCCCACTACAATGTCACAGAGGGCATTGCAAGGGGTATTGAGTGACACCAACAAACCCAGCCTAGCCAAATGCAGGCTAAACCTGAGAACATACGGTGGCCGTAGAGTTCCGGCAGCAAAGGTCAAAGTGGAAGACGAAGGCATTGCTAAGATGTTAGCAGGAGTGGTTGTCAAAAGGTTCAGGGACAAGTCTACTGGGACGAGGATGGATTAAAGCGCTCAAGGTAGACTGGCAACCTGTAGATAAGGTAGAGGACAGAGAAGACGCTCTACAGGGCGTGCTGTCGGGACACGAAACAGTGTTTAAGGATGATCTAGGGACGTTGAAAGGCTTCGCGGCAAAAATACATGTAGCCAGTGATACCACCCCCTGCTTCTATAGGCCAAGGTCAGTGCCTTTTGCTATGCAAAAGGAAAGTAGAGCCCGGTCCCCGGTGGGCAACTGCATCGACTCAGAGCCGACGCTTAGGCCGCGTTCACACCAAAACACAACATAGTTTCGCGCGATGAGATTACATAAAGCCAATGCAGACGCGCGAGGAGGGGCGACAAGTCGCTCGAGGCGATTTTGTAGTTTCTATTTATTTATTTATTTATTCGATTATACAATATACAGTTATTGGATGAACAGCAGGATATATAGGACAAAGCATACACATAAAGGGAAAGAAAAAGAAATATACGATGGCTCGGGGTCTCATCTCAGCAGTTATGAAGGCAGAAATACATTTTCCTAAATCGTGTAGGTCTTGATGGCTTTACAATGTTTACTGAATTTAATTGCTTCTGTATATTGAAGGAATGTGGCTCTGGAAACAAAAAAGTTAGGTTTTGGGGTTAAAAATCTGCTGGTGTGACTGTGGTGTTTGCAAAGAAGAAGAATCCGGTTTATCATGAATAGATGATTGGTATCCTTAACATCGTTCTTAGTTACTCCAAACAGGACATGCTCTTTTTTTAATATCAAGGGTCTTAATTTTCCTGTGTACCCAATTGTTTACATCAGTCCAGAAAATATTGCTATAAGTGCATTCCCAAAAAAGATGAATTAAAGATTCTTCAACATGACTACAAAAACTGCAGCTTGGATCAATGTCAGTCTTATATCTGGAAAAGTACATTTTAACAGGGTAACAACGGTGCATTATCTTAAAAGACACTTCCTTAACTTTGTTAGTTAACAAATATTTCTTTGGCAATAACCATGAGCATTTCCATTGAATATTGTCAAACATGTTGTTCCAGAAAAAGACAGCAGGGGGAGCAGTAGGCCTAACAGTTTCCCTGAGCATAACATTCCTTATACACAAGTTGGTAGCTTTTACACTCAATAAAGGACATTCAGCATCAATGACAATATTAATAGAGTCTAATGAAGGAATTACACAGTCTTTGCCTTTGGGTGGGTGCAGATGATAACAGCATTTTGGTACCAGTGGGAATTGCATCAAATACAGTTGCATAGTCTCTTGGAGGAACAGCAAAGTCATGCAAACGCATGAGTTCATCATAAGTGAGTAGATGGCCTGCAGAGTTAAATAACTGGCTAACTAATAGTATATCTCTGTCAAACCATCTTCTATTCAATAAAGTTTTATTCTTATATCTTATATCGTCATTGTTCCATATGAAATATGTATGCGGGGAAAAGTTGTGTTTCTACATCAACGACCAGCATAATAACATTTGTTTATCATAACTTGAAAGATTCAGTGGGATTTTGGCAATATTGACATTGCATCTTAACAAAAAGGGTAAGCAGCCTACAGAGTTAAAGACATAGTGTGGAGGAGCTCAAGCAGCAGTCGTGACAACTTTCTCTTGCGGCTACACAACGTGCACCATTTATTCCTTCCCCCATTACAACAACAACAAAAACCCGCGCAGCGGAAGTGTGTCACTGCAAACCCGAACCGAGGAAACAGCAGCTGTAAACTAACGTTCCTACCAGCTCAATAAGGGGGATTATGTACCCCCATAACCACTACACACGTCCCCCCAGAATTCGCCTTAATAGGAAAAGTCAGAGTGGCGAGGGGGGCGGATCTCTCTGCCCCAACGGCTCCGCTGAACAGGAGCTGGGGGCGGGTTAACCACAGGCTTTCTGCCAGGGTGAGACAACCCATGGACTGCGTCGAAGACCCGCCGCCTCCAAGCAGTCGGAACGACGGGTCGGGGCTGACAAAACCGTCACACCCATATATACGAAATGAGGCAAGCCCAATAATGACTGCTGCCAGCAAGCATTGGGAAGATGTGGATGGCCTGAAATGTGATGTTCTCCCCGTGTCTGCGTAGGTTTCCTCCCACAGCCTAAAGACATGCAGGTCAGGTGAACTGGCCGTACTAAATTGTCCCTAGGGGTGTGTGTGTGTGTGTGTGGGGGGGGGGCTGTGATGGCCTGGCGGCCTGTCCAGGGTGTCTCACCGCCTGCTGCCCAATGACGGCTGGGATAGGCTCCAGCATTCCCGCGACCCTGAGAGCAGGATAAGCGGTTTGGATGATGGATGGAATGGAAATTCATCAGTAACAGAAGAACCATGGTGTCGTATATTACCTGGAGGGAGTGATATAAAGTATTTCTGATTTCTGATCCAATGTGGTATTATGTACAATATATTTTGATGTCATATACAACATCATTAATCCCAGACGACCTCGTGTGGTAACACCAACATCCTATCGGGGACATATTGTTACTTATGCACTGGTGGCAATGATTGCAGGCTGGGGATGGATGGGTAGGAGGAGGCTCGTAAAGCCCAGAGCAGCTCATTAAAAAAAAGAGAAGACGAAATGAACGTGAACTTAGTGTAAAATTCAAGATGGTGAACATGAACTAGTTCATCCGAATCCCCGAAACGTGAGCCTCTTTGTGTTTCTGCCCCTCTCACACACACACCAAAGAGCGTAACGTCGCGCCGGCATGAACTCGACAACAGAGAACACCGTTTCCACTGCTTGACCTTCAAATGTAACTAGGCTAAAAGAAAACAGCTAATTTGTGATATTTTAGTTACAGAGTGTTGTTGCCAGTGGTGTGCATGAAGGTGTCAGACGGCCCTTTCACGTGGCACTGCCTTCACCTAACCACAGAACATCCGTCTGATTCTGCTGACCTGCGGCCTAATAACGTGCACTGCACAGGTGCACCTATGCGAAGGAATAGGGACATTCTGCGGCTGAGAGAATGTAGTTCCACACGAAAGGGCCTTCTGATGGCAAGATAAAGCAGTGACAATGATCAAAACATAGCGAACGCTTAAACGGATTTTCTTTAGGTGAGCCTTTTCGTAAGTGGCTAAAATGCGTTTTATCCGTCTCCCATTTCTCAGCTTCTGTGCCGGCTGCTCCTGCTGAATCTCGTAACCGGGAGTGCACAGACTCCCCTCTATTGCCTGTAATACACTGCCTATCAATAAGTACCTCATACAACCCCACTTCAAAGAACCCAAATTAGTGTCTCTGCGTAGTGTAGCGGTCTATTCTGTTTCCTGCCAACATGGGGATCGCTGGTTCGAATCCCCGTGCTACCTCTGGCTTGGTCAGGCGTCCCTACAGACACAACTGGCCGTGTCTGTGGGTGGGAAGCTGGATGTGGGTGTGTTTCCTGGTCGCTGCACTAGCGCCTCCTCTGGTCGGTCGGGGCGGCTGTTTGGGGGGGGGCAACGGGGGAATAGCGTGATCCTCCCACGCGCAACGTCCCCCTGGTGAAACGCCTCACTGTCAGGTGAAAAGAAGCGGCTGGCGACTCCACATGTATGGGAGGAGACGTGGCGAACTGCAGTCTTCCCCGGATCGGCAGAGGGGGTGGAGCAGAGACCTGGATGGCTCAGAAGAGTGGGGTAATTGGCCAGATACAACTGGGGAGAAAAGGGGGGGCTATCGCTTTAAAGATAAGAGAAAGGGAAAATAATGACACTAATGTACATTTTTCCATTCAGTTCAGTCAAAGCCTGCTGGGAGCACGTTAACCAATTTATGTGGAGTTATAATATAATTATTCAGTTTGATCAGAGTTTACTTCCTGCTGTCCGTGGAGTTTAATTCATTCCATTTTCATGTTTTGGAACTTATCTATTTTTAATGAAAAAATAATTCCACTTGTTATCTAGTGCCTTGAACATCGTGCACTGTATTTTTTTTAAAATATTTTCTGTTTACACAAAATTAAATCAAACTTATGTTCTTTTAAGTAGTCCGCGGTGGTGTAGCGGTCTAAGCATCAGCTTTGTGTCCATGCAGCTGCCCACTGGGGACTGGGGTTCGCGCCCCGGTCTCGTCAGATCCGACTATGGCCGGACTCGATGAAGCAGCAGCAATCATTGGCAACGCTGTCTTCGGGAGGGGGCGGAGTCGGCTTGTGTTCGTCACGTGACTGCGTCTCTGTGCGTGTGGGGAAAAAGCAGTGGTTCGGCCTGTAGTCGCCTCGCCACTTTCGTGACAAGGCGACTCCTTCCAGACTGCCGGCCGGAGAGATGCAGTTGGCGAACGCATGCAGTACGAGGGTGGTGTTTGAACTAAAAAAAAATAGGGATTGACTGGCCCCTAAATTGGGAGAAATCAGAAATAAATTTATCAAAAAAACCATATGTTCATTTAAAAACAGCCTTGTGTTGGAGTTTGTGTTGCTGTAAATTTTGAAATTTTTTTTGTACATTTACTGCAAATGAATATCGGCCCCAAATATCGGCGATCGGCTTCCATAACTTACCAATAATCGGTATCGGTATCGGCCCTGAAAAAACCCATTCTGGGTCGAGTGGCAGCTCTACATACAATGCATCCGGAAAGTATTCACACCCCTTCACTTTCCCCACATTTTGTTATGTTACAGCCTTATTCCAAAATGGATTAAATTCCTTTTTTCCTCATCAATCTACACACAATACCCCATAATGACAAAGTGAAAAAGGTTTTGTAGACATTTTTGCAAATTTATTGAAAATAAAAAACTGAAATATTGCATGTACATAAGTATTCACACCCTTTGCTATGGCACTCAAAATTGAGCTCAGGTTCATCCTGTTTCCACTGATCATCCTTGAGATGTTTCTATGCCTTGATTGGAGTCCACTTGTAGTAAATTTAATTGATTGGACATGATTTGGAAAGGCACACACCTGTCTATATAAGGTCCCACTGTTGACAGTGCATGTCAGAGCAGAAACCAAGCCATGAAGTCAAAGGAATTGTCTGTGGACCTCCGAGACAGGATTGTATCGAGGCACAGAGCTGGGGAAGGGTACAAAAACATGTCTACAGCTTTGAAGGTCCCGAAGAGCACAGTGGTCTCCATCATTCGTAAATGGAAGAAGTTTGGATCCACCAGGACTCTTCCTAGAGCTGGCCGCCCAGCCAAACTGAGCAATCGGGGGAGAAGGGCCTTGGTCAGGGAGGTGACCAAGAACCCGATGGTCACTCTGACAGAGCTCCAGCGTTCCTCTGTGGAGATGGGAGAACCTTCCAGAAGGACAACCATCTCTGCGGCACTCCACCAATCAGGCCTTTATGGTAGAGTGGCCAGATGGAAGCCTCTGCTCAGTAAAAGGCACATGACAGCCCGCTTGGAGTTTGCCAGAAAGCACCTAAAGGACTCTCAGACCATGAGAAACAAGATTCTCTGGTCTGATGAAACCAAGATTGAACCTGGCCTGAATGCCAAATGTCACGTCTGGAGGAAACCAGGCACCTCTCATCACCTTGCTAATACCATCCCTACAGTGAAGCATGGTGGTGGCAGCATCATGCTGTGGGGACGTTCTTCAGCGGCAGGAACTGGGAGACTAGTCAGGATCGAGGGAAAGATTAGTGGAGCAAAGTACAGAGCTATCCTTGATGAAAACCTGCTCCAGAGTGCTAAGGACCTCAGACTGGGGCGAAGGTTTACCTTTCAACACGACAACGACCCTAAGCACACAGCCAAGACAACGAAGGAGTGGCTTCGGGACAAGTCTGTGAATGTCCTTGAGTGGCTCAGACTTGAACCGCATTGAACATCTCTGGAAAGACCTGAAAATAGCTGTGGAGCGACGCTCCCCATCTAACCTTACAGAGCTCGAGAGGATCTGCAGAGAAGAATGGGAGAAATACCCCAAATATAGGTGTGCCAAGCTTGTAGCTTCATACCCAAGAAGACTTGAGGCCGTAATCGCTGCCAAGGGTGCCTCAACCAAGTACTGAGTAAAGGCTGTGAATACTTATGTACATGCAATATTTCAGTTTTTTATTTTTAATCAATTTGCAAAAATTTCTACAAAACCTTTTTCGCTTTGTCATTATGGGGTATTGTATGTAGATTGATGAGAAAAAAAAGGAATTTAATCCATTTGGGAATAAGGCTGTAACATAACACAATGTGGGGAAAGTGAAGGGGTGTCAATACTTTCCGGATGCACTGTAAATTGCTGAGGAAGGGTGAACTATGGTCTTGGGGGCCAGAGCAAGAAAGGGCTTTCAGAGAGTCAAACGAACTTTTGCAATCCAGCAGTGTGTTAGTGCACTATGATGGGGGAAAAAAGAACTGATACTTTGCAGTGATGCTTCTCCGTACGGACTGGGAGCAGTACTGGCTCACCGCATGTCAGATGGTGAGGAGAAACCTATAGGGAACGCATGTTTTCAGCCATAGAAAATAATTACTACCAGTTAGATAAAGATGTACTGGCTGTTATTTTTGGAGTGCTGTATTTTCACAAGTATCTGTATAGAAGGACATCTGTGATTTGCACAGATGATAAGCGATAAGTTTATTCCATGAGTTGAAAGCAGTGCCACAGATGGCATCCCAGAGGATAATGAGATGGGCTGTACTGTTAAGGGCATATGAGTGTTATCATGTACAGAGCAGGTAAAAACAATGGTAACGCTGATGCTCTTAGCTGTCTCCCGCTGCCAGAGAAACCCAGTGGTCCATCACCAGAGGAACACGTGTTAATGTTGGACCAGGATCAGCAACCACTGATGACATCAGAACAGCTTCAGAAATGGACAACTAAAGATCCCGTGCCCTCAGTGGTGCGTGAGTATGTCTGGAGGGGATGGCAAATAACCAGGACAGAGACTTGATGCCTTACAAAGACAACATGAGCTGAGTGTACAGGATGGCTATCTGCTGTGGGGAGCCCGCATTGTGATACCAGAGAGGGGACGAGCTCCTATGATGGAACAGCTACATCAGTCCCACCCGGGAGTGAGCCGCATGAAAATTCTGGCATAAAGTTATATGTGGTGGCCCCACATGGACTCCGACATAGAGAACAAGGTAAGGTCATGTGCCACATGTAAAGAACACGGAAAGGCACCTGGGTGTGCACCGCTCCACCCCTGGGAGTGGCCTGAGAAGCTGTGGAGAAGACTCCACATAGATTATGCAGGTCCTTCTATGGGGAAAATGTTCTTACTGATGATGGATGCACATGCAACATGGTTAGGTGTATACCTGGTGACCTCAGCTACATCAGCAAACACAATAAGCTGTCTGAGAAACAGTTTCAGCACACGTGGTATCCCAGAGATGATCGTGTCTGACAGTATTTTGTCAGTGAACAAACCAAAGGGTTAATGACCCGAAATGGAATCACACATGTCACATCAGCGCCGTACCACCCCTCATCTAATGGCTTGGCAGAAAGAGCTGTACAGACTTTCAAAGAGCTCATGAAAAAGAGCACCGGTGATAGAGTGGAGACAACGATAAACAGGGCTTTGTTTAGCTATCACATCACTCCACAGTCAACAACTGGACTATCACCTGCTGAGATGATGATGGGTAGGAAGTTGAAGTGCACACTTGATCTCATACACCCAGACTTGGTGGAAAAAAAGGTAGAATCCAAACAAGCAAGCCAAAAACCTTACCTTGACAAATGTCAAAGCGCAACTTTGCAGGAGGATACTCTGTATATATCAAACTCTACGGGTGTGGACCTTAATGGATACCAGGACTGATACAGGAGATCACAGGACCAGTTTCCTACACAGTGTTTCTGGGAAATGGTCAAGTTGTCAGGCGACACGTGGATCAACTGTTCAGCAGGCAGGAGCAGGATCTGCTATTTTTGATACCAGATATGACACAGGAGGAGTATGTGGCACCTACACCAGTGACCAGCATAGGGCCCCAGGACACGCGTATTACACAAGTGGAGGACAAAGTTCTCCCTATTGTGAAACAAAAAAAAGGAGAACAGTGCATCTGGTGGGTCTCCAACTAAAGAGTTGTTCTGATCCCAAAGAAACAGGAGGCCACCAGCCCATATGAAAGACTTTGTGAGGTAAAGGACATGTCAAAGACACAGAGATGAGACATTTTCTTTAAGTTGTGGGGTAGTGTACAGTAAGTAACTCACCCTTGATCTATTTTTTTTTTAAATTATAACCTTTATCGCTTTGTTATTATTGGGTATTGTATGTAGATTGATGAGGAAAAAAAGGAGTTTAATCCATTTGGGAATAAGGCTGTAACATAACATGTGGGGAAAGTGAAGGGGTGTGAATACTTTCCGGATGCACTGTATGTTAAGAGGGAATGACAAACCGTTAACCGAGGGGAGGGGGGTACATCTGTCACCGTCTTACAATGCTGTGATTGCAAACACTCCCCAAATCCTCTGTGAATAGTACACATGGCCATTGAAAGTCTAGTTAATGGTCACACCCATATTTGCACATGAAGCTGGTCATTGATTTTGGTTGTCATGCAACTGTATTGTTTATAAGGGTGGGGGATATCTGCAGTCAGTTTAGACCAAAGAGGTCACTTAGTTGAGTGATGACGAGTATCTGTCAACTAGGCATCCAGATGAACTGATTCAAACTTCTTTGATTTAGTTTGGTTATTGTAACCTTAGAGTCGGTGGTGCCACACATATAGCTCATGTGTTTGTTTTCTATCACATAATCTATCTGTCAGTTTTAATAAAGTCTTCATGCCCCCAATAATAAGAGCCAGAGTAATATGACCAGATCTTTTTCTAGCACCCTAGGACAGTTCTTTGCCCAAGGGGGCTTTGAAACAGTTAACCAGATCACTTTCAAAAAATACAAATTTTTCTCTTGTGGATCAAAGGATGATAAATTAACTTTTATTGAAAATTATTTAAGAAAATACTTTCAAATCAAGCCACATTAAAGACACAGAAATAAGGATATGAAATAGAATGAGACAGAAATTTTGGTAAGGGTTGAACACAGTCCTAGTTAGGATCTGAAGCAAAGGACATACGTATGTAGCGCCTTAATTTTATTGATGTCGTACTTCATTCACTCCTTGGTCATCTTTTGTCTTGTTTTTGTCTACATTGAATCAGTTTTGTATCCTATTGCTATATCAATATCTAATTTTTCTTGTGTATCTATATGTTTTGTTGATAATGAGATATGTATATTGTCACTGGTATTCAATCCTTTTCTTTGTGTTTCAAGTAGCAGTCACTCACAGACTTGATGGGTTTTTGTTTCCAAACGACCACCCATTTATTGCTTTCATCATACTTAAAAAGGAACAAACCTATTTTTTATGCAAAATCTGAGCAATGAGTTGTCAAAAGAACAGGTAGCATAATACAAATATCTAAAGTCAGGTTGTCTGCTCTCTCTTACAGGACTACAGGCGCTGTGTACTGGAGCAGGTAGCTGCAATGAAGTGTGCATGCTCCACCAAGGTTGTTGACCCAGATGTACTGAGAACTATGGAAGGACAATGGAGTGCTGCAGTGCTGGATGCCTCTGCCACAGTCCAGGTGAAATCATCGCAGCTTGACCAGGTTACACAGCACCACAAGCAGGTGCATAGTATCAGAACCTTACTGAAGGGTCTATCTGCTGAAATGGAGAAACTGAGCTTGTGAGTATCCCAGTGGTGAAAGATCCACTTTCCACACAATTTTCAAATGAAATAGATGTGGTTTCTCTACTTCAGTGAAACACTCACAGTCTTTTCTATGACTTTTGTCAGAGATATTTTGGGAAGCAGTGCAGTTCAAGCTGATAAACTCCAAGCCCTTCTGCTGACCTTGGAACAGAAGAAAATCATGCTGGAGGAGCTGCTGGAGAAAAGTAGTCAGTTGGCAGCCCATTTGAATGAGGCTGAAAGCTCAGGTGCTCTCCTTGCCCAGATTGGGGATATCCAGGAGGAATGGAGGCTTTTAAAAGGGAGTATCAAAAGGGCTCTGAGACATGCCTCTAATTCCTCCTCTCAATCCTACCTCCTTTCAAAGGAGGCTAAGCAACTCAAGGTCAAACTTGAAGCTCTTCAGAAACCTGCTTTCCTGCTGTTGCCTCAGACAATACATGACACTAAAAGGACTCTAGAATTTGCTTGTCTGACTACAGACCTAAAAATTTATAAACAGATTTTTCTACAGTTGCAGTCAAGGTCAGATGCTCTTACTCACTTATTTTTGGGTCAGAAGGAGAAGGAGGAGATTGGACATATTCTTATGGAATTGAGGTTCTTGCTAAATGCCATCCAAAGCCAACTTGATGCTAATTTTCCCAGTATTACTGGTACTTCTCGAAGCAATATCCACAAAACCTTAAGGGACTTGGTCATATGGGTAAAGCAGGCAGAGAGCCACATCACAGTTGGGAAAAAGTTGGGCCTTTTCCCTGAGGAGGCTTGCATTCAGATTACTGAGATGAAGAAACTTCATTCTGATATTTTGTTTAGACAGTCCAAGATGCAGACAGACTTGGAAAAAATAAAGGCCATGGCCTCTCACATGAGTACAGAGGGAAGTGACCAAGTTCTTACGTCATTGAAGACAATGGAGGAGCTCTATGAAACCATTGCAAATGACTCGGCTCATGTCCTTGACACCATGGAGTTCAGCTTGAAAGAGAGAGAAAAACTACTAGGCCAGCTTGATAGCATGGATGCCTGGCTAGCAGAAACACATGTTAAAAGAGACCCTTGTGTCCACATTGAGAATGCCTCTAAAGCTGACATAGTAGAGTTGAATAGAAAGCTTAGAATTCACAAATTAGCCACCAAGGAGATAGAGAAGCAAATTGCTGTGGTGGATATTCTGGAAGAGACGAGCAAGGAAATAACAGCGGGGTTAAGTCCAGCAGAGAGTCGCTACCTAATCAACAGACTCTCAGGCCTTTGGATGGAGTTGGATGGAATGGTAGCGCATGAGCGTTCAACCAGCTGGGAATTACAGGAGCTAATTCATGAGCGGACGGTTTCAGATGAAGAGTTTTCCACCATCCAGACCAGCTTGAAGCAAATATCTACAGATTTTGAGCAGCAAACATTCCCTTTAACAAAAGACACCCTGTCAGCTGTGTTATTTAGGCACATGCTAATGGAACATCAGTGCCAAATACAAGAGCTTCAGCACTGCCAGGAGGCCAAGCGAAATACCTTGTTGTGCACTATTGGGGAACTGCAAGCAAGGTGTAAAACTCTTAGTATGCATGCCTTAGAACAAAACAAGTATTTTCACCTTCAGAAACAAATGGAGAATTCCAGAGACATTGCTAAAGGGCAAATTCAGCGTTGTAAGGATAAACTAATCAGTGTGGAGGAGAGGTTTAAACTATGCCAAAGCCTTTTAGTTGAACTCCCCCTAGTGAAGACACAGTGTCAAGAAGCAGCTGACCAGTTGGAGGTGATTGCTCAGGACTTGCATCCATCACAGCTTAACTCAGAGAAGCAGAAGATTCACCACACCGTGGCAACTTTGGTCTCTTGGGAGCATACTCTCGCAAATGATATTAAGCACATGGAGAGTAAGCTTCTGGAAGGTCTCCGCTTTAGCTCTGAGCTTCCTGCCTTAATACAGCTTTTTAAAAGAGCAAGGGAGGAGCTGGAGGAAGTTGAACCAGTGGACCCAGATGAAAATGCTATAGATACTACACTACAAAGGTGTTGGGTTATTTGGAGAAACGTAGAGTCTGCAATGCGGGTGCTAGATGCTTTGGGACAGAGAGCACGAATAAATGAAAGGCACTATGAAGAGTTGCTCTGCTGCAGAGATGCCACCATGCAAGAGTGCCAATCATGGATGGTTAGTTTAGCTACTTTACAATATGTATATAATATACAAAACATAAATAAGCCTTTTTAACTTGATTTTTATGATTGTGTGTGTTTTTATTCATCGTTGTCCTTGATAACTTAAAATTTATCCAACAGGAGAGCTTGTCACAGGCCCGGGAAGCCTTGAAGGATTACTACTGGGCTGCTCAAGGAGCAGTAGCTTTCCTTCACAATGCTGAAGCAACCTTCTTGTCAGCTCCTGGAGGGTTTTTGGATTGTACTGAAGAACAAAGTCAAACTGAAAAAGCTTTAGCTTCCCTAGAAGATGGCCTCCAGGCTCATATCTGCCATCTTGTGGAACTGGTGCCTCAGCAATCCTGCCTGTCTCGGTCAAAAACAGAGCAGCTTTACATTGGCATCCTGAGTCATCTGTTGGTGGGCAGAGCTACATTAGAGGCCCAGGCCCAGCTTAGATTGGAGATACTCTGGAGGTACCATTTAGCCTTTTTTTTTTACATCCTATGGTTAAGAGTTCATTGCTTGCTTACATAATAGTATGAAATACCTAGGTCTTTAGTACTCTTTATCATGATCTACTACTACTTTTGGCTGCTGCTGTTAGGGGTCACCACAGTGGATCATCCGTTTCCATCTATTCCTGTCCTCTGCATATTCCTCTGTAACACCAGCCATCTGCATGACCTCCCTCACCACAGCCATAAAACTCCTCTTTGGCCTTCCTCTTTTCCTCTTCCCTGGCAGCTCCATCTTCAGCATCCTTCTCCAAATATATCCAGCATCTCTCCTCCACACATGTCCAAACCATCTCAATCTTGGCTCTCTTGCTTTGTCTTCAAACTGTCCAATCTGAGCTGTCCCTCTAATATACTCGTTCCTAATCCTGTCCTTCTTCGTCACTCCCAGTGAAAGTCTGAGCATCATCTACTCTGCCATCTCCCGTGCTGTCTCCTGTCTTTTCATCAGTGCCACCATCTCCAAACCACACAACATAGGTGGTGTCACTGCCATCTTGCAAACCTTTCCTTTAACTCTTGCTACTACCCTTCTGTTGCAAATCACTCCTGACACTATTCTCCACCCTGCCTGCACTTTCTTCTTCACCTCTCTTCTGCACTCCCTGTTACTTTGAACAGTTGACCACAAGTATTTAAACTCATCCACCTTCATCACCTCTACTTCTTACATCCTCACCATTCCGCTGTCCTCCTTCTCGTTCACGCATATGTAATCAGTCTTGCTCCAACTGACTTTCCCTGTTCTCTCCAGCGCATACCTCCACCACTTCAGACTCTCCTCAGCCTGCTTCCTAATGTCACTACAGATCACATTGTCATCCACGAACATCATAGTCCCAAAAGACTCCTGCCTGATTTCGTCCGTCAACCTGTCCATCACCATTGCAAACAAGAATGGGCTCACAGCCGATCCTTGATGTAATTCCACCTCCACCTTGAACCCATCTGTCATGAGTGGCACATGTCACCACTGTCACACTGCCCTCATACGTATCCTGCACCACTCTTACATACGTCTTTGCCCTTCCTGACTTCCTCATACAATACCACACCTCTTGGGACCCTGTCATATGCTTTCTCTAAATCCACAAAGACAATGTAACTCCTTCAAGCCTTCTCTATACTTCTCCATCAATACTGTCAAAGCAAACATCACATCTGTGCTGCTCTTTCGTGACATGAAACCATACTGCTGCTCACTAATCATCACCTCTCCTCTTAACCTAGCTTCTATTACTCTTTCCCATATCTTCATGCTGTTGCTTATCAACTTTATACCTCTGTAGTTACTACAGTTCTGCACATCGCCCTTATTCCTGAAAATCAGTACCAGTATACTTTTTCTCCACTCCTCAGGCATCCTCTCACTTTCCAAGATTGTGTTAAACAATCTAATTAAAAACTCCACTGCCATCTGTCCTAAACACCTCCATGCCTCCACAGGTATGTCATCTGGACCAACCACCTTTCCCCTTGTCATCCTCTTGATAGCTTCCCTCACTTCCTCCTTGCTAATCCACTTAACTTGTCACGCCGGGAGCAGGAATTGAGGACCCAAATGCAGACAGCGGAGACAGGCTGGACTAGAGCAAAGCTTTAATTAAACCAAAAACAGGAACGACAGGTACAGACAGCAAGGGAGGCTTGAGACAAGGTATGAAGCACCTGGCTACCAAAAGCTAACATAACGATCTGACAAAGAGTTGGGGCAACCTGGGGGAATGTAACTGCTGGGTAGCCAATCAGGTAAATGGGGAACAGGTGAGCAAAGCAGGGTAGGAACAGAAATGGCAAGCCAATCAGGGAATGGGGAACCGGTGAGCAAAGCAGGGGCAGGAACAGAAATGGCAAGTCAGTCAGGGAATGAGGAACAGGTGAGCCTTGGAAACCCAGACCACACAACCATGACAGAACGTCCTGATTCACTATCCCCATATCATCCAACCCTCTCTCTCTCTCTCTCATTTTCTTCATTCATAGGCCCCTCAAAATACTCCTTCCACTTTCTCAACACACTCTCCTCCCCTGGTAGTACATTTCCATCTCAATCCTTCATCACCCTAATCTGCTGCACATCCTTCCCAGCTTGGTCCCACTGTCTAGTCGTTTTCTTCTTCCTTAGTGTCTAACCTCTCACACAACTCACCATACGCCTTTTCCTTTGCCTTTGCCACTTCTCTGTTCAACTTTACACCACATCTTCTCCTACTCCTGACTACTTCCTTCGTCTCTATGACTATTCCACTTCTTATTTGCCAACCGCTTCCTCTTTATACTTTCCTGTACTTCCCCATTCCACCACCAAGTGTCCTGGTCTTCCTTCCTCTGGCCAGATGACACACAGATACCTTCCTAGCTGTCTCCTTCACCATTTCTGCAGTGGTTGCCCAGCCATCCAGCAACTCTTCACTACCACCCAGTGCCTGTCTTAACTCCTCCCTGAGTCCCACACAACAGTCTTCCTTCTTCAACTTCCACAACTTCCTTCTTGGCTCTGCTTTCACTCTCTTCCTTTTATTGATCTCCAAAGCCATCCTACAGACCACCATCTGATGCTGCCTAGCTACGGTCTCCCCTGTCTCCAATCCTTTTCAGATCATGCCTTTTGTATAAGATATAGTCCACCTGTGCACACCTTCCAACACTGTTATACGTCACCCCGTGTTCCTCCCTCTTCTTGAAATATATATTCACATTTCCATCCTTTTTGCAAAATCCACCAACATCTGTCCTTCCACATTCCTCTCCTTGACACAATACCTACCCATCACCTCCTCATCACCTGTTCCCTTAACCAACATGCCCATTGAAGTCTGCCCCAATCACCTCTCTCTCCTCCTTGGGTACCCTCTCCATCACGTCATCCAACTCACTCCAGAATTCTTCTTTCTCTTTCTTCTCACACCCAAATTGCGGGGCATTTGCACCAATGGTATTCATCATCACACCCTCCATTTCTAGCTTCATACTCTTCTGACACTCTTCACCTCCAACACGCTCTTGACATACTCTTCCTTCAGAATTACCCCTACCCCATTTCTCCTCCTATCTGCACTATGGTAGAAGAGTTTGAACCCACCTCGAATGCTCCTGACCTTACTCCCCTGCCACCTGGTCTCTTGCACACACAGTATATCTACCTTCCTTCTCTCCATCATATCAGCCAGCTCTCTCCCTCTACCATTACCAGTCTTAGTGCCAACATTCAAAGTTCCGACTCTCACCTCCACACTCATACCTTTCCTCTTCTCCTGCTCTTTCTGGGCATGCCTTCCCCGTCTCCTTTGCCCAACAGTAGCATAGTTTTCAACGGCACTCTGCAAGCCAACAGTACCATTGGTAACCTGGGCCTCGACTGATCCGATATGGAAATCTGATTTATGAGCCGCATATTTGAGTTGGCAAAGGTTTTACGTTGGATGCCCATCCTGACACAACCCTACCCATTTATCCGGGTTTGGGACCGTCACTAAGAATACAGTGGCTTGTGCATTCTCAGTGGCCAGGTTTGAATTTTACCATGATATTTTGTTGAATTTTTAGCCCACTCAGTGTACATTCCTAAACCAGATACTATTCATTGGCATATACTGTTTAATGGAAACTTGATATATCTTGTTTTGTCTTTTGAGATCTGAATATGTGTTAGCCCTATATTTTGAATTAACCAGAGTCAAATTTGGGTATAGGGTGTTCATCCATATGCCATCCACGGCCATGTTGATAGATTTCATTTCGACCAGCTGGTCTCACTAATAAACACAGCTTTCATCAATTCAGCTGGTGTAGCGCTAGATAAAACCTGCACGGATATGGCTATGATGGCACTGTTTTGGAGTTCTACCGAGAAGTAGATGGTATTTCAGTGGTGTCCGATCATGTGCCATGGAGGGCCATGTGTATTAAGGTTTTCGTTCCACCCCAACACTAGTCCTTTCCTCGCCAGTTGAAGGTATGTCAACCAGTGAAATCAGCTGTAGTGTTGGGTTGCTGTGAGAACCTGCACACACATGGCTCTCCATGTCACATGGTTGGACAGCACTGGGAAATCTAATGCATGTGTTAGAAGGAAGAAAAACAAATGCAAATATTGAATTAATACACAGTATAGTGTTGAACTGAACATCAAGCTGCTTGTAAATTTATAACGTGGCTCTGATTTGTCTTAAATAACTGTTAGTGTGCAAAAAAAAAAGAAAAAAGAAACGATTTAACAAGGATGGGTCTCAACTGTGTGAGATAAAGAGTGTCTTACTGGGGTTTTCAGTTACTATTTGTAAAATGAGTGCAGGATCTGACAAAAGACTATCGAGGAAACACTTTCCCACTCTCCAACTTCACATTTGCTACTTTTCATGATGCTACTGAGAATAAGAATGTGTTCTTCAACACTAACCACTTTCATTTAAGGATTGAATGTACTTATTATCATGTCAATCAATTTGTGTCATATTTCCCACCCATATAGGTGTTCAGAAAGAAAAGATAGTCACAGAAAGTGCCATGAAGACCTACGACAGCTTCTTTCAAGCTTTGAGGCCAGGCTCTCTGAGTATGCTGCGGAAAAAGTGACTTCGTATGAAAAGTGTATTGGCCAACAACACAAAGCTAAGGTAGGTTAGACGGAGCAGACATTCACTGGTAATTAAAAATGCTTGTGAACAGCATTTATTACCTTAAATTGATAAGTGTATTTGCTTTGAAATGCCTCGAGTGTCATAAGGTCGGCTTGCTTTATAAGAACGAAGTCATCAAAAATCTCAAAAGTAGGCGTCCGGGTAGTGTAGCGGTCTATTCTTTTGCCTACCAACACGGGGATCACCGGTTCGAATCCCCGTGTTACCTCCGGCTTGGTCGGGCGTCCCTGCAGACACAAGTGGCTGTGTCTGTGGGTGGGAAGCCGGAAGTGGGAATGTGTCCTGGTCGCTGCACTAGCGCCTCCTCTGGTCAGTTGGGGCGCTTGTTTGGGGGGGAGGGGGAACTGGGGGGCATAGCGTGATCCCCCCCACGTGCTACGTCCCCCTGGTGAAACTCCTCACTAACAGGTGAAAAGAAGTGGCTGGCAACTCCACATGTATGGGAGGAGGCATGTGGTAGTCTGCAGCCCTCCCCAGATCAGCAGAGGGGGTGGAGCAGCGACAGGGACGGCTCGGGAGAGTGGGGTTATAGGGCAAGTACAATTGGGGAGGAAAAGGGGGGGGATCTCAAATGTATGTGGAAATGAATTTAACGTGCTTCCCTCGTTAACAAGTTACCTGTCACAACTGTAACTGTCCTAAAGAAGTGATCCTCACCAAACTTAAGCAAGATCAAACAAACACTAAGGCATTTGCAAAGACTAGCTGTGTTTGAGCCAGGTCTGATACATTTACACTGTACAAATCTACAAATCATTTTGATTTAAATCTTTGCATGAAGTTGCTGATGGAGGAGCTCCGTGATCTTGTCAGAAGCCTGGAAGAGCTGAGGGCCGGATGTCCGGTGCAAGGCTGTGGGGCTGGAAAGGGTGGTGAGCTTGGTGCTCTCTGGAGGCGCTGGGCATCATTACGACGTGGTGTTGGCCTCCTGCTAGCTCACTCAGAGCAGAAAGGAGAAGAATGGAAGGACATAACCACTAGTGTGAGTCAGCAAAGTATTTTACAAATTCAAAACTGATTTCATGTTGTATTGCAAGCTCATACTTTAAATGGATCATTCATTTTTGTTTTTGTTTTTGTGGCCTTTTGGTTTGAAATATTAATTTAATGTCTTGCTTTGGGTGCCAAGATTAAGTGAGATTAAGACTATTAAAATAACGATTTAGGAACTGGGACAATGTTGCTTGGGGAAAAATAATATAATTAAAGTCAGTCAAGTTGATTTTATTTGTATAGTCCATTATCACAAATTTGCCTCAGTGGGCTTTACAGCAACACAACATCCTGTCCTTAGACCCTCACATCGGATAAGGAAAAACTCCCTAAAAAAACCCCTTTAACGGAGCAAAACTAAGAAACCTCAGGGAGCATCGGAAACAGCTATCCCTTTAGATGAGACCGAATCAAAGGTGTTACCACTGCAGAGTCGACTCTTGAACAAACTGAGCGAATCCAAAAGTATCAACAAGCATCAGAAAGGCTTTACTTAGAGGATCAGCATTCTTATTTAGATGAATATTGAAATCACCAGGAATTAGAATCTCATCCGAATGAGTAACAAGACCTGAGACAAACTCTCCAAATTCTTCAAGAAGTAGTAAAGGCCAGGAGGTCAGTCGAGTATCACAATCTGAACTGAGCAGAGTCAGTTTGTGGCTGACAGAGATGGACTTAGAATAAGAGTCTCAAAAGATTCAGATTTAGATTCAAGTTTAGAAGTTAAATTGAAAATAGACTTACATATTAAGGCAACACCCCCGTCTTGTTTATTTGCCCGAGCTACGTGGGCATAAGTATAGTCAGGTGGGGAAGCTTCATTCAAGGGAACGAAAACAATTGGTTTGAGCCATATTTCACATAACCCAATCATATCAAAACTATGTTCAAGAATCAGATCATTTATTAGTCAGACTTTGGTAGACATCCATTTTCCGAACCGCTTATCCTGCTCTCAGGGTCGCTGGAGCCTGTCCCAGCAGTCATTGGGTGGCAGGTGGGGAGACACCCTGAACAGGCCGCCACACTGTCTCACACACACACGTAGGGAGAATTTAGTATGGACGAGTCACCTGACCTACATGTCTTTGGACTGTGGGAGGAAACCGGAGCCCCCGGAGGAAACCCACGCAGACACGGGGGAACATGAAAACTCCACACAGGACGACCCGGGACGACCCCCAAGGTTGGACTACCACGGGGCTCGAACCCAGGACCTTCTTACTGTGAGGCGACTGCGCATGCCACCGTGCCGCTGGCTTTGGTAGACAGTGATCTGATATTTATGAAAACACATTTAAGCATGTTGTTGTCATGATCAGTAGTAGGCAGAACTTCAGCGCTACCAATAGATGAAATATTTTGGCATTAGGCACTTTGTATTATTAGTTGACAATTTTGAAGACCTACGCTTTGAACGATGTGTGGTCGCATATGGTTTTGATAACATTAGATGCTTGGTTCTGTAGATTATTAGGTACTTAGCTGCACATTTCACCACCAACAGTGGTAGGAATGATTATCAGATTATTGTGATTCACACATTTAGGAGAGGAGAGCTTGGGAGCAATACAGCAGGGTAGGGACGGTCCCAAGCTGTCAGTCTGATAATCTATACTATGAGAAATTCCCTGACTAAACATATTAAGTAAACTCATTGACTCCACATCCACATTAGGTTTCAACAAAGCAGGCTCTCTAATCACCTGCAACCTGCTGAATGATAAGTCCCTAGTGTCAAACTACACGTAGACATCAAAGAAAGTTGAATCAGTTCATCTGGACACAACGTTTATTGAGAGAGAAATGTTTCATCACTCAGCTAAGTGATCTCTTCAGTCTTAACTCACTGCAGGTATCCCCACCCTTATAAACAATACAGTGGCATAACAACCAAAAACAATTGATTCCCTATGCAAATTGCCGTGAGCATTAACTAGAGTTTCAATGGCAATGTGTACTATTCACAGAGAATTTGGGAATGGTTGCAATTACAGCATTGTAAGATGGTGACAGATGTACTCTTAGACTCCCCCCCCCCGGTTCACACAGACAGCAATCTATATTGCTCGACAAAAGAGTGGTACTGTCCCTAGTAGGGTGAATGCCGTCCGCATTCAGCAGGTAAGGTTGGCCTCAGAAAGAAGGCCACTTATCAACAAAACCAAATCCCTGCTCATTACAGTAACGAGCCAGCCAGTGGTTCATTGAGGTGAGCCTACTGTACATCTCATTCTTATCCTTCATGGGTAAGGGACCAGAGACAATTAATTGATGCCAACACATCTTTCTGGCCAACTCAAGCTTCCTGACTAGGCAGTCTTTTGTGATCTCTGATTGCTTCATCTTAGCATTATTGGTGCCAACATGAATAACAATCTTACTGAACGTAGTAGTTCTATGTGCCTGGATTCCCTGATTCTCCTTTTGTGATGCCAGCACGCTGAGATTATCCTCTATGTCAGAGACTCTGGCAAAGAGTGAACCAAGGCTGGCGAAGCTAATCTGATATTGCAGGTAATGGAGTTGCTTTACCCTGTCGACAGGAGTGGGAGAGGCACACTGGCCGGAAGGACTACCAACAGGGCTGGTGAGGGACAAAAACCGGTTTGCAGTCGGGAGAGGTGACTGCAGACCAGGCCACACAACCAGTGGCTTGCTCTTGCGAGCCTTCACGCCAGTAAACAGAGACAAACTACCACATCTGCCGATGAGGCTGAGCTAGTTCTAACAATAGCAAGTCTGCTGTCAGGCCCGGGGCTAAGGCTGTCTGGAGTGCCCATCACATTTAACACAATCCTAGCTAAAAGAACCTGCTTTAACTCATGGACACGTCTCGCTAATAGAGACAACCTATCTGTAACTGTGGAACAGTCACCACGCACCATTGCTTTAACGACGCTGCTTTGACTGGAAATGCAATAGCGCTAACTGCTAAATTAGGCTGAGCTCGAAGCTAGTAAACAAACTAGGAACAAAAGGCTGCCCACTAACATGTGAGTCGTTTGAGAAAGGAAACTAGCGAATCTAGCGATACGTGAAGTAAGCACAGAAAACGGCGAAATCAGTAGGACAAATGAAGACTATAGAGAAGAGAGTGTATAAACAGCAGTTATTTCTCTAACGAAGCCAAAGCTCATGAAGACGGAAGCCGGAAACAGCTGCTAGTGACAGTGACAACAAATATTTCTGTATTTTTTGCAACTTGTGTCTTATTTTTGTAGTTTTTGACATCGTACAAATCATTTATGACATCCTTTTACTCACCAGCTTCATTGTTGAGATCTTGGACATGGAACCACCACCAGGCACAGCTTTACAAGCGCTATACAAACTCAATTTGTTATTATTATTATTATTATTATTATTATTAATAATACAATCCTCAAACCTGTCCTTGCAAAAAACAAAAACAAACCAAACTTGTTAGTGCCTTGTTTAGACTATGATTGGTTTATCAGTAGTGATGTCTTTTCAATTGCACTGGCTAGATAGATGACAGATATTCAAAAGTCAAGTTAAGTCCAAATTTATTATAGCCCAATATCGCAAAGTAGGTCTCAAAGGGCTGTACATATAATAAAACAATAAAGACCACCATTAGTAAAATATATAAACATGTATAAAAGTGAGATAATCTACAAATAAAACATTATAAATAAAACAATACAATACAAAAAATACAATTAATGTATAACACACAGTACATATACGTAACAATGCACACATAAAATTGACTATAAGATGGAACTGTAGTTTAGTACATAGAGCAGGCTAAGTGAGGTTGAATGCTGATGCAAATAACAGTGGTCTGAGTTTGTGTTTGAGTGAGTCAACTGAACTAGAATTTGCATAGGAAGACGTTTCCACAGAAGAGGGGCTTGGTAAGAGAAAGCCCTGCCACCTACTGATGTTTTGTTTATTTTTGGAATAATCCCGAGGCCAGCATTTTGTGATCGCAGAGCCCTAGCAGGTAAATGAGTGACTAAATGTGATAAGTAGGATGGTGCAAGTCTGTGTAATAATTTACAAGTTAAAAGTAGAATCTTGAAGTCAGATCTAGCATGTACAGGGAGCCAATGTAATGAGATAAGAACAGGGGTAATGTGATCAACATTTTCTAGTCTTGTTTAATATCCTAGTAGCAGTAGTTTGTATAGATTGCAATTTGCTAATAGTTAATTTAGGGGTAAACCAGAGAAAAGAGTGTTACAATAGTCAAGCCTACATGGGACAAATACATGAACAAATGTTTCTTGACCAGTCATGGAAAGAATGGGATGAATGTTGGCAATATTTCACAAATTGAAATAGCCAGTCTTTGTAATATTGTTGATATGTGTTTCAAGAGAGATTAGGCTCAAATAGGACACCAAGATTTCTAATACTAGGGCTTTTAAATTGTGGAACCAGCTAAGTTCAGATATCACTGAATTTGTTTCTAATCTTTTTTGGGCCAAGAACTAACATTTCAGTCTTCTCAGCATTTCAAAGGAGGAAGTTAGATGACATACATCGTTTGATTTCTAGTAGGCATTCTCCCAACTTCGCCAGCTGATGACAGGCGTCAGGCTTAATGGAAATGTAAAGCTGGGTGTAATCCACATAGGAATGGAAACCTAGTTTGCATTGATTAATGTACCAAGGGGCAACATGTAAATAGAGAAAAGAATAGGACCCAGGACAGATCCCTGTGGCACACCATAAGTGACCTTAATGTGATCTGATGAACAGCTGTTGTGTTGTGTGTCTTTGAGACCAATATAACTTCTAGACGATCTAATAGATTGTGGTCAATCCTGTTGATTGCGTCACTTAGGTCTAGGTGCACCTATATTGAAAATGAGCCAGACTCCAAGCAAGTAGTAAATCCTTTACCACCTTTGTCAGAGCAATTTCTGTGCTGTGGAATTTTCTGAATCCGGATTGATGAGGTTCATACAGATTATTGGATAAAAGGTGATCTCTGAGTTGCTGAGCCACTGTTTTTTTCAAGAAGTTTTGAAAAGAATGGCATTTTTGTGATTGGTCTGTAGCTGCTGATCAAAACGGGGTCCAAGTTATGCTTATTTAGGAGTGGCCTGATAACCCTTGCTTTAAAAGATGAAGGCACAATGCCACTAATCAGAGAGCTGTTTATTATCTGTAGTAACCGTGGGCTGAGAATTGGAAAAAGGTCCTTAATAAACTTAGAAGAAATGGGACCAATTAAGCAAGTAGTGAGCTTGGGGGGAAATACCAGTCTAGAGAGTGTTTCAAGGGAGATTATATCAAAATGGGTGAACTTGGAAGAAGAAGAATGGTCAGGTTTAATCACCCACTTCTGAGTGGGAATTGAGAAGGAGCAGAATAATATTTTTTTCTTATTTCATCAATTTTAGTGGTGATGAATTCTATGAAGTCAATTTTAGCGATAGGCAGGGGGGTAAGTCCATGAATACTGGGATGGCATCCAGCGCTTTACCCATGTCCCTGTCCATAGGTTTAGTTGGTTGTGTCAGGAAGGGCATCCAATGTAAAATTATGCCAAATCATTTTGCGGATTGACAAGACCATACTGGATTGGTCGAGGCCCGGGACATTCTTGGTTCCTCCCTTACTGCAAACAGCTGGATTCAGTTGCAGTAAGGAAGGTGTTACATGTAGGGGGCGATGATCCCCGTGTTGGTAGGCAACGGAATAGACTGCTACACTACCTGGGAAAAAAGAAAAAGAAAAAAAAAGAATGCAGAAAGTTGAAAAATTGAAGGCACCGTCATGCTTTTATCTAGTGGAAGAAAAACAAAGTATACACAAAACCATGAGCTACAGTAAACTATGAGTTTTGCTGTACATTTACTGTTTCTCCACACTTGGGCAGGGAATGAGAGGAGCAGGAGATGTCGCCGGTCCCAGCTTCACTGTCTAGCTGGTAAGAGAAAAAGAAAACAAAGAAACTTACAAAAAACTTTGAATCAAATGAAAATAAAGTGAACAGTTATGCCTCCCCCCCAACATATTTGGTGGAAAAAGTCCAGGATCTGAGCTTTAATTTGACTTATAAATGAGGAAAAACAGAATCTATGGATTTGCTTGTTCTTCCAGCAATAATTGAGGCATAGTTTTGCGTAAAAGGTGTGGGTACATCATTGGTCACAGCGGACAGGCGGCGAGCGAAGCCCGTTTCATTGAGTCACATTGCTTTGAGACTGACAGGATGTCTTCCCAGCTACGCTCCGAGAGAGATGTCAATGTAACCTGACAAAAAGGACCCATTAGTGCATACTGATGACTGCATTATGCAACGTTGAAGCAGTTTTCTTTGAAGAAAGGGGGGAGGGAAGGGCAAGCCCCCCCTCCAAACTGCACGAAATTTGCACCTCAGACTTTTCCCGACAGTAACGGGCGGAGACCTACCATAGAAAATGTGCAATAGAGGGATTTCCGTGGCGCAGTGCCCTAGCAAGTCAAGTCGTATAATCTCTTTTCCAAATAATGGGCCCTTTTGTTGAAGGTAAGAGTCTATCAGCCCCTCTTAATGTGGCAGATCGCTCCTGGTTGGTTTGCTTTTTTTTCCACACATTTACAAATTAATGTTTGTGAATTCTTGAGATACTGAAAAAGGTTGCTCAGCTCACAGCTAGTAAGCAAAATATTAGCTTTTTTTGTTTTTGTTTTTGGTCTGTTTCACAAAGAAATGGCTGACAGGCTGTGTCACATTCCAAAGCCAAAAGAAAATAAACAACAAAAAAAAATAAACATATATATATATATATTATATATATATATATATACTTTTATATATGTAGATTTTGTTTTCATTAACGAAAATGGTTGAATATGAAGAACATGGTACTACTTCCAAACTGCAGGTGGTGCTCTTCAGCGACGCTGGGCTGTGAAATGGCCTTCCCTCTGGCCACCACCTCCTCTCTCAGAACCTCTCCCATGCCACCCGGGACGGTGGGCCACTTCCTTCACGACCACGAATCACGCCACTCCCCATAATGCCTCGTGGACCTCCAGGGCCTCGATCACTATGCCTCACATCCCATCGGTCATCCCCTCCTCCACAAGTCTCACGTTCGTGTGCGGCCCTCGTTTCCTCCACGTTCAAACGCACCTCGCCACGGAACATGATGGGCTTGGCTTCCTCTGCACTGGCTCAGCATTGTCAAACACCATAAATCCGAAGTTGGGAAGCCCCCCCCCCCACACACACACATGCCCTCACCACGTCCTTGGTGTTGATCCTCAGCTGCACAACATTCCCATATGTAATAAAGAAATCCTTAAGCTCGTTCTCATCGATGTCACGTGGTAGGTTGCCAACAAAAAGCTGGTGGCTGTCTGGTTACCGGATAACTCGCCTATTGTCCATTTTGTCGGAATCTGCCCTTCCTTTGTTGACAAAACATTACATTACATTACAGTCATTTAGCCGACGCTTGTATCCAAAGCGACTTACAATAAGTGCATTTAATGTAGGAAATCAGGAGAACTACTTGTCATCAGAGGTCATAAGCGCATCTTCTCTCTAAACAAGCGTCTGTACACACTTCCTGTGTACAGACTTCAGCCGGTCAAACCTTCAAAATAAAACAACCAAATGTATAAATGGCGCTTACATTCCGGCCCCTAATTGTTACTGCTTGAGGCATACCAATTACATCTTAACACATTAGAGCGACATTTAAATTTCAAAACTTAAAACTTCTATTGCTTGTTTAGAACTAAAGTTATTTACCTGTTAACATAAACAGTATATTTCAAATCCACATTTACTTGAACTCAAAATTACTCAAATTCAATATGCATAAATCCCATGCTTTAAGCATAAACATCACATATGAGCATCTTACATCGTTACTCATCCATTTCAAGCAATAAACATAACTTATCAATTGGCCTTTGCAAAACACTAGTTTTAGTTTTCACGAATACACGTCTGACAAAACCTTTTGTATCAGAAATTGTCCTTTCCACTTTTCCCATCAACCAGGAATTTCTTGGTGCGCTGTCATCAACTATAAGCAGAACATCTCCTGCTTTCAAATTTCTCCTGGTTACTAACCATTTTTGCCTTTCTTGTAGAAGCGGCAAATACTCTTTAGTCCAACGCTTCCAAAAGATGTCCGTCGGGTACTGCACCTGTTTCCACCTCCTCTTTGCATACATGTCTTCTTTTGTAAATACTCCAGGTGGTAACACAGGTTGTCTTTTAAGAAATAGCAAATGGTTAGGCGTGAGTGCCTCTAACTCATTTGAATCATTTGACACTCTTGTTATTGGCCTGCCATTGACAATTACCTCAGCTTCACCAAACAATGTGTGGAGGTGCTCATCAGCAAGAGGCTGCCGTTTCAGGATCTGGGTGAGAATTTTCCTTACAGAGTGAACTTGTCTCACCCACACTCCTTCGAAATGTGAGCCTGCTGGTGGGTTGAATATCCAGGTAATGCCTTTTTGCATGAGCATCTCTGATATTTTTGAATTATTTCATCCTTTGATTGCTTCATGCATTTCTCTCTCTGATCCCACCAGATTTGTGCCATTATCTGATCTCATAACAGATACTTGGCCTCTGCGAGCAATAAACCTTCTGAATGCATTTATACAAGAATCAGTCTCAAGTGAATGGGCAACTTCAATATGAATAGGTCTGACAGTAAGACACGTGAACAAAACACCATATCTTTTAACTGTACTATGCCCACACTTAACATCAACAGGTCCAAAGTAGTCTATACCTACATTAGTAAATGGAGGCTTGTCAGATATCAGTCTATCTTGAGGCAAATTAGCCATTCTTTGTTCTCCAGGTTTAGCTGAAGCTTTTCTGCATATCACACATTTTGACAATATTTTCCTGATAGCAGAATCTGCTTGCGGCATCCAGAATCTCTCTCTCATTCCGGATAATGTGTAATTCTTTCCACTATGTCCTGTTTCATTGTGAATATGTATGAGGATCAAAGTTGACACATGATGATTCTTAGGAAGGATCATAGGATGCTTTGCATTTGCAGGCAGTGCAGAATGATGCAGCCTTCCTCCAACTCTTAAGATCTCCTCTTGAACAATAGGATCAAGTTTGACAATATGACTGCTTCTGTTAGGCTTGTCACCTTTCTGAAGAGTCATAAGTTCATCACTGAACCTTTGATTTTGACAAAACTTGATAATCACAATTTCTCCTTTAGCAACATCTTTAGTGGTGAGCAAAGATCCTTTTATAGTTGACTTGAATTGCAGCATTTGCCTTCCAATCATCTCAATTTTCTTTACTCCATTTATCACTTGCGTGTGATGTGAGCAACTTGTGATGTGAGCTCAGCATATGAAGCAGCTGCTTGAACTTCAGCATCCAGGCTACTGCCTTCCGTAACCTGTGCCATTCTGAATAATGACAGATAAGCTCATTAAGCGGGTTTTCATGCACATGTGTGGCATTCACACTCACCGCTCCTGTGATTTCAACATCATCTTTCTGTATGGGTCTCATGTCTGGTGATACTGGCCAGTGTTCCTTGTTCTTCTTCAAAAATTATGGCCCAGCAATCCAGTTGTGACACTTAATGAATGCATGTGTAGTCATCCCTCTTGATGCATAATCAGCAGGATTTAACTCTTGTGTTGACATACATCCACTGACTTGGCTTTGATTTGTCTCTGATAAGTGATGCTCTGTTTGCTACAAATGTTTTGAATCTAACATTTTCACTTGCAATATACTTTAACACGGTCGTACTGTCAGACCAAAACATTGAGTCTTCCAATGGCATTTGCAGCTCTTTTTTCATGAGTCTGTCCATCTTTACAGCAACGGCAGCTGCTGTTAACTCCAGTCTTGGGATTGTGGTCTGTTTCAGCGGCGAGACTCTGGACTTGTCTATAATGAACGAACAGTGTGTTTCTCCTTTTTTGTTTGTTATACGAAGGTAGGAAACAACTCCGTATCCTTTCTCACTTGCATCTGCAAAGTGATGCAGTTGTGCAGATGTGATTGTTCCAAATCCAACAGTGGAACCATGAAGCCTTGCGAGGTCAGAAAGCCACTTTTTTACTCTTTGAGCCAGTTCAGCAGGGATTTCCTCATCCCAGGAGATTTTCTTGCCACACAGTTCCTGCAGGATCATTTTTGCTGGGAGAATGACAGGTGACAAAAACCCATATGGGTCATATATAGCACTTACACATGAAAGCACACTATGTCTTGTCTGTGGTGTGTTTTTCATTTATCCTGATCTTGAATACATCTGACTCAGTGCACCACTTTACACCCAAGACTCTCTCATCAGGCAATGCATCATGACTTAAATCCAAATCTTTAACCTCTTTTGTTCTTTCTGTTTCAGGTATTGAGGCAAGGGAGGTCAAGGGAGCATGTGGTGGGGCGACTGGATGTAATGAAGTTGAGGACCTTGTCGGGGGAGAGGGGAGCAAGGTGGGATAGGGTGAGACGTGGAGAGGTGAGGGAGGGTACAGCGGGTGGGCTAGTGCAAGGAGCGCTAACCGGGTGGTGAGAAAAGGAGGATCTGATGTCATTTACCTTCTTGTCCAAGAAGTTAGCGAAGTCATCAGGGAGAACGGAGGAAGTTGGAGGAGGAGGTGGGGGTTGAAAAGGTTTCAAAGCGTTTCTTAGGATTAGAGGCAGAGGATAGGATTTTAGAGCGATAGAAGGCAGCCTTAGCAGCAGAAAGGGAGGAGGACAAAATGGAAAGAAGAGATTGGAAGTTGAGAAGGTCCTCTGGGAGTTTGCCTTTTCTCCATTTGCGCTCTGCCACTCTTAGAGTCCATTTGTACGTACTGAGTCGGTCAGCCAAGGGGCAGGTGGAGTTGGGCGTGCAGGCCTGGAGGTGAGGGGACAGATTGTCCAGAGAAGAGGAGAGGGTAGAGAGAAGAAGATCAGTAGCAGTGTCAGGGGGTAGGAGAGAGAAAGATTCAGGTGTAGGGAGGATAGAGGTAACAGAGGAAGAAAGATTGGTGGCGGAGAGAGAGCAGAGGTGTCTACGGGTGGAAACCATGTGGGTAGGGGGAGCAGCTGAGCGGGGAGAAGAGAGGGAGAGAGAGTAGGACATGAAATAGGAGAGATCAGAATGTTTGTCAACAAAGAGCGCCAAGCTACTTCCGGGTGGATTCTGGTAGCTGGGTAGTGCCTAGTAGCTAACGTACATAACGGTTAGATAGCACTAGTTGAACAGACAAATTAATTTTCAAAATGCCGAAATCGTGCTGCTGTGTGTGGGGCTGTAATGCCAAATGTACCCCGGCAAACAAGTTTTTAGGCTTTTTCCGTTTTCCATCAGATAAATCTGAATCTAACCAGCGAAGTCTGTGGGTACAGAGGGTAAAACGGACGAAGAGCACTGCTAACGTTACAACGTTAGTGACATTGCCAGGAGGACTTGCTTGTGCTGAACTGGGAGGAGGATGGAAACCAGCCATTCATAGCCTAATAATCAAACACATGCGCCTATTATCCCCAAAATAAACATTGGTGTACCAGATCCATTGTTGTGGCACCGGCATCACATTACCCAGACGTCAGTTGAGTTCCCCCAAACCCCGCCTGCTACATCAGTCAAAGTAACGTAAATCCCCGATCGCGTCATTACTAATGAAAACAACATATAATATTGTTCATGAAACACCCAGCTTTCTATAGCTAGGCCTACTACTCTATTTTTGTGTCAACAGAATTATTAATTAATTAGTCGCGAACACTTCCCTACCTTCTCATTCAGCTAGGCGATCCAAAAATGTCCCAAATGTCCGTTAGGAGCAACACGTCCAGAGGTGGACAGATGTCTCGAGAGCTATGTCTCGAGACGGGACATAGGCATATTATGCCTTGAGACCGGTTTGAGCTGAATGTCCCACTGCTGGATGAGGCTCCAACACAAATAACGTTAGCTAGGCTAGAGAGCACAATCCAACAAACTTTTGTATTGATGTTTACACACGTTATTCACAGCAAGTTGAAGATAAAATGAACACAGAGACAATAGTTTAATTTAATCTGCACTCAAGATGACTTTATTATGCTCTTTATTTCATACACACATGGGACAAACCTTACAGAGCCCTTGCTACAGACGCGTTTCGACTCTGCCTTCTGTGTTGTGTAAACATTGCACTCCGTGAAGCTAGCCACCCGGAAGAAGGTTGTTTGTTGTTGTGACGTCACGCTGATCTCTCGTGTAGTGGTCAGAGAGCTGGAGGGGAGTAACCGAGTGATTGGAAATAGGACAGTGTCTAGTAAAGATAAGGTCCAGCTGGTTGCCAGCCTTGTGGGTAGGAGGAGAGGGTGAGAGGTGAAGGTCAAAGGAGGAGAGGAAAGAGAAAAGAGGATCTAGCTTGCCAGTGTGGATGTTGAAGTCACCGAGAAACCAAAACCAAAGTGTGGCTTGCCTGTTTTTGATTCTGAAGGAGGAACACCATCGGGCCTGGGTCCTCGTGGTGTAAAGGCAGATCTGTCATGCGTGCGTTGATCCTGTGGCCAGAGAGGAGTCGTCTGAGTCTCGGGCTTGGCCTCTACTCTGGGCTGTATATTTGGAGCTTTAACAACATGAGGTGAGATTCCAGAAGAGGGGACAGTGCCGCTTGGAGGCAGATTTTTACTGGTCACTGAGGCCCAGGAGAAAGTCTTGGGAGGTTCCTGGGTGCTGGGTGGTGACTCCACAGGGACTGGAGAGGGGGCCTTCTCCTCCAGCTCCACCAAAATTTTCTCATCTACCTCGGCTTGATCTCCTCTACCTTGGCTTCTGGTTCAGGCTCCGGTTCTGGCTCTGGAGCTGGCTCCTCCGTGGGCTCCTCTACACCATTGGTGACAGGATGTTGCTCGTAGTAGGTGCTGCTGTTTGGGCTTTCTTGTAGGGGCTCATGGGACTGCTGCCTTTTCTCTGGTTCCTCCTCAGATTCCTCGTCAAGCTCAGCTTCAGAGTCACCGAAAACGTCATCCTCATAACAAAAGACGTCATTGGGGACATAGAACTTGTTTGCCACAGAGCCCTCTGGAGCAAGCACAAATGTCTGCATGAATTTTCTGATGGGTTGGCCATTGTTAGACAGCTCTCCAAGGACTTGAACCACCACCCCGTCACTCAGTGTTGCGTTGGCAGCCACATGCCTGACCTTCGTGTGACATTCACTGAACTGGAAAGACATGACCTTCTTGTGGATTTCCGCTTGTCCATACACTTTCTGCCAGTTTCCAATTGGGGTCAAGTCCTCCATGGACATACAAAAAGTTACAGCCGTAAAACCTGTGTAGAAAGTCTGGTGCCTTGTTTAAGAGTGTGTAATACTGCCTCATGAACTCCTGCCCTACAAGCAGGGGACTTGGCTTCTCCATCACCATTTCTTTGGTTAACAATATCGAGTGCTTATGAAAGACCTATCTTGGTAGACAAAATTTTATTTTTTGAACGAAATAACTACGAATATGAACGTGACCAACAACCGGGTGCACTGAAATGGACTGTATCCCAGTGGTACATTTCAAATTTCTTTCATTCCCTATCTAATACTCAGTGATCTCTGCTATATCTGCAAAAGCATGTCACGAAAAATGGAAAGAGGAAAAAATGATGTAAGGACATGGTCAGTGGACATTAAATCACATTATATCAGCGTGGTTAGTTGTCAGTCTGTGGTCTCACACACAAACTTTCTGTCCTCTGCCCCCCCCCCCGCAAGGGGTTTTGTTAGGCCTTGTGCGTCTTTTGTGTATCAGTTCATCTGGTTGTCTTTTCACTATCCATTAAGTGTAATTGTTCTTTTTGTACACTTTTTTGTACATTTATGGTTACAGACTGTCTCCACCTCCCTACACTCGTATTTTGAGTGTAATTCATTTGCCAAAAAAGAGACAAAACGCACAATAAACAAAGTTAAAGATGAATTTAACTGATGGCATTTTTTAAAATTTCTATAGATATTGTGATGATATCATTATCGTGAAATTCTTTTGGCTATGACAGGCATGGGTGCAAGTCCATGAATACTGGGATGGTATCCAGCGCTTTACCTGTACCCCCGTCCATAGGGTCCGTGGTTGTGTCAGGAAGGGCATCCAACATATCATTTTGCCAAATCATTATGCGGATTGACAAGACCATACCGGATCGGTCGAGGCCGCCATTGGTGCTATGCCCTCACAGGTTACTGACGGAAACTGTAAAATCCGCTGTGGCGACCCCTGAGAAACGGACAAAGCTGAAAGAAGAACAATCGTGTATCTAATAGCGTGACAGCCCTACCACCGCCTATACACTAAGATGGTCATCCCTGCAAGTTGAACCAGGATGTTGCTCAGCAGAGCGATTGACCATTGTTGATAATATTGGACATTTTTGAATAATAACTTTAAACTTTGAATTTTTGTTTACTCTTCCAAACACATGGTTTTGGTAACTGGGTTAAGTCTGACTTGATACATATCCGACAGTCACATTCAATGGCTCTGTAAGGCACTGTTGTAAAGCTGTGTCCAGTGGTGGTTCCATGTCTGAGATCTCCTAAATGGTAGCACAAGCAATAAGCATGCTCAAGGGCAAAATCTAGGAAACTAAGATATGATAATAATGATATATTATACTGGTATATCAGGTCAATGAAATGGCGAAGAATAGGCTATAACCAGATAAAAATGTCACATTGAAGGTTAAATAATTGTTGTTTAGATGGAGCAGTGCAGCAGTAATTTGGCCAAACTTCAGGCTGAGCTGCACGGTAACTCCTCCGTAAGATCCAGCCACGGGGAGCCCTGTGACCTGTTGGAGCCGGAGCAGCATGTTCTGGCTTCCCTAGAGCACCGCCTGGAGCATGCCTTGAGTTCATCCAGTACTAAGGACACAAGGAGTCCTGGGCCTGTGGAACAAGAACTGGTGAAGATCCAGGAGGACTTCAGGCGGTGGGAGATTTATATTATAACTGTGAAAACATTCAATTTTCAATGTAATTGATTTTTTTTTTAAATGGAATGAATATTTAGATGATGATGTCCTCAACAGCTTGAAAGAGAGGAACCGACTGCTTGACAGACAGGAACCGGGAGTCCTGACTGAAGAGCCAGAGAGACAGCAGGTCCAGGAGGAAATAGGAGAGGTGGGGTAACACACGTTAGCCATACTTCTTACTTCAGAAGCCCCACTGAATCCACACCAACGACCAGTACATCTCCTGTTTCCACCTTACAGTCGACTGAATAGAAACTGGAACAGGATTTCTAAAAAGTTCTGCATCTGTAAAAATTACAGATGGCACTCAGTGGCCATTCTCCTCACCTTCTGATTCTTGTTTTTCTGTTTTTTTTCTGTTCTTCCCCCCCCTCTCTCTCCCCAATTGTATCCGGCCAGTTACCCCACTCTTCCGATCGTCCTGGTCTCTGCTCTACCCCCTCTGCTGATCCGGGGAGGGCTGCAGACTACCACATGCCTCCTCCCATACATATGGAGTCGCCAGCCGCTTCTTTTCACCTGAAAAGTGTGGAGTTTCACCAGGTGGACATAACGCTATTCCCTCAAGTCCCCCTCTCCCCCGAACAGGCGCCCCGACTGACCAGAGGAGGCGCTAGCCTAGTGCAGTGACCAGGACACATACCCACATCCGGCTTCCCACCCCCCAGACACGGTCAATTGTGTCTGTAGGGATGCCCGACCAAGCCGGAGGTAACATGGGGATTCAAACCGCCGATCCCCATGTTGGTAGGCAATGGAATAGACCGCTACGCCACCCGGATGCCCCGGAGCAGCACTAATTTGATTCCAGTCTGCCATAACCGGTCTTTTCATATGCTCGCCAACAGTCTGAATCATCTCCTCTGTGAACAGCCTCTGTAGAGTTTCCGATGGTCTCACGGCAGTAACTCAAAGAGAGATGAGAATGCCTCTCCTCTTGGCTTCCGGGTTACCCTATAGTTTATCGCCCAGCGAGTCCGTGGTCATTTCCCCAAGATCTATTACAATGCGAGTCTTTTCTCAGTCTTGGTGCTTTTTGCTTGTACACTAATGCTTTGTGCTCACGTCACAGCAACACAGGACGCAGTGCAGGGATGCAGAGGCCGACGCTGGCAGACGGAGGCTAGAGACTCAGATCTCAGTCCAGAGGGTGGAGAAGAAGGTAACGAGAAGCCAGAACAGATTCAGTCTTTAAGATGGACCGGATCAGATACATTCATTACTTTACCTGGCATCTCCCACTCTGTGCGCATGTGTGTGTGAGAGATTTAGAAATACAGATAAACATTTGAAATGTTGTACATGCATAGGGCATCCGGGTGGCGTGGCAGTCTATTCTGTTGCCTGCCAACACGGGGATCAGCGGTTCGGATCCCCGTGTTTCCTCCGGCTTGGTGGGGCGTCCCTACAGACACAATTGGCCGTGTCTGCGGGTGGGAAGCCGCATGTGGGCGTGCGTCCTGGTCGCTGCACTAACACCTCCTCTGGTCGGTCTGGGCGCCTGTTCGGGGGGGGGGGAACTGGGGGGGGTAGCGTGGTCCTCCCATGCACTACGCCCCCCTGGCGAAACTCCTCACTGTCAGGTGAAAAGAAGCAGCTGGCGACTCCACATGTATTGGAGGAGGCATGTGGTAGTCTGCAGCCCTCCCCGGCTCAGCAGAGGGGGTAGAGAAGAGACCGGGACGGCTCGGAAGTGTGGGGTAATTGGCCGGGTACAGCTGGGGAGAAAAAGGGTAGAAAATCCCCCCCCCCCACAAAAAAAGCGAAAGTGAAGAGCAGAGAGGGGAGTGATGGGAGTGTTTGCCCTTGATTTGCCTCATTTATACTACGTGTCCTTACACTAGCTTGCCAAGTATCAGCCCATAGCCACTAAGATTTCTGCGGCGGCTAAATTATAGGCAGTTGGGTCATGTGATACATAGACGCTGAGTTTTGTAATCTTAAATCTCTTTCCAACATCTGAAGTGTGCAAATCTTTCAAAGAAACCTCAAATTGTGTGTCTTGGGGTGGGTTCAGACCCTCGAGTGGGGCGATCCACTTCGAAAGCTTGAAGCTGGAGTGGTGGAAATAGGCTCCGGGCTGCAGGGAGTGAAGATGTTAATGGATCTGAAGACTCCATCATTCACCGTGGCTCAACACAAGCTCAAGGTGCGCATGTGCAAGTTTCTGTAGTGTTTGCTTGGTCGTGAATTTAGGTTGTGTTATTGAACTCATGTTAATTTGAGCCTGAAATTTAAAATGTTTTTTTTCTCTACCATCTACTTCTCTATGTCATTTACTTCTTTAAATGAGTGGATTTACCATTAAACATGAATGCCATCAATTTTACATTTTACACGTGATCTGCTTTTTGCCAGAATAGTCTAAAATCGACTGTGGATAACTGTAGTGCACTGACTTCCTGTTTCTACTGCAGCGGTCACACCAGCTTCCTGTTTCTACTGCAGCGGTCACACCAGCTTCCTGTTTCTACTGCAGCGGTCACACCAGCTTCCTGTTTCTACTGCAGCGGTCACACCAGCTTCCTGTTTATTGGCGTGTGCTGTTGACAACGGCATATTTTTCACTCTGCCTGCAAGATTTACCATGGACAAATCTCAATGTCCGTCTGCTCATCCTCGCAATTGTGGACGTAACTTGATAGGTACATCTCGACACTTTTCTCCCGTTTGCCGGTAGGTGCGGGTGAAAGTTTGTCGACAGTTCTGTGCATGTCGTTGACATTTATCCATGGTAACTCTTGCAGGCGTCGCGAAAAATATGCCGTTGTCGATCGTACATGCCAACAAACAGGAAACTGGTCTGACCGCTGCAGTAGAAACCGGAAGTCAGTGGACTACAGTTGTGCACAGAGTGTATGTAACAAAGTTAAAACTAATAACCATAATCATCATAAATCATATTCATTTCACAATGGTAACTGAAATGCAGCACTGTCAAAGAATGATAAACTGATTTAATAGTGAACAACTGGTTTAATAATTAGGAACTTGAAACATACAACTTCCAACATCCTACTGAGTCTGTATTATAGCGCTGCCGCCAGTTCTGGCTAGAAACATTTGCCTCAATCCTCAGAAACTGATCCGGCTATGTTTTCTCTCACACCTTCAGTTTCATCCAGTTTAGTCTCACCGACACAGTCCATTGGTACTTAAGTGAGGTCAACTACCTGCCACTCTTTACCACATAAATGTTTACATTTACCAGTAAATGTTGACTAACGCACACTGTGCAGGCCTTGGAAATTGAAGCTTAAATTTTGCATTGCTGAAATTCAGTAACAGCTTGGTAATACACTTTGGCTCACAGCCATTACTTGGTGGCCTAACTTGCACGGCTAAAGGCAAACCATTCTATACAAATTCAATATTTCAGCGGGTGTGGGATGAGCTGGACACGTGGCACAGCCGTTTGACCTTGGTGGAGAGTGAGGTGCAGGATCTTGCAGAGGAGCAGCCAGAGCAAGCCCACCTCCTCATGGAGCATCTCACCCAGCCGCTGCAGCTGTACCAGGAAACGGCACTGATGGCTGAGCAGCGCACTGCCTTGCTCAACAAGGTTAGGCATGGGGCACTACAATACCCACCCACAAATCTTCAGTTCTAGTGAAAGAAGTTTGTCCCAGTGGCGGTTCCATATAAAATTCCAAATACAAATTGGCACTAAGTCATTATTATTTACACAACTAGTAAATGCAATCTTGGTTACAGCTGATGGTTGAAGTGACCAGAGGTTGTTAGAGTCCATGGTTGGGCATTTGAAATGGCGTGTAAGTAGAGGGAGTGATGGATTTTATTCTCAAAGGCACTTTAAAAGGAACAAATACCAGGTATCATAAATACCAACACAACTTGTGGCTTAATGCATTCAGCTAGACTGTGATACAAAATAGCAATATACACTGATGAGCCAAAACATTAAAACCACTGACAGGTATGTGAATAACATTGATTATCTCCTTACAATGGCGCCTGTCCAGGGGTGGATACAGTAGGCAGCACTTGAACAGTCAGTTCTTGAAGTTGATGTGTTGGAAGCAGGAAAAATGGGCAAGCATAAGGATCTGAGTGACTTTGACAAGGGCCAAATTGTGATGGCTAGATGACTGGGTCAGAGCATCTCCAAAACAGCAGGTCTTGTGGGGTGTTCCCAGTACGCAGTGGTCAGTACCTACCAAAAGTGGTCCAAGGAAGGACAACCAGTGAACTGGCGACAGGTTCACGGGCGCCCGAGGCTCACTGATATGTCCCCCCTCGACCATTAAGGTCTGCAGATGGAGCCCTGCTGGTTATTCCCAGGTCTCAGTTGGTTACAAAGGGTGATCGTGCTTTTGCTGTGAGAGAACCCATACTATGGAACTCTCTTTCTGCTGAGCTAAGACGAAGTAAGTCTTTAGCTTCTTTTAAATCTCGTCTTAAAACTTTTCTTTTTATGAAAGCTTTTACAAATGTTTGATATTTGTGTTTATTTTTACTGTTTTCATTTTTACTCTTATTTGATCTTACTCTTATTCCTGCTTTGTCTGGTTTTATCTTTTTTTTGTTTTTTTGTGAAGCACTTTGTAACATTGTTTTAGAAAAGTGCTATATAAATAAAATTATTATTATTATTATTATTATTATTGATGTGCTTGGGGAGTGAAGGCTAGCCTGTCTGGTCCGATCCCACAGAAGATCTGCTGTAGCTCAAATCCCTGAAAAAGTTCACATTGGCTATGATAGACAGGTGTCAGAACACTGTGAATTGCATGCTGCGTAAGGGGCTGCATAGCCGCAGACCAGTCAGGGTGCCCATGATGACCCCTGTCCATTATCCGTTATCCGAACCGCTTATCCTGCTCTCAGGGTCGCGGGGATGCTGGAGCCTATCCCAGCAGTCATTGGGCAGCAGGCGGGGAGACACCCTGGACAGGCCGCCAGGCCGTCACACAGGGCCCATCACGGGGCCCGTCGCACGAGGAGAAGATGCAAACTCCACACAGAGGACGACCTGGGATGAACCCCAAGGTCGGACTACCCCGGGGCTCGAACCCAGGACCTTCTTGCTGTGAGGCGACTGCGCTAACCACTGTGCCACCCAGCTGTGACCCCTGTCCACAGTTGAAAGTGCCTACAATGGGCATATGAGTGTCAGAACTGGACCATGGAGCAGTGGAAGAAGGTCGCCTGGTCTGATAAATCCTGCGGAGGCAGTGTGATGCTCTGGGCAATGATCTGCTGGGAAACCTTGGAATCTGGCATTCATGTGGATGTTACTTTGACAAGTGCCACCTACCTCAACATTGTTGTAGACCAGGCAGGTACACCCCTTCATGGCAATGGTATTTCCTGATGGCAGTGGCTTTCAGCAGGATAATGTACCCTGCCACACTGCACACATGGTTCAGGAATAATTTGAGGAACATGAGAAAAAGTTTGGGGTGTTGGCTCCAAATTCCCCAGATGTCAATCTGATCGAGCATCTGTGGGATGTGCTGGAAAAACAAGTCCAATCCATGGAGACCCCACCTTGTAACTTACACAGGCCTGTAGCCAGCCTGCTGGAAGGGGTGGTTATTTTTTCTGAAAAAGTGGACTTTTTGATATATATTTTTTTTTAATTCGGGGGACACATTAAGTGGGGGGTTCTGGTAAATTTTTCTGAATCAATTTGTGCCTTTTGCATCGATTTATGGTAGAAATGCCTTTATATGTAAAGGAAAACACAAAATGCGGTCATCGGGGTGTCAATTCAAAATATAATGGAATATTGTGGGAGTGCAGGAATGAGGAGACGGAGAGATCGAGTCGAGTCAATTCCGTTTACTCGCCACACAACGACACCGATGTAGCAGAATCTCTTGTGGCAACCAGCTAACCGCTAGGCCGCTGCAAACATGGCTCACCCCAGAAACTCTTAAGCAGTGCCTACGTCAGCATCTGAATGTCTGCCTTAAAGGAGCAGCAGCCTCTGGTGAATCTACCCTCAATTGTGTATCATCACACAGGTCCCCCCAGAATTCACCATCACGAAAAAATGCAAAACAGTAATGCAACACAAAAGTACTCAGCAAAACACAAACAGCCAACAGGCGAATAGTCCTCAGTGAAACAGTCAACGTCTCGGGGGGCGGACCAGGCAGCCAAAACGGCTGCACTGAATGGGTATGGGGGCGGGAGCAGGAGCAGGGGACAGAGCCGGAGCCTGGGCAGGGGGGTGTCCATGCCGCGAGGGCAGGGCCAGGTCAACAGGCCCATCCAGGTCCAAATGGGCAGGCTTGAGACGGTCCACCGAGACCCGCTCCGGCTTGCCCCCCATGTCCACCACAAAGTTCTTAGGCCCTGCTTCCAGGATGCGGAAGGGCCTGTCGTAGGGGGGCTGCAGCGGGGTACGGTTGCTGTCGTGGCGGATGAAGACATAAATGGCCAACAGCAGATCCTTGGGGACGTAGGACTGAGAGAGGCAGTGGTGAGACGTAGGGATCGTAGTGAAATCATTGGCACTGTCCCCGGGCCACAGCCCGATGAGAGGCTGCTGACCAGGGGGCCACAGCGTTCGGGAGAAACTCACCCGGGACACGCAGCGGCTGGCCGTAAACCAGCTCGGCAGACGAGGACTGGAGGTCTTCCTTGGTGGCAGAGCGAAGGCCGAGCATGACCCACGGGAGGCGATTGACCCAGTTGCTGTCCGTGAGGCTGGCACGAAGAGCGGCCTTCATAGACTGATGAAACCGCTCACAAAGTCCGTTGCCCTGCGGGTTATATGCTGTGGTGCGGTGGAGCTTCATCCCCAGCCCCTCTGCGACTGCAGTCCAGAGCTCCAACGTGAACTGCGGGCCCCTGTCAGAGGTGAGGTCAGCAGGCGTGCCAAAATGGGCCACCGAGGACCCGATGAACGCCCGGGCCACCTCAGTAGACGTGGTCGATGACAGGGGAACAGCTTCCGGCCACCTGGTGGTCCTGTCCACCATGGTGAGAAGGTGAGTGAACCCGTGGGAGGGGGGCAGGGGGCCCACCAGGTCCACATTCACATGGTCAAAACGCCTCTCGGGCACCAGGAATGGCACCAATGGGGCTTTGGTATGACGGTGTACTTTGGAACGCTGGCACGCGACGCAGGAGTCAGCCCAGGCCTTGACGTCCTTCCTGATGCCAGGCCAGACGAACGTGGCCTCCACCAGCTTAGTGGACGCCTTCACACCCGGGTGGGAAAGGCCATGGATAATGTCAAAAACACGGCACCATGGGGCCGGGCTGGCCCGTGGAAACGTCACAGAGGAGCGTGACGTTGGCGCTGTCAAACACCACATCCTCCAACTGCAGCCCTGTAGCAGCCGTCCGATAGGCCTGGATGTCCGCATCAGCGGCTTGGTCTGCAGCCATGGCAGCGTAATCGAGTCCTAAGTGAACAGACCAGTGACATCCAGCCACGTGCTGGATGTCCGTGGTAAACTCCGAGATGTTAGAGAGCTGACGCTGTTGGCGCCCGGACCACGGCTCGGAGGTCTTGGCCATGGCAAAAGTCAGCGGCTTGTGGTCGACGAAGGCAGTGAAACAGCGGCCTTCCAACAGGAACCTGAAGTGTCGGGAGGCGAGGAAGAGACCCAGGAGCTCCCGGTCGAAGGTGCTGTACTTCCGCTCGTTGTTCTTAAGCTGTTTGCTAAAGAAGGCAAGGGGCTGCCAGGCGCCGCCCACCCACTGCTCACACACCGCCCCGACTGCATAGTCAGAGGCGTCGGTCGTGAGGGCAATGGTGGCAGTGGGGGACGGGTGTGCCAGCAAAGTGGAATTGGCCAGCGCAGCCTTGGCGTCGCCGAAGGCTTCGTCCATCCCCGGGGACCAGTCTACCTCGCCCTTGGCGTCCTTGCCCCGCAGGGCCTCGTACAAGGGCCGCATGCGGTGAGCTGCGTGGGGAATGAACCTGTTATAAAAGTTCACCATGCCCAAGAACTCCTGCAGGGACTTCACAGTGCGGGGGCGTGGAAAACTGGCAACGGCGTCCACTCTGGCAGGAAGCGGAATGGCTCCTTGCGGGGAGATGCGGTGGCCGAGGGAGTCGATGGACGACAGGCCGAACTGGCACTTGGCTGGGTTGACTATGAGTCCATGCGCACTGAGCCGCTCGAACAGCTGCTGGAGCTGCGTCAGGTGCTCCTCCGCGGATGCGCTGGCCACGAGAATGTCATCCAAGTAAACAAACAAGAACGGCATATCCCGTAGCACAGAGTCCCTCAGCCGCTGGAACGTCTGCGCTGCCCCCTTGATGCCGAAGGGCATCCGCAGGAACTCGAAGAGACCAAATGGCGTGATGACCGCTGTCTTGCATGGCGGGCGACACTGCTTGGCCCTGGCACCAAATCTGTTGTGGTAATAACGCATGAACGAACTGCTGCCGGTTGGCGAGGAAAATCCTGTCCGCTTCCGCACCCAGAGCGCGGTAGTCTTTGGTTGGAGGAGAGGGGGGGGGGGAAGCTGGCTAGCGCTGTGCGCACAGGCGCTGGGAGCTGCCGCAGAAACATATGGGTGAAAATGAAGGAGGGGTCCGCCGAGCCCAAAACGGCCAACATCTTCTCCAGCAGCTCGGAAGGTTTGCTATCGCCAAGTCCGTTGAGTGACAACAGGCGATCCGCCTTCTCGACCTCCGACAGCTGGAAGAGCTGCCAAAGGAAGCCTTGATGCGCCGTGTTTCCCCACAGCCGGGGGGCTTCCAGTAGCCCCATAGCTCGGGCCGTGGTCCGGGCCGTGGTCCGGGCCACCACGTGGAAACACCTCGTACCGTCCCGCGTTATTCCTCCCAGCTCGAACTGGGCCTCAATGTGCTGAAACCATGGCCGGGCGGGGACGGTGCTGCCAAAACTCGGGCAACTTCCCCGTCGCTGCTGAGATGCTAGCGCTAACATGAGCCGTACCGTTAGCATCACTCCGAGCCGGAGCGGTGTCGTCATCGCTTCGGGTCGACATGTTCGTTGTCAACGTGCGGGGTCACCGATGGGGGAGTGCAGGAATGAGGAGACGGAGAGATCGAGTCGAGTCCATCCCGTTTACTCGCCACACAAAACGACACCGATACAGCACAATCTCCCCTGGCAACCAGCTGACCGACCGCTAGGCTGCTGCTAACGTGGCCCCGCCCCGGAAACTCTTAAGCAGGGCCTACGTCAACACTCTGAATGTCTGCCTTAAAGGAGCAGCAGCCCCTGCTGAAGCTACCCTCATTTGTGTCTCACCACAATATAATGCAGGCTATTGCCAAATGACCTACACCACTCGGCTAAATCTGGCATGTTACATTTGATTATAAATGTTCATTAACATGCACTGTCCCTTAAATAAATACATCTTACGAATGTCTTTGTTCTGTCTCCACTCCTCTCTTCTCTTGTCTCTCCTCTCTCATTGTTGTTTCTCCCTCTATTCTGCTGCATGTCAAGTCTGTCTCTTTCCTCTCCATTCACCTTCTCTGTTGCTGTCTCTCTCCTCTCCTCTCCTCTCCTCTCCTCTCCTCTCCTCTCTCCTAGTGGCTCTCCCCTTCTGTTCCATGTCTGTTAATGTCTTCCCTCTTCTCTCATGTTGCCGTCTATCTCTTCTGGACAGTCTCTCTCTCCTCTCCACTAGTTTTTTTTTGTCATCTGTGTCAATGCCTCACCTCTCTTTTTGCTGTGCATGTATTTGTCTGTCTCTCTCCTCCCTCTATTTTGCGCCTCCTCTCCTTGTATTCTCTGTTGCTGTCTCTCTCCTCTCCTCTCTCCTAGTATCGCTCCTCTCATGTTCCATGTCTGTTAATGTCTTTCCTCTTCTCTCATGTTGCTGTCTATCTCTTCTGGACAGTCTCTCTCTCCCCTCTCCTCTAGCTTTTGTGTGATCTCTGTCAATGCCTCTCCTGTCTTTTTGCTGTCCATGTATTTGTCTGTCTCTGTCCTCCCTCTATTTTGCTCCTCCTCTCATTGTATTCTCTGTTGCTGTCTCTCTCCTCTCCTCTCATCATCCCCACTTGTCTCTCTTCTACTCTCTGTCAATGCCTCTCTTGTTGCTGTCCATGGCTTTGTCTTGACACTTATGGAATGAGAACACTGGTCAGTTCTAATTTCCTTGGGTGCAGTTTGGGGAATGTGTTGACAGCTTCGTCCAGGTCCACTGCCATATCATGGTGTGTGTGGATGAGGGCCAGGGATGACAAGCGGCCATTTGTTTGACCATTCACACTCACGGGAGGTGACTGGCAGAGTACAAGCTATTTTGAGAAGCGTGAAGATGTTCAGGTAGATCAGCGCATCACATTCGGTGATTGCCTCAGCACATGAAGTCGGCCTTTGTTCTGATGACTTGTTTTGCCTCTTCAGTTTCCAGCTTTTCAGTTCCTGGTCAATCAGTTCTGATCAAGGTCAGTCATCTTGGTAAAGGTGAACTGCTTCAGAGATGTCCACTGTCACATCTGAGTGGCACTGTACAGACGGAATTAGGCCCAGGAGCCTTGATGCTGTTACAGATAGTGGACTAAATCTGGATTCGAACTCCAAGATTACATGGTCTAGGACGGGTATAGCCAAGAAAGTGAAGCTATTCTGTACTTTTTTCATTAAACAAAACCAGTCGTAAACTGATCTGGGGCCAATATCTCTTAGCTAGCTACATAAGGTAGCTAGGCATGTCCCGCCACAATGTCATAAATGCATTGATTGATTTCATCAACTCAGTCAGAAATCTCCGCTTAGCCGTCATGCTACTTTTTGCAATGTAAAACCCCATTTACTTATGCTAAAATGTTAGCGATCTAAACTGATTTACGTTTGTCCCACAGGTAACCAAAAATCATCCCTCCAAAATATGTTCACAGCTAACGTTCATAGCTAGCTAGCTAACGCCAGCATACCTTAGCTATCCCAACTAGCTAACTAGTTAACAAACTTAGCCTGTTTGGCTTTTTTTCTGAACATCTGTCCAATGTTGTGAGAAAGTGAGGCTGCAGCTTGCTTTCTCTTTCGAGCATCTTGCTCCTTTCGACCCATTTTGAGATTGATGTCAGGATGGTTTAGTTTAGCCACCACCCGCCGGCTCGCTGGCCCCGTTACAGTAAAGCTATGCGTGACTTGACGCGCCGTTTGATTGAGGCGGGAAGTAGGGCAAGTCCGCTCGGACAAAACTATGCCCTAATGTGGTGCTTTAACAACGTTAGGGCTTCAGTTTTGTTTAGATTATTTTTTTTAGATTAGTTTAAAATTGCATATCGTTATTTAAAAAGGGGACACACTTTAAAAAAAATGACTTAAAAAAAACCTGGGAAAAAAAACACTGGAAATTGTGGAGCTTTTGCTGTGTGGGGAGGTTTGTTCAAACCATCCGACCCCCCCCCTTAGCTACGGGCTTGTTACAGGACTTTTAAAGGATCTGCTGCTCATGTCTTGGTGCCAGATACCAGAGGACACCTTCAGAGGTCTTCTGGAGCAGTGGTTCTCCACCTTTTTGGGGTCGCGGACCCCCTGCGTATTTTTGATCTACCCTGAGGACCCCTCCACCTGATCTTGGGGGAGGGGGGTGGCAATTTGTAGAAACAGTAGAAACTGCATTTTAAATTGCATTATAGCATTTATTCACTCTTTGGGGCAAAAATAAGAGCTTTCAGTTGTAACTTAGATATAGTTAACAAAGCAGAATTCTTATGCAGTAACTTTCAGATATATGTAACAAAACAGAATATGTATTCAGTAACTTTCAGATATATGTAACAACACAGAATATGTATTCAGTAACTTTCAGATATATGTAACAACACAGAATATGTATTCAGTAACTTTCAGATATATGTAACAACACAGAATATGTATTCAGTAACTTTCAGATATATGTAACAACACAGAATATGTATTCAGTAACTTTCAGATATATGTAACAAAACAGAATATGTATTCAGTAACTTTCAGATATATGTAACAACACAGAATATGTATTCAGTAACTTTCAGATATATGTAACAAAACAGAATATGTATTCAGTAACTTTCAGATATATGTAACAACAGAATTTTTATGCAGTAACTTTTAACAATGCAAACGGGAGCGAGATCTCTTATTAAATACAATAAATTACACTTGTGAAACAGATGTAATTAGAGAAAAAAGTCCTGTTACCCTTTATAGTTTAGGTAGATAAAGGTCTCAGTCACATTTGAGTAAAATAATCCTATTTCTATAAATATCATAGGATCTTTTTTTTAAAGATATTTTATTTTCACGGACCCCTTGCAATTACACCACGGACCACTAGGGGTCCGCGGACCCCCGGTTGAGAAACACTGTTCTGGAGTCCATGCCTCAATGGGTCAGAGCTTTTTTTGGCAGCGCAATATTACAATATTGCCCATTATAACGTTATACCTAGACAATATTAGGCAGGTGGTTTTATTGTTTGGGCTGATCAGTGTAGCTCAGTAGGCAGTCTTCTGTCAGCAGCAGGGCTGAGCTGAATGCTTTGGAGCTGTGAAGCGTCGTTTGTTTGACAGAGATGTGGATCCTGAATTCAAATTCAGAGTTTATCGAATGTAGAGCCTATAAAGGAGGTGCACTGTGGTTAGGAACCTCGGCACCAACAGACTAGATTTTCTTGAAAGCTGCTTACGTCGCTAACAAAACGAGGGATTTGTTACTTCTGAAAACCGGAATAGATTTGGCACCTGAAATAGACGCCATCCATCCATTATCTGTACCTGTTAATTTGAATTCAGGGCAGCTGAGGACTGGTCTCTGTCCATGACTCCAATGCATTGTGCACAATGCAGGGAGATGCTCTGGACAGGTCACCTGTCCCATCAAAGCTCCACAATCAATCAATCAATCAATCAATCAATCAATCAATCAATCAATCAATCAATCAATCAATCAATCAATCAATCAATCAATCAATCAAGTTGCACCATAAATTAAGTTATTTTTATGCAACTGATTAATTGGTTTTTCTTAGTCCTGACACACATTCCATTCTGAATCACAGGTATTGCACTACTGCTACTACTACTACTACTACTACTACTACTACTACTACTACTACTACTACTACCACTACTACTATTACTACTTTTCGGCTGCTCCCGCTAGGGGGCGCCACAGCGGATCATCCATTTCCATCTCTTCCTGTCCTCTGCATCTTCCTCTGTCACACCAGCCACCTGCATGTCCTCCCTCACCACATCCATAAACCTCCTCTTTGGCCTTCCTCTTCTCCTCTTCCCTGGCAGCTCCATATTCAGTATCCTTCTCCCAGTATACCCAGCATCTCTCCTCCACACATGTCCACACCATCTCAGTCTTGTCTGTCTTGATTTGTCTCCAAACCATCCAACCTGAGCGGTCCCTCTACTATACTGGTTCCTAATCCTGTCCTTCTTCATCACTCCCAGTGGAAATCTCATCATCTTCACCTCTGCCACCTCCACCTCCTCCACCTCCTGTCTTTTCATCAGTGCCACTGTCTCCAGACCATATAACATAGCTGGTCTCACAACCGTCTTGTAAACCTTCCCTTTAGCTCTTGCTGATACTCTTCTGTCACACACCACTCCTGACACTCTTCTCCACCCACTCCACCCTGCCTGCACTCTCTTCTCCACCTCTCTTCTGCACTCCCCATTACTTTGGACAGTTGACCCCAAGTATTTAAACTCACCCACCTTCGTCACCTCCACTCCTTGCATCCTCACCATTCTGAATCAGAGGTGTTGCACAGTTGGCTTAATTGGCCCGTTTGTGTGTGTGTGTTTTGTTTTCTTTGTGATCATTGTCAGCTTATATCATACACAGCGTGAGTTTTTCTGTGAAGTCTGAGTTTACTGTCTAGGCCTGTACATAACTGTAGAGACTGACATAGTTGGTATTTCTTTTTAAAAACATTTTTTTAATTTATGCCTACTGTACATTTGGTGTTCTGAGAGTTTCTACAGTTGCTCTTCCATCAGTTCGACTGCACTACTTGGTTCTAGAATAGAACTGCAGGACATCACATTGTTACTCCTACAATACACTCCTTCATGCTGGGATACATTGTTTCCTCTCTGCCCCTTCTGCAGGACGTCGCTTAGCATAGTTTCAAAGGACCACCACAATAAGAGTTTTACTAGACTGTTGTGAAAAGGAAGCTTCAAAAATGTGTTAGCAGTTTTTCTATCCAAGCTTTGAAGTATAAAAAAGGGACCATCCCGAGTTATTGGTTAAGATATTAAAAGATATTTGTTAAACTATATCAGACCTTTTCAAGAGGGGACTGACTTATATGTTGCTGTGTTATTGGATGACTCTCTAGTTGCATTAATTCAATCTTTTTTCTTTGTTTCAGATCCCCAGCTACCTTCAAGAATTTGAAGAAATGCTCCACAGTGCCACCTGCTGGTTAGAAGAAGCCCAGTCTTGGCTCAGCACTCCGTGCACGTACACCACGGCCAAGAGGCTCGGCAGCCATGCCAAGTCCCTGCAGGTCTGAAACAAAACAAGCAAAACACCACCAAAGGAGTTACTCATGTGTGTGACTGTAAACTCACGTGTCTATGTAGCACACTTAGTTTGTAAGGCAATGCTCCTTATGGAGACGTCCATGACAAGGATCTAGTTGTCTTGCCGCTCTTGCTTTGTCCATATCCCTACTGGTGGGAGGATTTTGAACGGCCAAATGTAAAAGCCCACTGCAGTCTTTACACAGGCCAGATTATTCTTAATTACGTATCACCTGCTGTGGGGGCTGTTAAGTGTTGGACTCAACATCCGACGGGACTGGCCCGGGCAGGCTCGGGCCCTGCTCGCGGTGACCTTGATGGTTATAAGCACCACAACAGGGCACTGTTTGAATTGTCACCTGCATGGACGGCCAGTCCAGACAGTGTTTTCCTTCTGTGCTAGCGTTGTGTGCATTACCTAAGCACGGTAGAGCAGGTCGTCTGGTAACTGGAGGTTCGGTCCTCGGCCCCTCCTTGCAAAAATGTTGAGGTGTCCCGTGGCAAGACACCGAACCCCTAATTTCTCCCAATCAGCCGGTTGTTACCTTGCATTGTTGACACTGCCAAGTGGTGTGTGTGTGTGTGTGTGTATTTGTGTGTCTTGGTGACTGTGAGGCATTAATTGCAAAGTGCTATATAAATGCTTACCATAAAATAGAAATGCTTTCAAAGAATTAATTAAAACGTGCTAAATAACAGTGACTTTTTGGCATCCGAGTGCCGCAGCGGTCTATTCCGTTGTCTACCAACACGAGGATCACTGGTTCGAATCCCCGTGTTACCTCCGGCTTGGTCGGGCATCCCTACAGACACAATTGGCCGTGTCTGCGGGTGGGAAGCCGGATGTGGGTGTGTCCTGGTTGCTGCACTAGCGCCTCCTCTGGTCGTTCGGGGCGCCTTTTTGGAGGGGAGGGGGAACTGGGGGGAATAGCGTGATCTTCCCACGCGCCACATCCCCCTGGTGAAACTCCTCACTGTCAGGTGAAAAGAAGCAGCTGGTGACTCCACATGTATGGGAGGAGGCATGTGGTAGTCTGCAGCCCTCCCCGGATCAGCAGAGGGGGGGGGCAGCGACCTGGACGGCTCGGAAGAGTGGGGTAATTGGCCGGATACAATTGGGGGGGAATCATGTTTTCTGTGTCTTACCTGTCGTTTGAGCTAATCTGAAGCTGCCAGTCCCTGAGTCCGCTAGCAAGATGTTGATAACATGCTGGATCAGCAATTCAGCTACTTTATTGGAGCATATGCCCTACGAGCATATCCACCTGCGTTTGCAGATGTTACTTCTGAGGGCCACAGGACTTCATACTGTTAACCAGAGACTCTGCTGTTGTACCTACAGTTGCTTCTGGACGACTGTGAGCGGATCCGGGCCACCCTGGGGGGCTTCCCATCACTGTTCAGGGGTATCTCTGCTGTGTTCGACCCCAGCGTGCAGGAGGATAGGCTTGCCCAAATGACCTGCCAAGTCAACACCATGCAACACGAAATCCTGAGGCCCCTGGAGCAGTTTGTGCATGCCGCTGCGGTAAGACACCTCAGCTCGCTGAAGAAGTATGAGATAAGAATCCCCCTCTAGCCTGTGACTTCCTGTCAGTGGCATCATTCCTTTCTTAACATTTCTAAATTAACATTTCCCTCAGTTTTAGAACTAATGATTTTTAAGCCGTCAAAATAAAGGCAGATGCATGGCATGGTCAAACCGCATCGTCTGAGAATGCTTAAATATCGTGGACGATGGCGTTCAGGTACGTGCAGCATATCTGAATTAGATCGTTACGATAAAGATGCCCTTTAACCCCATCATCTTCCTCTTGAAGCATATATATGCATATGTATGTATGTGCGTGTGCGTGCGTGTGTACAGCATATATGTACATTATATATATATGTACAGCATATATGTACAGCATATATGTACAGCATATATGTACTATATATATATGTGTGTGTGTGTGTGTGTGTGTGTGTGTAGTGTTTTTTTCTGAAACCGTCAATGGTGTTGAGTGCTCAACCAATGAGGAGCGGAATATCAACTCGGATACAGGAAAAAATATTTAAATGCGTAGCATTCACTGGGTCCATGGTGGTCTCATAAGTCTCATTAACATCTTTTTTCCTGTGCCCTTGTTGATATATATATATATATATATATACTCTATATACTGTACATATATACACTGTACGATGTGTGATGCTGTATACAGGTGGTGTTATGTGTGATGCGGTATACAGCATCACACATAACCACGTATCCAGCTTTTGTGAAGATTTATGAGTTTTGCAGGGGGGCAGTTATCAGAAAAGTAAAGGGATTGTCTTTTCTGCGTAAGGAGACCATACGGCTGCGTTCATCGTCGTTTCCATGGACGCTGAATAACGAAGGCTGCACAGACGCCGTGAAAATTACAATTATTTTACTTTCTTCAACTCATTTTCAGTTCTTACTTATAAAAGAGACTAAGGAGTATGGGGAAACAATAATGTAATATTATTTATTCAGTAAGTTAAGGGAAAATAATACGAGTACTAGGTAGCACCGGTTAGTCTACTTCCTCGTTGGGCAGATGATTGACAGTTGAACATCGTCCAGCTTTCTGCATAGGAGTGTGGACTGAACGGACACAGTGAGTAAATGCAAGTTTTCCGAGTTCCGGCTTGACAATCCCAAATATAAGGCCTGGTTGTCCGAGTCTGAAAAATCTACTGGGAGTCTGGAAATGTGAGTCAGGACAAGTATGGGATTTTGAAATAGAAAATGTGTAGGGACCCTGGATGTGGGACACGTCACTCACCACCTGTGTGACACTGGGGATTTTTGGCTGACATATCGCCACAGACAGACATTTGTATTAATCCGTATTCGTGCAAATGCCAGGGCCTTCAGTGGCCAGTAGGCTGAACTGTCATTGTGGCACCTTGTTCGGTGAAAAATAGAAGGTTATTGAGCATTTATTTAAGTGAGAATCTTCAAGATTGCTACGTTAAGAGACAGACTACCCCACGTGTTATTAAGAATGGGTCTATAGCGGAGGTATGTTGAGTTTTCTGATATGGAACGGGAATTTGGCAAACACGTTACATCTAAAGGTAAATCTAAAGGTAGGGCGGCACGGTGACGCAGTAGTTGGCGCGGTCGCCTCACGGCAAGAAGGTCCCAGGTTCGAGCCTCGGGGTAGTCCAACCTTGGTGTGTCATCCGGGGTCGTCCTCTGTGTGGATTTTGCATGTTCTCCCTGTGTCTGTGTGGATTTCCTCAAGGGGCTCCGGTTTCCTGCCACAGTCCAAAGACATGTAGGTCAGGTGAATCAAAGACATGTAGGTCAGGTGAATCAAAGACATGTAGGTCAGGTGACTCAAAGACATGTAGGTCAGGTGAATCAAAGACATGTAGGTCAGGTGAGTCAAAGACATGTAGGTCAGGTGAATCAAAGACATGTAGGTCAGGTGAATCAAAGACATGTAGGTCAGGTGAGTCAAAGACATGTAGATCAGGTGAATCAAAGACATGTAGGTCAGGTGAATCAAAGACATGTAGGTCAGGTGAGTCAAAGACATGTAGGTCAGGTGAGTCAAAGACCTGTAGGTCAGGTGACCCAAAGACATGTAGGTCAGGTGAATCAAAGACATGTAGGTCAGGTGAATCAAAGACATGTAGGTCAGGTGACTCAAAGACATGTAAGTCAGGTGAATCAAAGACATGTAGGTCAGGTGAATCAAAGACATGTAGGTCAGGTGACTCAAAGACCTGTAGGTCAGGTGAATCAAAGACATGTAGGTCAGGTGAATCAAAGACAGATATAAACTATTATTGAACTAAGCATAGTTCAATAATATTTATATCTGTGATTTTTAGAGTCCACATAAATATTCCCCAACTGGCGGAAATAGAAATACAGATTAACGGTGCTTTACCAGTGTTCTAACTTTATTAGTCAATGTTATTTGCATCACTCAGCAAACAATCACCAAGTCAGTAAAGTAAAAACCTTAATCTTGACCCTGACTGTGACCTTTACCCTCTTACCTTCGAAATTTAACTACATCATCCAGGGACAAATTGCCCACCGTTCCTGGGAAGGCGATGTCGTAGGCTGCAGCCATTTTTCTTTGAAGTCGTTGACAGACAGACGAAAACAGTGTCCCTAAAGGCGGGGTGAAAAAGAAATAAAAGATATAACATTTGTATTGTTTTATTTCAATTCTGTAGTTTATTTCTGCAGTCCCTAAAAAGCTAGCACACATGTCCTTGTCAGGAGATGGATGCCATGGAAGCAGAGCTGGAGACCGTTGAGAATAATGTAGAGAAGATCGAAACCATTTTATCGTCTCTGGACAACACCAACATCCCACTTGCAGAGCACCTTCACAACCGCCAGGTGAGGCGTGCTTTAAAGATTTAACCCCTGCTCATAAAAAGGCTACACAGCACTTCCTGTCTTGTTTATTTAACAAAAAAACACAGGATTTCTATTTCAGTCAATTACTAAAATCCAAATCTTCATATGCATTTTCTCTTTCAACTTCGAGGTTATTTTTGCCAATCTGCACCTGATGAGGAAGAGCCTTGAGGAAATGGAGAGATGTAAAGCCGAGCTGGGCTTCCTGCAGGGGGCAGAGGAGAGCCTGGCTGCCTTCCCTCAAGCCAGAAAGCTCCTGAGGCGCCTTCAGGAGCTGGAGCAGCTCACCCACCAGCAGGCCATGCTGCTGCAGGTGCCATACGGAGATTTAAGACTACACAGGAAGAAAATGATAGTTTGATTATCATCATTGATTAAATATTGTTTTGTTAAGGTCCTGGGTTCGAGCCCCGGGGTAGTCCAGCCTTGGGGGTCATCCCGGGCCGTGCTCTGTGTGGAGTTTGCATGTTCTCCCCGTGTCTGTGTGGGTTTCCTCCGGGTGCTGCGGTTTCCTCACACAGTCCAAAGACCTGTAGGTCAGGTGACTCGGCCATACTAGATTGTCCCTAGGTGTGTGTGTGTGGGGTTGTGTGTGTGTGGGCCCTGTGATGGCCTGGTGGCCTGTCCAGGGTGTCTCCCCGCCTGCCGCCCAGTGGCTGCTGGGATAGGCTCCAGCATCCCTGTGACCCTGAGAGCAGGATAAGCGGTTTGGATCGTGGATCATCTATTATATCTGTATGCACAGTTGCTGCTTAGGTGGCCTACCTGTAACATGAGCTTTTTGTAGACTTTCTAAACCAAATAGCTTGTTCCAGTGTTATTATCTGCAGCTGTGTTTATCCTGCTATGCTAACACCACACAGTACCAAGACCAGCCTGCCATGTTTTCAGCCTTTAGGTGGTTTTTAACCTGCAGTTGTCAGCAAACCCACTAAAGTGGTCTCGGGTTTAGTTAGTGTTTAATTAGTTGTTCATGTGTCTGTCTGTCCTCTCCTCTCATTGCGTCGTCTATCCCAGAGCAAGCTGCAGAAAGAGGAGGACGCGGGGGAACCGATAGGGGACATGGATCTGTGCCCTCTCACAGTGCAACCCTCTGACCCGTCTCGGCACACACAACAAACTGATGGAGCGCCACAAGAACACACTTTCCAGGTAGCACCATCTTTAGGTCGAATCCACTACCAAACGTAAAGGCTTGCAATAAAACTAGTATAGGAGCATTTGGCGATATCGTTAAGTTTCTGATTTCCCAATGTGCTGATGCCTCGGAAGGATGCCAACTTGGGAGATGTTGGTCACAAAGTCTAGTTGTAGCAAGCAACACTGTGAGAGAGGCGGCTCCTCATTCTGCAGCAGGTAGAATGAGGCGCTGTGAACTTAGTGTGCATCACATTCCTTTGCAGACGTCTTATTGTCAGAATATCTGTTTCTCAGTGAGCTTTTTAGCAAGGCATCGTGCTCCATACGAGCTGTGCTGGTGCCGTCGCTCATAAGGCTCACAGCCAAACATCTATTTCAGTCCTTGTTTGGATTTGACACCCGTCTTGTGCAGTGGCCCCAAATTTCAACAAACTTATCCCATCAACATGCAAAGTGGTTTCAGAGCAGGCTCAAGCAAACCACTTTAATCACTATTTATCTTCTCTTTAACTGAACATCTTAACATGTACATGGGTTAAAGAACCGTCATTTCATGTTTACTGGTGTACAGGATTTGTTTTTTTTATTCTATTTTGTTGCAAAATAGCTGAACTACCTTTTAGAAAGTACAGGACAGGCTCTTTTTCTGTCAGGCATATAGTGCATATTGAAAGAGGTTAAATTACAAACCCCAATTCCAATAAAGTTGGGATGTTGTGTAAAACGTAAATAAAAACAAAATACAATGATTTGCAAATCCTTCTCCACCTATATTCAGTTGAATACACCACAAAGACAAGATATTTAATGTTCAAACTGATAAATTTTATTGTTTTTTGCAAATATTCACTCATTTTGAATGTGATGCCTGCAACACGTTCCAAAGAAGCTGGGACAGGGGCTTGTTCACCACTGTGTTACATCACCTTTCCTTTTAACAACACTCAGTAAGTGTTTGGGAACTGAGGACACTAATTGTTGAAGCTTTGTAGGTGGATTCTTTCCCCTTCTTGCTTGATGTACGACTTCAGTTGCTCAACAGTCCGGGGTCTCCGTTGTCGTATCTTGCGCTTCATAATGCACCACACATGTTCAATGGGAGACAGGTCTGGACTTCCGGCAGGCCAGTCCAGTACCCGCACTCTCTTACTACGAAGCCCCGCTGGTGTAACACCTGCAGAATGTGGCTTGGCATTGTCTTGCTGAAATAAGCAGGGACGTCCCTGGAAAAGACGTCGCTTGGATGGCAGCATATGTTGCTCCAAAACCTGTATGTACCTTTCAGCATTAATGGTGCCTTCCCAGATGTGCAAGTTACCCATGATGCCATGGGCACTAACACACCCCCATACCATCACAGATGCTGGCTTTTGAACTCTGCGCTGATAACAACCTGGATGGTCCTCTTCCTCTTTAGCCCGGAGGACACGACGTCCATGATTTCCAAAAACAAGTGAAATGTGGACTCGTCAGACCACAGCACACTTGTCCACTTTGTGTCAGTCCATCTCAGATGAGGTCGGGCCAGAGAAGCTGGCGGCGTTTCTGGGTGGTGTTGATATCTGGCTTTGGCTTTGCATGGTAGAGTTTTAACTTGCACTTGTAGACGTAGCGACGAACTGTGTTAACTGACGATGGTTTTCCCCAGTGCTCCTGAGCCCACGTGGTCATATCCTTTACACAATGATGTCGGTTTTTAATGCAGTGCCGCCTGAGGGGTCAAAGGTCACGGCCATTCAATGTTGGTTTTGGGCCTTGCCGCTAACGTGCAGAGATTTCTCCGGATTCTCTGCATGTTGTGATGATATTATGGACTGGAGATGATGAAATCCCTAAATTCCTTGCAGCTGTACGTTGAGAAACGTTGTTCTCAAACTGTTGGACTATTTGCTCACGCAGTTGTTCACAAAGTGGTGAACCTCGCCCCATCCTTGCTTGTGAACGGCTGAGCCTTTCGGGGATGCTCCTTTTATACCCAATCATGACACTCACCTGTTCCCAGTTAACCTGTTCACCTGTGGAATGTTCCAGACAGGTGGTTTTTGAGCATTCCTCAACTTTCCCAGTCTTTTGTTGCCCCTGTCCCAGCTTCTCTGGAACGTGTTGCAGGCATCAAATTCAAAATGAGTGAATATTTGCAAAAAACAATGAAGTTTATCAGTTTGAACATTAAATATCTTGTCTTTGTAGTGTATTCTACTGAATACAGGTGGGAAAGGATTTGCAAATCCTTGTATTCTGTTTTTATTCACGTTTTACACAACGTCCCAACTTCACTGGAATTGGGGTTTGTATAACTTAAGACCGGGGTGTCCGGGTAACGTGGCGGTCTATTCCGTTGCCTACCAACACAGGTATCGCCAGTTCGAATCCCCGTGTTACCTCCGGCTTGGTCGGGCATCCCTACAGACACAATTGACCGTGTCTGCTGGTAGGAAGCCGGATGTGAGTATGTGTCCTGGTTGCTGCACTAGCGCCTCCTCTGGTCGGTCGGGGTGCTTGGCTGATGACTCCACATGTACGGGAGGCATGTGGTAGTCTGCAGCCCTCCCTGGATCGGCAGAGGGGGTGGAGCAGAGACCGGGACGGCTCAGGAGAGTGGGGTAGTAATTGGCCAGATACAATTGGGGAGAAAAAGGGGAAAATAAAGCTTATAACTTCAGTTCTAGCTATAATAATAATAATAATGTTAATAATAATTACATTTATATAGCACTTTACTTAGTAGTGCACTGTTTGGAACTTAAACCTAAATGCCAAACCTAAAAATCAACATTGTTTCCAGATAATTGCTTGGACTGATTAATTCCCCAAAAATCCTAAGCATGGCTGTGTTGTGAATTACAGCATCATATCATAAAACTTGAGGTTACTTCCGTAACCCTGGTTCTCTGAGTAGCACGAGTGAGACGTCTCACTATGAGATTCGCCCCCTCACGTATTCACCGAAGCGCTTGTACCGTTACGCCAGCCCTGATTGGCTGGCAGTCATGGCGTCTGCGTCAGGGCCCTGTGCCCTACATATGACTGACACGGCGTCACTCGTCATTCAGTTACCTCTTCTGGCTTCAGAAGCAAGCTACTCTCAACCGTACCTAAGCTGACTAGCTAATCTGTCCTGCAGCTTGCTTCTGACGTCATGACCGCCAGCCAGTCAGGGCTGGCGTCACGGTACAAGTGCTTCGGTGAATACGTGAGGGGGCGTATCCCATACTGAGACATCAAGACGAATGCTGTGAAAGAGAACCAATGAAGGCTTCTGAGAAGGAACATCGTAAGGATGATTTGGGGTTGAATATTTCCATGAGTGATGGACACGGGTCTTATTTGATTCCTGTCACTTTCTGCTGTTATGGCTAACCCCTACAACCGCAAGCAGGAGGCGTTTGAACTGTGTAATTCTGAGGAAGAGGAGGATGAGGAGCAAGAAGAGGGTCCTCACTCGTCGTCCTCAGACACACTGACTTGCAGCATTCCAGAGGTAACGTTATTGACAGAACGCAGGAGAGCGCCCTGTGCTGCTGAGGAGCTTTCATTCCAAAATCAGATGCTCACTATGAAAAAAAAACCCCACATGAAACTATCTTAAAAGTTATTCCTGGCCCAGAAACAATCCTTATCTTGCCTTTCAGTGAAGTGTTATTGATGTCGAGACTTTTGTACTGTTCAAGGAACAAGAAAAAGGAAAAAAATAATGTAATTGCTAGGATTTATGAGATATTGTGTTTCAGAATGACACCTCCAAGTTTCCATTACTCTGCATCCCTTCATGTCTTCTTACATACTGGTATTTTCATGGGATTCCTCACTTAGAGAGTCCTAATTCTGCCTTCAGTCTGCCTCGTGTCTCTCCAAGGCCAACCTGTTCCCTGCAAATCACTGCACTGTCAGAGGCAGCTGCTCTAAATGCGCTGCCCTGTACTACCCCTCCTCCGCCCCTCACTTGATGTGCCTCCATCAGGACAAGATAAGATGTGCTCTGTTAATCCTGGTGGGGAGATTCATCTTCTGCATTTAACCCATCCCTACACACACTGGACAGCGTTTAACCCATCCCTACACACACTGGACAGCATTTAACCCTTCCCAACACACACTGGACAGCATTTAACCCTTCCCAACACACAACCTGGACAGCATTTAACTCATCCCAACACACACTGGACAGCATTTAACCCATCCCAACACAACCTGGACAGCGTTTAACCCTTCCCAACACACACTGGACAGCGTTTAACTCTTCCCAACACACACTGGACAGCGTTTAACTCATCCCAACACACACTGGACAGCATTTAACCCATCCCAACACACACTGGACAGCATTTAACCCATCCCAACACACACTAGACAGCATTTAACCCATCCCAACACACACTGGACAGCATTTAACCCATCCCAACACACACTAGACAGCATTTAACCCATCCCAACACACACTGGACAGCATTTAACCCATCCCAACACACACTAGACAGCATTTAACCCATCCCAACACACACTAGACAGCATTTAACTCATCCCAACACACACTGGACAGCATTTAACCCATCCCAACACACACTGGACAGCATTTAACCCATCTCAACACACACTGGACAGCATTTATACAATCCCCACACACACTGGACAGCATTTAACCCTTCCCAACACACAAACTGGACAGCATTCAACCCATCCCAACACACACTGGACAGCATTTAACCCATCCCCACACACACTGGACAGCGTTTAACCCTTCCCAACACACAACCTGGACAGCATTTAACCCATCCCAACACACACTGGACAGCATTTAACCCATTCCAACACACAACCTGGACAGCATTTAACCCTTCCCAACACACAAACTGGACAGCATTCAACCCATCCCAACACACACTGGACAGCATTTAACCCATCCCCACACACACTGGACAGCATTTAACCCTTCCCAACACACACTAGACAACATTTAACCCATCCCAACACACAACCTGGACAGCATTTAACCCATCCCAACACACACTGGACAGCATTTAACCCATCCCAACACACACTGGACACATTTAACCCATCCCAACACACACTGGACACATTTAACCCATCCCAACACACAACCTGGACAGCGTTTAACCCATCCCAACACACACTGGACAACATTTAACCCATCCCAACACACACTGGACAGCGTTTAACCCATCCCAACACACAACCTGGACAGCATTTAACCCATCCCAACACACACTGTACAACATTTAACCCATCCCAACACACACTAGACAACATTTAACCCATCCCAACACACACTGTACAACATTTAACCCATCCCAACACACACTAGACAACATTTAACCCATCCCAACACACACTAGACAACATTTAACCCATCCCAACACACAACCTGGACAGCATTTAACCCATCCCAACACACACTGGACAGCATTTAACCCATCCCAACACACACTGGACACATTTAACCCATCCCAACACACACTGGACACATTTAACCCATCCCAACACACACTGGACAGCATTTATACAATCCCAACACACACTGGACAACATTTAACCCATCCCAACACACACTGGACAGCATTTATACAATCCCAACACACACTGGACACATTTAACCCATCCCAACACACAACCTGGACAGCATTTAACCCATCCCAACACACACTGGACAGCATTTAACCCTTCCCAACACACACTGGACACATTTAACCCATCCCAACACACACACTGGACAGCATTTAACCCTTCCCAACACACACTGGACAGCATTTATACAATCCCAACACACACTGGACAGCATTTAACCCATCCCAACACACAACCTGGACAGCATTTAACGCATCCCAACACACACTGGACAGCATTTAACCCATCCCAACACACACTGGACAGCATTTATATAATCCCAACACACACTGGACAGCGTTTAACCCTTCCCAACACACACTGGACAGCATTTAACCCATCCCAACACACAACCTGGACAGCACTTAACCCATCCCAACACACAACCTGGACAGCATTTAACCCATCCCAACACACACTGGACAGCGTTTATACAATCCCAACACACACTGGACAGCGTTTAATCCATCCCAACACACACTGGACAGCATTTAACCCATCCCAACACACACTGGACAGCGTTTAACCCATCCCAACACACAACCTGGACAGCGTTTAACTCATCCCAACACACACTGGACAGCATTTAACCCATCCCTACACACACTGGGCAGCATTTAACCCATCCCAACACACACTGGACAGCATTTAACCCATCCCAACACACACTGGACAGCGTTTAATCCATCCCAACACACACTGGACAGCATTTAACCCATCCCTACACACACTGGACAGCGTTTAATCCATCCCAACACACACTGGACAGCATTTAACTCATCCCTACACACACTGGACAGCATTTAACCCATCCTTACACACACTGGACAGCGTTTAATCCATCCCAACACACACTGGACAGCGTTTAACTCATCCCAACACACAACCTGGACAGCGTTTAACTCATCCCAACACATACTGGACAGCATTTAACCCATCCCTACACACACTGGGCAGCATTTAACCCATCCCTACACACACTGGACAGCGTTTAACTCATCCCAACACACACTGGACAGCATTTAACTCATCCCAACACACACTGGACAGCATTTAACCCATCCCAACACACACACTGGACAGCGTTTAACCCATCCCAACATGCAACCTGGACAGCATTTAACCCATCCCAACACACACACTGGACAGCATTTAACCCATCCCAACACACACTGGACAGCATTTAACCCATCCCAACACACACCCTGGACAGTATTTAACCCATCCCAACACACACCCTGGACAGCATTTAACCCATCCCAACACACACTGGACAGCATTTAACCCATCCCAACACACACTAGACAGCGTTTAACCCATCCCAACACACACTGGACAGCGTTTAACCCATCCCAACACACTGGACAGCATTTAACCCATCCCAACACACACTGGACAGTATTTAACCCATCCCAACACACACTGGACAGCATTTAACTCATCCCAACACACACTGGACAGCATTTAACTCATCCCAACACACACTGGACAGCATTTAACCCATCCCAACACACACTGGACAGCATTTAACCCATCCCAACACACACTGGACAGCATTTATACAATCCCAACACACACTGGACAGCATTTAACCCTTCCCAACACACAACCTGGACAGCATTTAACCCATCCCAACACACAACCTGGACAGCATTTAACCCATCCCAACACACACTGGACAGCATTTAACCCATCCCAACACACACTGGACAGCATTTATACAATCCCAACACACACTGGACAGCATTTAACCCTTCCCAACACACAACCTGGACAGCATTTAACCCATCCCAACACACAACCTGGACAGCATTTAACCCATCCCAACACACAACTTGGACAGCATTTAACCCATCCCAACACACACCGGACAACATTTAACCCATCCCAACACACACTTGACAGCATTTAACCCTTCCCAACACACAACCTGGACAGCATTTAACCCATCCCTACACACACTGGACAGCGTTTAATCCATCCCAACACACACTGGACAGCATTTAACTCATCCCAACACACACTGGACAGCGTTTAACTCATCCCAACACACACTGGACAGCATTTAACCCATCCCTACACACACTGGGCAGCATTTAACCCATCCCTACACACACTGGACAGCGTTTAACTCATCCCAACACACACTGGACAGCATTTAACCCTTCCCAACACACACTGGACAGCATTTAACCCTTCCCAACACACAACCTGGACAGCATTTAACTCATCCCAACACACACTGGACAGCATTTAACCCATCCCAACACAACCTGGACAGCGTTTAACCCTTCCCAACACACACTGGACAGCGTTTAACTCTTCCCAACACACACTGGACAGCGTTTAACTCATCCCAACACACACTGGACAGCATTTAACCCATCCCAACACACACTGGACAGCATTTAACCCATCCCAACACACACTAGACAGCATTTAACCCATCCCAACACACACTGGACAGCATTTAACCCATCCCAACACACACTAGACAGCATTTAACCCATCCCAACACACACTGGACAGCATTTAACCCATCCCAACACACACTAGACAGCATTTAACCCATCCCAACACACACTAGACAGCATTTAACTCATCCCAACACACACTGGACAGCATTTAACCCATCCCAACACACACTGGACAGCATTTAACCCATCTCAACACACACTGGACAGCATTTATACAATCCCCACACACACTGGACAGCATTTAACCCTTCCCAACACACAAACTGGACAGCATTCAACCCATCCCAACACACACTGGACAGCATTTAACCCATCCCCACACACACTGGACAGCGTTTAACCCTTCCCAACACACAACCTGGACAGCATTTAACCCATCCCAACACACACTGGACAGCATTTAACCCATTCCAACACACAACCTGGACAGCATTTAACCCTTCCCAACACACAAACTGGACAGCATTCAACCCATCCCAACACACACTGGACAGCATTTAACCCATCCCCACACACACTGGACAGCATTTAACCCTTCCCAACACACACTAGACAACATTTAACCCATCCCAACACACAACCTGGACAGCATTTAACCCATCCCAACACACACTGGACAGCATTTAACCCATCCCAACACACACTGGACACATTTAACCCATCCCAACACACACTGGACACATTTAACCCATCCCAACACACAACCTGGACAGCGTTTAACCCATCCCAACACACACTGGACAACATTTAACCCATCCCAACACACACTGGACAGCGTTTAACCCATCCCAACACACAACCTGGACAGCATTTAACCCATCCCAACACACACTGTACAACATTTAACCCATCCCAACACACACTAGACAACATTTAACCCATCCCAACACACACTGTACAACATTTAACCCATCCCAACACACACTAGACAACATTTAACCCATCCCAACACACACTAGACAACATTTAACCCATCCCAACACACAACCTGGACAGCATTTAACCCATCCCAACACACACTGGACACATTTAACCCATCCCAACACACACTGGACACATTTAACCCATCCCAACACACACTGGACAGCATTTATACAATCCCAACACACACTGGACAACATTTAACCCATCCCAACACACACTGGACAGCATTTATACAATCCCAACACACACTGGACACATTTAACCCATCCCAACACACAACCTGGACAGCATTTAACCCATCCCAACACACACTGGACAGCATTTAACCCTTCCCAACACACACTAGACAACATTTAACCCATCCCAACACACACTGGACAGCGTTTAACCCTTCCCAACACACACTAGACAACATTTAACCCATCCCAACACACACTGGACAGCATTTAACCCATCCCAACACACACTGGACACATTTAACCCATATCAACACACAACCTGGACAGCATTTAACCCATCCCAACACACACTGGACAGCACTTATACAATCCCTACACACACTGGACAGCATTTAACCCTTCCCAACACACACTGGACAGCATTTATACAATCCCAACACACACTGGACAGCATTTAACCCATCCCAACACACAACCTGGACAGCATTTAACGCATCCCAACACACACTGGACAGCATTTAACCCATCCCAACACACACTGGACAGCATTTATATAATCCCAACACACACTGGACAGCGTTTAACCCTTCCCAACACACACTGGACAGCATTTAACCCATCCCAACACACAACCTGGACAGCACTTAACCCATCCCAACACACAACCTGGACAGCATTTAACCCATCCCAACACACACTGGACAGCGTTTATACAATCCCAACACACACTGGACAGCGTTTAATCCATCCCAACACACACTGGACAGCATTTAACCCATCCCAACACACACTGGACAGCGTTTAACCCATCCCAACACACAACCTGGACAGCGTTTAACTCATCCCAACACACACTGGACAGCATTTAACCCATCCCTACACACACTGGGCAGCATTTAACCCATCCCAACACACACTGGACAGCATTTAACCCATCCCAACACACACTGGACAGCGTTTAATCCATCCCAACACACACTGGACAGCATTTAACCCATCCCTACACACACTGGACAGCGTTTAATCCATCCCAACACACACTGGACAGCATTTAACTCATCCCTACACACACTGGACAGCATTTAACCCATCCTTACACACACTGGACAGCGTTTAATCCATCCCAACACACACTGGACAGCGTTTAACTCATCCCAACACACAACCTGGACAGCGTTTAACTCATCCCAACACATACTGGACAGCATTTAACCCATCCCAACACACACTGGGCAGCATTTAACCCATCCCTACACACACTGGACAGCGTTTAACTCATCCCAACACACACTGGACAGCATTTAACTCATCCCAACACACACTGGACAGCATTTAACCCATCCCAACACACACTGGACAGCATTTAACCCATCCCAACACACACTGGACAGCATTTAACCCATCCCAACACACACCCTGGACAGCATTTAACCCATCCCAACACACACCCTGGACAGCATTTAACCCATCCCAACACACACTGGACAGCATTTAACCCATCCCAACACACACCCTGGACAGTATTTAACCCATCCCAACACACACCCTGGACAGCATTTAACCCATCCCAACACACACTGGACAGCATTTAACCCATCCCAACACACACTAGACAGCGTTTAACCCATCCCAACACACACTGGACAGCGTTTAACCCATCCCAACACACTGGACAGCATTTAACCCATCCCAACACACACTGGACAGTATTTAACCCATCCCAACACACACTGGACAGCATTTAACTCATCCCAACACACACTGGACAGCATTTAACTCATCCCAACACACACTGGACAGCATTTAACCCATCCCAACACACACTGGACAGCATTTAACCCATCCCAACACACACTGGACAGCATTTATACAATCCCAACACACACTGGACAGCATTTAACCCTTCCCAACACACAACCTGGACAGCATTTAACCCATCCCAACACACAACCTGGACAGCATTTAACCCTTCCCAACACACAACCTGGACAGCATTTAACCCATCCCAACACACAACCTGGACAGCATTTAACCCATCCCAACACACAACTTGGACAGCATTTAACCCATCCCAACACACACCGGACAGCATTTAACCCATCCCAACACACACTTGACAGCATTTAACCCTTCCCAACACACAACCTGGACAGCATTTAACCCATCCCTACACACACTGGACAGCGTTTAATCCATCCCAACACACACTGGACAGCATTTAACTCATCCCAACACACACTGGACAGCGTTTAACTCATCCCAACACACACTGGACAGCATTTAACCCATCCGTACACACACTGGGCAGCATTTAACCCATCCCTACACACACTGGACAGCGTTTAACTCATCCCAACACACACTGGACAGCATTTAACTCATCCCAACACACACTGGACAGCATTTAACCCATCCCAACACACACTGGACAGCATTTAACCCATCCCAACACACACCCTGGACAGCATTTATACAATCCCAACACACACTGGACAGCATTTAACCCATCCCAACACACACTGGACAGTATTTAACCCATCCCAACACACACTGGACAGTATTTAACCCATCCCAACACACACTGGACAGCATTTAACCCATCCCAACACACACTGGACAGCATTTAACTCATCCCAACACACACTGGACAGCATTTAACTCATCCCAACACACACTGGACAGCATTTAACTCATCCCAACACACACTGGACAGCAGTTAACCCATCCCAACACACTGGACAGCATTTAACCCATCCCAACACACACTGGACAGCATTTAACCCATCCCAACACACACCGGACAGCATTTAACCCATCCCAACACACACTGGACAGCATTTAACCCATCCCAACACACACTGGACAGCATTTAACCCATCCCAACACACACTTGACAGCATTTAACCCATCCCAACACACAACCTGGACAGCATTTAACCCATCCCAACACACACTTGACAGCATTTAACCCATCCCAACACACACTGGACAACATTTAACCCATCCCAACACACACTGGACAGCATTTAACCCATCCCAACACACACTGGACAACATTTAACCCATCCCAACACACACTGGACAACATTTAACCCATCCCAACACACACTGGACAAAATTTAACCCATCCCAACACACACTGGACAGCATTTAACCCATCCCAACACACACTGGACAGCATTTAACCCATCCCTACACACACTGCGCAGCGTTTAACCCATCCCTACACACACTGGACAGCGTTTAACTCATCCCAACACACACTGGACAGCATTTAACCCATCCCAACACACACTGGACAGCGTTTAACCCTTCCCAACACACACTGGACAGCATTTAACCCATCCCAACACACAACCTGGACAGCATTTATACAATCTCAACACACACTGGACAGCATTTAACCCATCCCAACACACACACTGGACAGCATTTAACCCATCCCAACACACACTGGACAGCATTTAACCCATCCCAACACACACTGGACAGCATTTAACCCATCCCAACACACACTGGACAGCATTTAACTCATCCCAACACACACTGGACAGCATTTAACTCATCCCAACACACACTGGACAGCATTTAACCCATCCCAACACACACTGGACAGCATTTAACCCATCCCAACACACACTGGACAGCATTTAACCCATCCCAACACACACTTGACAGCATTTAACCCATCCCAACACACAACCTGGACAGCATTTAACCCATCCCAACACACACTTGACAGCATTTAAACCCATCCCAACACACACTGGACAACATTTAACCCATCCCAACACACACTGGACAGCATTTAACCCATCCCTACACACACTGGACAACATTTAACCCATCCCAACACACACTGGACAGCATTTAACTCATCCCAACACACACTGGACAGCATTTAACTCATCCCAACACACACTGGACAGCATTTAACTCATCCCAACACACACTGGACAGCAGTTAACCCATCCCAACACACTGGACAGCATTTAACCCATCCCAACACACACTGGACAGCATTTAACCCATCCCAACACACACTGGACAGCATTTAACCCATCCCAACACACACTGGACAGCATTTAACCCATCCCAACACACACTTGACAGCATTTAACCCATCCCAACACACAACCTGGACAGCATTTAACCCATCCCAACACACACTGGACAGCATTTAACTCATCCCAACACACACTGGACAGCAGTTAACCCATCCCAACACACTGGACAGCATTTAACCCATCCCAACACACACTGGACAGCATTTAACCCATCCCAACACACACTGGACAGCATTTAACCCATCCCAACACACACTGGACAGCATTTAACCCATCCCAACACACACTGGACAGCATTTAACCCATCCCAACATGCAACCTGGACAGCATTTAACCCATCCCAACACACACTGGACAGCATTTAACCCATCCCAACACACACTGGACAGCATTTAACCCATCCCAACACACACTGGACAGCATTTAACCCATCCCAACACACACTGGACAGCATTTAACCCATCCCAACACACAACCTGGACAGCATTTAACCCATCCCAACACACACTTGACAGCATTTAACCCATCCCAACACACACTGGACAACATTTAACCCATCCCAACACACACTGGACAGCATTTAACCCATCCCTACACACACTGGACAACATTTAACCCATCCCAAAACACACTGGACAACATTTAACCCATCCCAACACACACACTGGACAGCCAACCAGGTCCACTTCTTTCCATTGCCTTGCTCAGGAGCACAGGCAGGAGTGTTAACCCTAACATGCATGTATCCCCCCCCTTTTCTCCCCAATTGCACCCAGCAAATTACCCCACTCTTCTGAGCCGTCCCGGTCACTGTTCCACCCCCTCTGCTGATCCGGGGAGGGCTGCAGACTACTACATGTCTCCTCCGATACATGTGGAGTCACCTACCGCTTCTTTTCACCCGACAGTGAGGAGTTTCACCAGGGGACGTAGTGCGTGGGAGGATCCCGCTATTCCCCCCAGTTCCCCCAGTTCCCCCCCCCCCCCGAACAGGCACCCTGACCGACCAGAGGAGGCTTTATTGCAGTGACCAGGACACACACTGGCTTCCTACCAGCAGACACAGCCAGTTGTGTCTGTAGGGATGCCCAACCAAGCTGGAGGTATCACTCCAGAACCAGCGACCCCCGTGTTGGTAGGCAGTGGAATAGACCGCTACACCACCCAGACGCCCTTGCATGTCTTTTTGATGGTGGGAGGAAACCGGAGCACCCGGAGGAAATCCCCGCAGACGCAGGGAGAACATGCAAACTCCACACAGGAAGGATCTGGGACGGCCTGGGGTTCGAACCCACAACCTTCTTGCTCTGAGGCCACAGTATTAACCACTGGGCCACCGTGCGCGCACACACACACACACACACAAACACACACACACACACAAAATAGATGCCCTGCCTCCCCAATGCTTTCTTTTTGTGTTTGCATGTGTGCGCCCAGATCCTTTTGTAAAGTATGTGTATATATATATATATATATATATACGTATATATATATATATATATATATATATATATATATGTATATATATATATATATATATATATACACACACATACATACATACATACATATATATATATATATATATATGTGTGTGTGTGTGTGTGTGTGTGTGTGTGTATACATACACATACATACACATATACATGTGTATATGTACATATATATATATATATATATATGTACATATACATATATGTGTGTGTGTGTGTGTGTGTGTATACGTACATACATAAATGTATATATATATATACATGTGTATATATAAATGTGTATACGTACATATCCATGTGTATATTCACACAACCTGCATGTTTGCTAGGATCCGGAGGACGTGTTCACTGAACAGGAGCTTGAGGATAGAAATGCTGAAGACGCTGAGTGCCGGGGAAAAGGAGACTGTGCCGAGGTTTTCCAAGTCCAGCCAGTCTTGGGAGCCAAGGTATGTGGAAGTGAATGTTTTCTCTGAGGAGGTTGGCTCTGAAAACACCCCTGTGTTGAGGGAAAGTTGTAACAGAGTGAGTAACGTTTAGCCGTTGGATAACACACCTGCACTTTTCATTCTGGTATGCTGTCTGGCACAAGGTCAGAACCACCTATTCAGACCAGGTCTGGGGGTCCTTCCCGTAACATGTTCAAGGCTCTCAAACCTCATCCCCTGCAACCTTAAGATAGTTTATAGCATAGCCATGACATATATATTGATGCAGTTTGAGTGAGTTTTTGTTTTCTAATTTCTTATTCAACCTTTATTTAAGTAGGACGGTCCCGCTGAGACCAAGGATCTCTTTTTCAAGGTAGTCCTGGCCAAGACAGGCGGCAGCATGAATAAAACATATTTACACACAGAACGCACAAAAAGAACAAAACAAAACACAACAACAATCCCCCACAGGGAACTGACATTCAAAGCAGGAATGTCTAAGTTGCATTCCAAGATAAATTAGAAACACCGACATCCCAAGAAATCTGCCTATAACTCGTTCAGTTGGGAATGACAAGCATTCCATGAGAGGAATTCGTTGAGCTTCGAATCCTTCTGCAGTGTATTGCATGTGGAGGGTGTGGGATACACAGCCGCCCTCTTCCCACTTCCTGTACGGCCACGTGGGACAGAGAGCAGGCAGAGTACTCTCCGCCGCTTGTCTTTGTTTTTTCCTTTGGATTTTTCCTCCTTTTTCCCACCACTTGTACTCGGCCAATGACCCCACTCCTCCGAGCCGTCCCGGTCGCTGCTCCGCCCCCTCCGCTGATCCGGGGAGGGCTGCAGACTACCACATGCCTCCTCCCATACATGTGGAGTCGCCAGCTGCTTCTTTTCACCTGACAGTGAGGAGTTTCACCAGGGGGACGTAGCGCGTGGGAGGATCCCGCTATCCCCCCCAGTCCCCCCTCCCCCGAACAGGCACCCTGACTGACCAGAGGAGGCGCTAGTGTAGTGACCAGGACACATGCCCACATCCGGCTTCCCACCCGCAGACACGGCCAGTTGTGTCTGTAGGGACGCCCCAGCAAGCCGGACGTAACATGGGGATTCGAACCTGTGTTGGTAGGCAACGGAACAGACCGCTACGCCGCCCGAGTCTGGCCCTTTCCTGCGTGATAAATACACATGAGCAGTATGGGAGCAGACCAACAATTGCATAATATATCAAGGTGCAGCAGGTGTACCATGGGTGGCCAGAGCAGAACAGCCACCTCACACTGTGGTCAGTCAGCTTTCCAATCTGTAACCGACCCCAAGGAAGCGTGCTGCGTCGCCCATGGGACGACGCTGAGCAGAGGGAGGCCTGCATGCAGAAGAGATCACCATGGTCCAGCACGGGTAACATAAGTGACAGCAGCAGGTCGCTTTTTTACATTAAAAGAAAAACACAACTTATTTCCCAAAATGAAACCCCAGTTTTAGCCTCAGCTTTCCGCAGTGACATCATCCATCATCACACCTTCGATCTCCAGCTTCATACTCGTCACTCTGTCTGACACTCTCTTCACCTCCAGCACGCCCTTGACATACTCCTCCTTCAGAATGACCCCTCCCCCATTTCTCCTCCCATTCACACCGTGGTAGAAGAGTTTGGACCCACCTCCCGTGCTCCTGGCCTTACTCCCCTTCCACCTGGTCTCTTGCACACACAGTATGCCTACCTTTCTTCTTTCCATCATATGAGCCAGCTCTCTCCCTTTACCAGTCATAGTGCCAACATTCAATGTTCCGACTCTCACCCCCACCCTCCTACCCTTCCTCCTCTCCACCTGCCTCTGGACATGCCTTCCTCCTCTCCTTCTCCTTCACCCAACAGCAGCATAGTTTCCACCGGCACCCTGCTGGCCGGCCAACAGTGCTGGTGGTGGTCGTTGGTAACCTACCCGATCCGGTATGGAAATCTGATTTATGAACCACATATTTGATTTGGCAAAGGTTTTAAACCGGATGTCCTTCCTGATGCAACCCTCCCCATTTATCCGGGCTTGGGACCAGCACTAAGAATGCCCTGGCTTGTGCGTCCTGAGTGGCTGGGTTAGATAGTAGATGGACCTCATGTTTATAATTAGTATGATTTATATTTTGACTGTTTTGGATGGTGGTCCATATGGTCATCAACTGTCATACTTGGGGCTACAATGGGAGGTTGGGGGTGTGTTATATTCTGGTTTCTGCCCTGGTCTGGCATTTCCTGTTATCTGTTTATCTGTATTATTAGAGGTTACCCATTGTCAGGAAGCTAATGTAATGACTTTATTTTATTTTATTTTTATTTTTTTTAATCTTCACCCAGTACCGTCCATGCAGTGTCTTTGTCCACGTCTGCGTCTAAGTTGTTTTCGTTTCATGGCATCGTAAATGGATGTCTGTGGATCTTTTAATGAGATAAGCTGTGGTATCACTGGTGAATTAATTGTAAATCACTGTGAGTGGCTGTTGCAGCTAGAACAACGCTCTATAAAATGCAGCTTGATTGATTGATTGCTTGATGGCTGGGAGAGCTGGTGCTGGATCAGCTGGGGGAGCTTGGTCTGCTGTGTCCAGTGGGCTCAGTGACCGCGGCCCTGCCTGGAGCGGCGCCCGAAGAGGAAGCACCGAGGCCGGTCCGACGGGACGCGGAAGCGGGGCAGGCTAAGCTAGCTGCTAGCCCATGCAGACCGGCAGTTGCGATAACACCAAGGACGGTCTGGCGGCGGCCTCGCCCGGCATTGACTGTGTTTTTGGTGTCATCTCGTGGAGTGCGGGGAGGTGTGTTGAGGGTGTCTGGCTGGGAGAGCTGGCATTGGATCAGCTGAGGGAGCCTGGAAGCACTGAGGTCGGTCTGACGGGACGTGGAAGCGGGGCAGGCTAAGCTAACTGCTAGCCCATGCACACCGGCAGTTCTGACAGTCATCCTGGCTGGCGTTCATTCCCTGTGGACAGTGATTTTTTATTTGTTTTTAGTTTGGATATATGTGTTTTTTGGATATGTGTGTTCCTGTAGGTATACGGTATGTGTTTTTGTCTTTTGCTGTGGTTTGGGGAAACAATGTTTCATTTCATTTCATATACGCAAGTCCATGAAATGAAATGACAAAGTGTTCCCGATCCTACATTACCAGCACGTCCAGAGTTCCCCACAGGGAGAAAGGTGTTGTTGACATGGTGGCTGTTTGGTGAGGTTTTTCTCCTTTCTCCTCCCTCTGTCAACGTCGAGGAGGCTGAACACGGAACAGAGGAGCGGAGTCCACATACAGGTGTCCACACTGGTCACAACTTTGTAGCAGAGGAACACCGGCCGGCTGAGGAGACCGCCGACACACCAGACAGGTAAAAACTAGAGTTGTAGGGGAGGTGTGGGAGCTAAACGAACACACAAACAGACACGTTACTCAACCATACGATGTCTGGCCGTGTGCACTCCACCTGCTAACATTTCTTTGTGTCTGTAGATTTGCTGACGACGAGGAAGAACAGGATGGGAAAAGATGGAGTCAACTCTATACCCGTATCTCTCAGAAACTCTCCTCCCTTAGACAACTGCAGGAGGTGCATCTATCCATGGGCAGCTCAGGGAGTGTACAGGATGAGCCGCAGGTAGGAGAAGATTGAATGATGCAGAGCCATTAGCCTACAATGTTCTGATGATAGATGATATACTTTATTGATCCCCGTGGGGAAATTCCCCTCTGCATTTAACCCGTCCTAGCTGTGTAGCTAGGAGCAGTGGGCAGCCGCCGTGCGGCGCCGGGGGACCAACTCCAGTTGGTCTCGCCGTGCCTCGGTCAGGGACTCAGACAGGAGTATTAACCCTAACATGCATGTCTTTTTGATGGTGGGGGAAACCGGAGCGCCCGGAGAAACCCCACCGCGGACACAAGGAGAACATGCAAACTCCACACAGAAAGGGCCTGGGATGACCCCAAGGTTGGACAACCCTGGAGTTGGAACCCAGGACCTTCTTGCTGTGAGGCGACAGCGCCACTGTGCCACCAAACTACAAACCCCAATTCCAATGAAGTTGGGACGTTGTGTAAAACGTAAATAAAAACAGAACACAATGATTTGCAAATCCTTTTCCACCTGTATTCAGTTGAATACACTACAAAGACAAGATATTTAATGTTCAAACTGATAAACTTTATTGTTTTTTGCAAATATTCACTCATTTTGAAATTGATGCCTGCAACACACTCCAAAGAAGCTGGGACAGGGGCATGTTCACCCCTGTGTTACACCACCTTTCCTTTTAACAACACTCAATAAGCGTTTGGGGAACTGAGGACACTAATTGTTGAAGCTTTGTAGGTGGAATTCTTCCCCATTCTTGCTGTTGTACGACTTCAGTTGCTCAACAGTCCAGGGTCTCCATTGTCGTATCTTGCGATTCATAAGCATGGCAGCATCTGTTGCTCCAAAACCTGTATGTACCTTTCAGCATTAATGGTGCCTTCCCAGATGTGCAAGTTACCCATGATGCCATGGACACTAACACCCCCCATACCATCACAGATGCTGGCTTTTGGACTCTGTGCTGATAACAACCTGGATGGTCCTTTTCCTCTTTAGCCCGGAGGACACGACGTCCATGATGTCCAAAAACAAGTGAAATGTGGACTCGTCAGACCACAGCACACTTGTCCACTTTGCGTCAGTCCATCTCAGATGAGGTCGGGCCAGAGAAGCGGGCGGTGTTTCTGGGTGGTGTTGATATCTGGCTTTGGCTTTGCATGGTAGAGTTTTAACTTGCACTTGTAGATGTAGCGGCGAACTGTGTTAACTGACGATGGTTTTCCCAAGTGCTCCTGAGCCCACGTGGTCATATCCTTTACAGAATGATGTCGGTTTTTAATGCAGTGCTGCCTGAGGGGTCGAAGGTCACGGGTATTCAGTGTTGGTTTTCAGCCTTGCCGCTTACGTGCAGAGATTTCTCCGGATTCTCTGAATCTTGTGATGATATTATGGACTGTAGATGATGAAATCCCTAAATTCCTTGCAGTTGTACGTTGAGAAACGTTGATCTTAAACTGTTGGACTATTGGCTCACGCAGTTGTTCACAAAGTGGTGACCCTCGCCCCATCCTTGCTTGTGAACGACTGAGCCTTTCGGGGATGCTCCTCTTATACCCAATCATGACGCTCACCTGTTTCCAGTTAACCTGTCCACCTGTGGAATGTTCCAGACAGGTGTTTTTTGAGCATTCCTCAACTTTCCCAGTCTTTTGTTGCCCCTCTCCCAGCTTCTTTGGGACGTGTTGCAGACATCAAATTCAAAATGAGTGAATATTTGCAAAAAACAATAAAGTTTATCAGTTTGAATATTAAATATCTTGTCTTTGTAGTGTATTCAGCTCAATATAGGTGGAAAAGGATTTTCAAATCATTGTATTCTGTTTTTATTCCCGTTTTACACAACGTCCCAACTTCATTGGAATTGGGGTTTGTATATTAATCCCCATGGGGATTTTTTCTCCTTTACTTTTTATATATATACTATGCATATGGTTGGGTTGCCACAAAGACTATGGCTGTAAGTCTTGAAGCATCTTAAAATGAGGTTTGCTATATTTTAATTGTATTGCACGCTCATTCTAAACAAAATAAACATTTAGACCTGGATTTAATTTTGTTGTATGTTCCACTTTAAATTGAGATGGACACAAAACAGATGATATCACAATCTTCTCAAATTCAAAATGATTAAGAATTGATTCTAAACTATCACTATATGTCAATCTCTTTTAGGTTTTTCCAATAAGCACTTGTTTCTCTACGCTTACATAAACAACACCATTCTAATAAATGATTTTTGATACAAGATTAAATCATAACAGTAACTTTTACACATCTCAAAGGCTTTTTAATCATTGATGCAAAGCAGCCATAAAGCAGGATGAATGAATGCAGAGCTGGTTTTAAGCAACAATCACCCCCCGATTCCCCCCCCCCCCAATTTCCCCCCTCTATTGCTTCCGTTTTCATTTCCTTATTTTCACTTCCTTTATTTTCTCTCTCTTTTACCCATATTCACTTCCTCCATTCCTCTCAATATTGATTACTTGTTCCTGTGGTTTTGGAGGCCCCAGAAGGGGAGGTGAAGACAGCAGGCCGCTGTGCTGCATTCATCCAGGAGGTACATCAAGCTGTCACCATGCTGAGACAAGTCACCCACGCATTAGCAGCCCAGGTAACACCTAGCATGCACACAGGTAACACCTAGCCTACACACAAGTAATATCTAGCATGCACACAAGTAACAGCTAGCATGCACACCAGTAACACCTAGCCTACACACAAGTAATATCTAGCATGCACACAGGTAACACCTGGCATGCACACACGTAACAGCTAGCATGCACACCGGTAACACTTAGCATGCACACAAGTAACATCTACCATGCACACAGGTAGCATCCAGCATGTACACAGGTAACACCTACAATGCACACATGTAACATCCAGCATGCACACAGGTAACACTTAGCATGCACACAGGTAACACCTAGCATTCACACAGGTAACATCTAGCATGCACACAGGTAACATCTACCATGCACACAAGTAACATCTACCATGCACACAGGTAGCATCCAGCATGTACACAGGTAATGCCTACCACGCACACATGTAACATCCAGTATGCACACAGGTAACACTTAGCATGCACACAGGTAACACTTAGCATGCACACAAGTAACATCTGCCATTCACACAAGTAACACCCAGCATGCACACAAGTAACACCCAGCATGCACACAAGTAACATCTAGCATGCACACAAGTAACACCCAGCATGCACACAAGTAACACCCAGCATGCACACAGGTAACATCTAGCATGCACACAAGTAACACCCAGCATGCACACAAGTAACATCTAGCATGCACACAAGTAACATCTAGCATGCACACAGGTAACATCTAGCATGCACACAGGTAACATCTAGCATGCACACAGGTAACATCTAGCATGCACACAGGTAACATCTAGCATGCACACAGGTAACATCTAGCATGCACACAGGTAACGCCTAGCATGCACACAGGTAATGCCTAGCATGCACACAGGTAACGCCTAGCATGCACACAGGTAACGCCTAGCATGCACACAGGTAACATCTAGCATGCACACAAGTAACATCTAGCATGCACACAGGTAACATCTACCATGCACACAAGTAACACTTAGCATGCACACAAGTAACATCTACCATGCACACAGGTAGCATCCAGCATGCACACAGGTAACACCTAGCATGCACACAGGTAACGTCTAGCATGCACACAGGAACATCCAGCATGCACACAGGAGGACTCATGCATGCACGGTGGCTCGACAGTGTTCATCCCCCATGGATTGTTTGTTGTTTCAGTGTTGGAATGTGAACTTAAAATACAGTTTAGTTTTTTTTTTTGCTTCGTCTTTATAGAAGTAATCTCTGTAATGTCCAAATGAAATAAGGTATTTTTATGTCGTCTAGAAGAAAAAAAATACTTTTTTTAGCTATCACACTGAATGTGTTAACAAGGTTCCGAGTTGATTTCGAATCCCCCTGTGTTTGCTTGCATGATTGCAGAATTAATATCAACTTTGTTAGGTCTCACAACTGAAACAACTGGTCAGATCTGTCCTGCTGGGGTATCCGGGTAGCGTGGCAGTCTATTCCGTTGCCTACCAACACGGGGCTCTCTGGTTCGAATCCCTGTGTTACCTCCGGCTTGGTCGGGTGTCCCTACAGACACAACTGGCCGTGTCTGTGGGTGGAAAGCCGGATGTGGGTATGTGTCCTGCGGTCGCTGCACTAGCGACTCCTCTGGTCGGTCGGGGCGCCTGTTCGGGGCGGGTTGACTGGGGGGAATAGCGTGATCCTCCCACGCGCTACGTCCTTCTGGTGAAACTCCTCACTGTCAGGTGAAAAGAAGCGGCTGGTGACTCCACATGTATGGGAGGAGGCATGTGGTAGTCTGCAGCCCTCCCCGGATCGGCAGAGGGGGTGTAGCAGCGACCGGTATGGCTCAGAAGAGTGGGGTAATTGGCCGGGTACAATTGGGGAGAAAAACGGGGAAAAATAAAAAAAAAGATCTGAAGACCATGAAGCCTGTGGGACTTTGAGGACAAGTTATTAGGAGGAAGAAGGCTGGAGGTTATAAGAAAAGAAGACTGGCAGAGCTATAAAGCTTCACAGAAGCACTGTAAAGTCTGTTGTAACACAATGGGGGAAATATGGCACAACCCAGACACTACCGGGATCAGGCGGTCCTACCAAATGAGCGACTGGGGAAAAAAGGGCAATTATAAGACAAGAAGACCAGTAGACCAGCTAATGTGCTTACAGGGTTGCAGAGCTCATTGGCTGAAATGGGGGGAAAAACAACCCCACTTTCTGGAGATCAACAATCTCTTCGGATCATCCCAAACTCAGTGTCCCTTGGAGAGAGGCTAGGAGGAAGACACTAGTGAGGAAGGTCCACTTTAAATCGTGCCTGCAGTTTGCCAGAAAAGATAATGTGATGCCATGAGACTAAAGTCAAGTCGACAAGCCTGTAGAGGCCTTTAGATGGTGTCGCTTCTGTTCACAGAGCCGGGCTTACAATGCATAACCTTGATTGTTTGACATGAAAGCGAGGCGCTATCTTTATTGAAAACCAAACACGTCCCAGACCAAGGTTACATCACCCCTACTGCTAGGCATGGAGATGGCAGCACCAAGCTATGAGGCTGCTCTGGGAGGGACCACAAAGCTTGTTTCAATCCAGGACAAGACGGACAGCAAGATAAGCAAATCCTAAATGAGACATGTTTTCAGTCAGGGAGAGAGCTACATTCAGGGTGAAAGTTCATCTTTCAACAAGACAGGGACCCAAAGCACACAGCAAAAACTTCTCCTGACCGGCTTCAAAACGGTTCATGTTCTGGAAAGATCCAGCCAAAGCCCAGGTTTGAATGTAATCGGGAATCTGTAGTGTGATCTGAAAATTGCTCTCCGCCGACATTTGCATGGAAGAATGGGCAAACATTTCAAAGTCCAACTGCAGAGGAGGTCATATCTGTTATGCTGAGGACTCCCAACCGCATGTACTGCCAAAGGCCTGTCTACAACATGCTGACTCTGAAGCGCCAAGTATTCTGTCCTAAACTGGATTTACAGGTGCATGCAGACAGGGAATGGATGGATAGGAATAGTTTTATTCATATTTTCTTGCTTATAAATACGCTTATGGACAAAAGCACAAAAGTGCTTTTCACCAGCTTGTGCCCTCGTTTCCAAGTGTGAGCTGTAACGGTGTGCTTGGTGTTCTCTAGGGTGTGTCTGCAGGCAGCCATCCCCCCGGTGTAGAGAGGGAGCTGTAACGGTGCACTTGGTGTTCTCTAGGGTGTGTCTGCAGGCAGCCATCCCCCCGGTGTAGAGAGGGAGCTGTAACGGTGTGCTTGGTGTTCTCTAGGGTGTGTCTCCAGGCAGCCATCCCCCCGGTGTAGAGAGGGAGCTGTAACGGTGCGCTTGGTGTTCTCTAGGGCGTGTCTGCAGGCAGCCATCCCCCCGGTGTAGAGAGGGAGCTGTAACGGTGCGCTTGGTGTTCTCTAGGGTGTGTCTGCAGACAGCCATCCCCCCGGTGTAGAGAGGGAGCTGTAACGGTGTGCTTGGTGTTCTCTAGGGTGTGTCTGCAGACAGCCATCCCCCCGGTGTAGAGAGGGAGCTGTAACGGTGCGCTTGGTGTTCTCTAGGGTGTGTCTGCAGGCAGCCATCCCCCCGGTGTAGAGAGGGAGCTGTAACGGTGTGCTTGGTGTTCTCTAGGGTGTGTCTCCAGGCAGCCATCCCCCCGGTGTAGAGAGGGAGCTGTAACGGTGCGCTTGGTGTTCTCTAGGGCGTGTCTGCAGGCAGCCATCCCCCCGGTGTAGAGAGGGAGCTGTAACGGTGCGCTTGGTGTTCTCTAGGGTGTGTCTGCAGACAGCCATCCCCCCGGTGTAGAGAGGGAGCTGTAACGGTGTGCTTGGTGTTCTCTAGGGTGTGTCTGCAGACAGCCATCCCCCCGGTGTAGAGAGGGAGCTGTAACGGTGCGTTTGGTGTTCTCTAGGGCGTGTCTGCAGACAGCCATCCCCCCGGTGTAGAGAGGGAGCTGTAACGGTGCGCTTGGTGTTCTCTAGGGCGTGTCTCCAGGCAGCCATCCCCCCGGTGTAGAGAGGGAGCTGTAACGGTGCGCTTGGTGTTCTCTAGGGTGTGTCTGCAGGCAGCCATCCCCCCGGTGTAGAGAGGGAGCTGTAACGGTGCGCTTGGTGTTCTCTAGGGTGTGTCTGCAGGCAGCCATCCCCCCGGTGTAGAGAGGGAGCTGTAATGGTGCGCTTGGTGTTCTCTAGGGCGTGTCTCCAGGCAGCCATCCCCCCGGTGTAGAGAGGGAGCTGTAACGGTGCGCTTGGTGTTCTCTAGGGTGTGTCTGCAGGCAGCCATCCCCCCGGTGTAGAGAGGGAGCTGTAACGGTGCGCTTGGTGTTCTCTAGGGTGTGTCTGCAGGCAGCCATCCCCCCGGTGTAGAGAGGGAGCTGTAACGGTGCGCTTGGTGTTCTCTAGGGCGTGTCTGCAGGCAGCCATCCCCCCGGTGTAGAGAGGGAGCTGTAACGGTGCGCTTGGTGTTCTCTAGGGTGTGTCTGCAGGCAGCCATCCCCCCGGTGTAGAGAGGGAGCTGTAACGGTGCGCTTGGTGTTCTCTAGGGTGTGTCTGCAGGCAGCCATCCCCCCGGTGTAGAGAGGGAGCTGTAACGGTGCGCTTGGTGTTCTCTAGGGTGTGTCTGCAGGCAGCCATCCCCCCGGTGTAGAGAGGGAGCTGTAACGGTGCGCTTGGTGTTCTCTAGGGTGTGTCTGCAGGCAGCCATCCCCCCGGTGTAGAGAGGGAGCTGTAACGGTGCGCTTGGTGTTCTCTAGGGCGTGTCTGCAGGCAGCCATCCCCCCGGTGTAGAGAGGGAGCTGTAACGGTGCGTTTGGTGTTCTCTAGGGCGTGTCTCCAGGCAGCCATCCCCCCGGTGTAGAGAGGGAGCTGTAACGGTGTTCTTGGTGTTCTCTAGGGCGTGTCTGCAGGCAGCCATCCCCCCGGTGTAGAGAGGGAGCTGTAACGGTGCGCTTGGTGTTCTCTAGGGTGTGTCTGCAGGCAGCACTCCCCCCGGTGTAGAGAGGGAGCTGTAACGGTGTTCTTGGTGTTCTCTAGGGCGTGTCTCCAGGCAGCCATCACCCCGGTGTAGAGAGGGAGCTGTACACCGCTTCATGCAGGATGCTGCAGAGTCTCGACACACTGACCAGCCAGCTGTTGACCCCCGTGGGAGCGGACGCGCCTGACCATCCGCTGAAGGTGCTGCAGTATGAGGTGACCGATCAGGATACGACTTGTGCACATGTGATCCAAGTACAGTTACACACACACACACACACACACACACACATCGCTGCTGCTGGGGACGCGCTTCCCGAAGGAGGGGGGTAGCGTAACGATCACCTATGAGTAGGTGGCCTTGGCTAACGGGTCGGACCCCTTAGTCGACTGGTTAACGTAGTCGCCCGTGGTGAAGGAGACCCGGGTTCCTGGCTGCCCCCCCCCGACACACAAAAGTCGCCACAGCTCGATAACCAAGATTGCGGTAATTTTATTTGCATTTGGAACAACGGCGCATTTAGGACAGGGTACTCTTGCTTACCCCACTAGATTTTAAAATAAATTGCATGGCGTCCTTTTTTGAGGAGAAGGAGAACTGATCTGCGGCGGATAGAAATGGCTAAAATTTGTGGGGGAGCAGAATTCAAGCAGTCACCCACGTATGTATTTTTTAATAGACAGGATGAACTGATTGGTGGATTTTCTTCTCTTTCTTGCGTTCTCCCGTTTCTGCTTAGTGTGCGTTTGCTGAGTTGGCCAACATGGACGAGGTGCTGAGTACTGTGGGCTCAAGAGTTGGACCGAGTCTCCCGGAGGAGGAACCGGAGGCTCCTCGCTGTTTGACCCGCCTTCAGGACTGTCTACATACCGCCCAGCTTGTCCTAACCTCCTCCTCCAGCAGCCCGTTACTTGCACGCCATGATCTCACTCGACACAATCAGGTTTCAACTTTCATTCAGCCGGATAACGAGATGGTTATTTTTTAGACCCTGAGAGGATTTCCTCTGTTCACACCACAAGCTTCCTGCTCTGCTGTAACGCTGCACTCTTGTCAGACAGGCTTAAAGGTACAGTCCTGAATGCCACTGTAAAGAACGGGGCCGTCTCACTCCCAAAATATACAACACAGGACGGGAACCGGATGTTACCGCCAGATTGATGGACAGGTCTCTTAGTACAACGACCAAGACTAGATAACAACCCAATCTGAGTTTCTGATGTTTTCTACTACTGCTACTGCTACTTCCGGCTGCTCCCGTTAGGGGGCGCCACAGCGGATCATCCGTGTCCTTCTCTTCCTGTCCTCTGCTTCTTCCTCTGTCACACCAGCCACCTGCATGTCCTCCCTCACCACATCCATAAACCTCCTCTTTGGCCTTCCTCTTCTCCTCTTCCCTGGCAGCTCCATATTCAGCATCCTTCTCCCAATATACCCAGCATCTCTCCTCCACACATGTCCAAACCATCTCCATCTTGTCTCTCTTGCTTTGTCTCCAAACCGTCCAACCTGAGCTGTCCCTCTAATATACTCCTTCCTAATCCTGTCCTTCTTCATCACTCCCAATGAAAATCTTAGCGTCTTCATCTCTGCCACCTCCACCTCCTCCACCTCCTGTCTTTTCATCAGTGCCACTGTCTCTAAACCATAGAACATAGCTAATTAAGTAGTATTAATAACTAATATAATAGTAATATTAATTATTAGTTAAGTAATAGTTTCAAATGTTTTCTGATTCTGTAAAATGTTTGTGTACATCAGAGATGTTTGTAACCATTACAGTCAGTTAACAAACACACAAAACGCTTATTTTCAATCTATAGATCAGTCTCTCTATTTGTGTATGTAAGTATACCACAATTTTAGATTGTCAAATACATTTGAAATTGGGCCTTTTACTTCAAACTACTAATCTCTCTCTCTCTTTCACCTCTCTCTCTCTCTCTCTCACTTTCAATCTCGCTCTCATATATATATATATATATATATATATATATATATATATATATATATATATATATATATATATATATATATATATATATATATATATATCTGCTTTTCATATCCACTCATTATTGCAGTCCTTGTGATTGCTGTTCAAATTTCCTTTGCCTGTCAATGTGTTTCAGGGCAAACTCATCATATCGGTTGATTGTAAACTATCTCATAGCAATATGTAGCAGCAATAACAAAAGACTTATTGCTGCTATCAACAATTTGGCATTTCTTCTCCGTTAGCAAGTAAATGCTTCCTAGTTGGAGCAATGAGATGTCATCTGTCTTTTCCTGCTGCTCTTGGCTCAGAGGGAATGCAGCCTATGAAACACACATGCAGCAGGAGGTCAGCTGGACACGCTGCTCTCTGACCAGCCCTCCCTGACCAGTCCTCTCTGACCAGCCCTCCCTGACCAGCCCTCTCTGACCAGTCCTCTCTGACCAGTCCTCTCTGACCAGCCCTCCCTGACCAGCCCTCTCTGACCAGCCCTCCCTGACCAGCCATCCCTGACCAGCCCTCCCTGACCAGTCCTCTCTGACCAGCCCTCTCTGACCAGTTCTACCTGACCAGCCCTCTCTGACCAGCCCTCCCTGACCAGTCCTCTCTGACCAGCCCTCTCTGACCAGCCCTCCCTGACCAGCCCTCTCTGACCAGCCCTCTCTGACCAGTCCTCCCTGACCAGCCCTCCCTGACCAGTCCTCTCTGACCAGTCCTCTCTGACCAGTCCTCTCTGACCAGCCCTCCCTGACCAGCCCTCTCTGACCAGCCCTCCCTGACCAGTCCTCTGAACCAGACCTCCCTGACCAGCCCTCTCTGACCAGCTCCCTCTGACCAGTCCTCTCTGACCAGCCCTCCCTGACCAGACCTCTCTGACCAGCCCTCCCTGACCAGCCCTCTCTGACCAGCCCTCCCTGACCAGTCCTCTCTGACCAGCCCTCCCTGACCAGTCCTCTCTGACCAGCCCTCCCTGACCAGCCCTCTCTGACCAGCCCTCCCTGACCAGTCCTCTGAACCAGACCTCCCTGACCAGCCCTCTCTGACCAGCTCCCTCTGACCAGTCCTCTGAACCAGACCTCCCTGACCAGACCTCCCTGACCAGCCCTCTCTGACCAGCCCTCCCTGCCTCCCAGCCAACACTGTTCTCACACTGCTTTACTCCACACCTGTTATGATTAAGCTACTTACACACCCACCTGAACATTTTCCCATGTGAACACGATATAACTGTAATAGTTAATACAGAGTCTGAACCACCATGGAGCACGTTTTTCACCCAGAACACGTCTTTTAAACAGGACGAGTTCTTCACCCACAACATGTCTTTTACACAGGACGAGTTTCAGCAAGCAAACAGTGAGTTATGCCTTCTGGAGGAGTTCAAGTTTGGACAGAACAATCCATTCTCACACTTAAAGGACATCCTGAACCTGGAGGTAACCAGCGCTAGATTGACAATTGTTTAAATGTGTGTGTGTGTGTGTGTGTGTGTGTGTGTGTGTGTGTGTGTGTGTGTGTGTGGGTGTCCATCGATAAATGATCTACAACCGTCTTAGAGATGTACATTTTTATGTACACTCCTGGTGGAAAATTGAATGGAGATGTGGAGGTCTAAATAGCCTGCGGGTCACCACACTGCAAGCCTTTGGAGCTCAGCTTTATTTGAAACTGAAACTCCTATTTTGAACAGTTCCTGCTATCCCATAATGCACCTCTGTTCAAAAGCCATAATTTCTCCTCTGTACACGCCTGTAGGGGTTAGCACTCATTTAAGAAAATGAACTCAGGGGGTGTTTGGGTAGCATAGCGGTCTGCTCCGTTGCCTACCAACACGGGGATCGCTGGTTCGAATCCCCGTGTTACCTCCGGCTTGGTCGGGCGTGTCAACAGATACAATTGGTCCTGTCTGTGGGTGGGAAGCTGGATTTCGGTGGGTGTCCTGGTTGCTGCAGTAGCGCCTCCTCTGGTCGGTTGGGGCGGCTGTTCGGGGGAGAGGGGGAACTGTGGGGAACAGCGGGATCCTCCCACACGCTACGTCCCCCTGGTGAAACTCCTCACTGTCAGGTGAAAAGAAGTGGCTGGTGACTCAACATGTATGGGAGGAGGCATGTGGTAGTCTGCAGCACCTCCCCGGATCGGCAGAGGGGGTGGAGCAGCCACCGGGACGGCTCGGAAGAGTGGAGTAATTGACAAGTACAATTGGGGAGAAAAAGGGGGAACCCCCCCCTCCAAAAAAAGAGAGAAAATGAACTCGCGACCGCCCAGTAGTATATGTATACCCCCTGCTGAGGAAAGAACGATGTGCATGTTCAGAACATCTAAATTGTCCTTTTAATGGGCTTGTCTTGTTCCTACCGCATCTCTCAGGAACATGTTGTTGGCAGATATGTGAGGAAAACCCCCCAGGAGAAAGCCAAGCTGCAGCAGACGTCCCGAGCCTTGCTGCGGGGGTTAGCTAGCATCCTAGACCTGGGTGAAGAGTGCACAGCTGCACGGCAGAGCAGCCAGCCCCATCACCAGAGAACACTTCAGCCTTTCCACTTCAGACACAAGGTACGCAACTATGTTCGCAGGAATGCCTCATTCTACACCCACTATCAAATTTCCAGAGTGTGACGGTGAAGAGAAAATCAGAGATACTGTTCAAGTCTACAGCCTCACTGTATAGATGTTGTTCACACTGGAAGTCTAATTTTACTATAGTTTCTGTGGCATTCTTCTTTCTTGTTTGCACTGGTGATGGACAGGTTGACGGACAAGATCAGGCAGGAGTCTCCAAGGACTATGATGTTTGCGGATGACATTGTGGTCTGTAGTGAGAGTAGGGAGCAGGTGGAGGAGAGCCTGGAGAGGTGGAGGTATGCACTGGAGAGAAGAGGAATGAGTCAGTAGGAGCAAGACGGAATACCTATGCGTGAATGAGAGAGAGGACAGTGGAATGGTGAGGATGCAAGGAGTGGAGGTGATGAAGGCATATGAGTTTAAATACTTGGGGTCAACTGTCTAAAGTAATGGGGAGTGCAGTAGAGCGGTGAAGAAGAGAGTGCAGGCAGGGTGGAGTGGGTGGAGAAGAGTGTCAGGAGTGATTTGTAACAGAAGGGTACCAGCAAGAGTTAAAGGGAAGGTTTACAAGATGGTTGTGAGACCAGCTATGTTACTATATGGTTTGGAGACAGTGGCACTGATGAAAAGACAGGAGGTGGAGGAGGTGGAGGTGGCAGAGGTGAAGATGATAAGATTTTCATTGGGAGTGATGAAGAAGGACAGGATTAGGAAGGAGTATATTAGAGGGACAGCCCAGGTTGGACGGTTTGGAGACAAAGCAAGAGAGGCAAGATGGAGATGGTTTGGACATGTGTGGAGGAGAGATGCTGGGTATACTGGGAGAAGGATGCTGAATATGGAGCTGCCAGGGAAGAGGAGAAGAGGGAGGCCAAAGAGGAGGTTTATGGATGTGGTGAGGGAGGACATGCAGGTGGCTGGTGTGACAGAGGAAGATGCAGAGGACAGGAAGAGATGGAGACGGATGATCCGCTGTGGTGCCCCCTAGCGGGAGCAGCCGGAAGTACTAATAGCAGTAGCAGTACTAGTAGTAGTAGTAGTAGTAGTAGTAGTAGTTGATGTATATAATTTCTTCCTGTGTCTTGACCTGTTTGGTCTGTTTGGAAATCTAAACAGTTGTTCCAGGTCCTCGGGTCCCAGTTGGTGTATGTCCAGCTTCTATTCCAGCAAGAGCAGGACGCACTGGAGGGTCAGGAGGATGACCGGGTGCAGCTGGAGCTCAGAGCCGAAGAGCTTCATCAACAGGCGCTGGAGCAGGAAGTGGCCTCTCAGTGGAGACTTCAGGTTTATTGTTTCAGTGGCATTTAGGACCATACTCACACCCAAGTACACTCTCTCCCTGGTCATTCTGAATCCGTGCAAATTAAAACAAACATTAAAATAAGTGTTGGTGGAAATGTGTGGTTTTATGTGCACTGTAGACTTGGAGCCAGTGGGAGAGTAATTGTGGTCAGCTTGGTGAGCTGATGGACCAGCTCGAGGCCCTCATCAGTGATAGAGAGCCAGGTGGGGAGCGTGAGAATGAGAAGACCTGCCCTGAAAGGCAAATCCAGGGCCGACTGGACATCTGCCAGGTACACTTGGACTTGGTCAGCCTGCGCCCACCACCTTCTTCTTTACCCATCTTTTATTTTTGCTGCCTCATCCACTCTCTCATCCCCACTTTAATGTTAGGACTGCGGGGCCGTCCGGGTAGCGTAGGCTCACCGGTTCGAGTCCCCGTGTTACCTCCGGCTTGGTCGGGCGTCCCTACAGACACAATTGGCCGTGACTGCAGGTGGGAAGCCGGGTGTGGGTATGTGTCCTGGTCGCTGCACTAGCGCCTCCTCTGGTCGGTCGGGGCGCCTGTTCGGGGGGAGGGGGAACTGGGGGGAATAGCGTGATCCTCCCACGCGCTACATCCCCCTGGTGAAACTCCTCACTGTCAGGTGAAAAGAAGCGGCTGGTGACTCCACATGTATGGGAGGAGGCATGTGGTAGTCTGCAGCCCTCCCTGGATCAGCAGAGGGGGTGGGGCAGAGACCGGGACGCCTCGGAAGAGTGGGGTAATTGGCCGGATACAATTGGGGGGAAAAATCCCAAAAAAGTTTTTTGGACTGCTTTACTGATTCTTTTCTCATCTGTTTTGTGTTTATCTGCCGCCGTTGCCCTGCTGCCCGAGCGATGTCCGTCTCTCCATCATGCAGTCCTTCTGTTTGTTTGTTATCTGGTCCGAAACGTAATTGAGGTCATTTTTTGCAGCCAGTCTGAATCACTTGGCTTGATTGAGTGCAACATTTACAGCTGAACACTGACTCGACTCCTAACGAAGGCTAACATATGAGGCTGTCTTGGCCGGGGGACTTGGCTCCCCCTCCTGAGGTTGACAGATTAATGCTTTTCCATTCACAGCTCGTTGGTTCCGCCGATGTGCATCATTTCAGATTTCCTCTTCTCCAACAGCAAAATGGATTGCTCTCAGAGACCAGACGGGAGGCCCTCGTGGTCCTTGCGAGTTTGTTTCATCCACACACGTCTCTTCATCTTGATAATATGACCAGCACCCGTTTCTCAGGGGAAGTGGTCAGGCTTGAGAGGGACAGGAGGGCCCTCATATATGGTGGAGGAGAAGTGCTACCAAGGTTTATTCTCACATCCGTGATAGATTACTGTTGGTCAGGAGAGGAGCCAGTAGCACTGCATGACCCCCAGCTTCTAGGAAAGTACCGTGAGGGCTTCAAGTACTGTCTTATAGGAGGCTGATAATTGGGTTAGATTTGTATTTTTCCAAGTGTTTTTCTCACTCATACATTTTTGTATGTTCCATTAATCATTTCCTTTGGTTTCCTGCACTTGTTTATACTTGCTCACATCCTTGCTTGGTTTCCTCTCACTTCTGAGGCCATTTCCCCTCCTGGCGTAGCTCCCGTCTCTCTTCACTACAATGCAAGAGGTGTACCTTCTGCAGGCATACTTGTCTTCCTTTCCCTTCACCGTCCTTTATTCACCACACATGTATTCAAATGTCACACTGCTTACAAACACAGGGGTCGCCGGTTCGAATCCCCGTGTGACCTCCAGCTTGGTCGGGCACCCCTACAGACACAATTGGCGGTGTCTGCAGGTGGGAGGCCGGATGTAGGCATGTGTCCTGGTCGCTGCACTAGTGCCTCCTCTGGTCGGTTGGGGCACCTGTTCGGGGGTGGGGGCTGGGGGTTGGGGGGATAGCATGATCCTCCCACGCTCTACGTCCCCCTGGTGAAACTTCTCACTGTCAGCTGAAAAGAAGTGGCCTGCAACTCCACATGTATGGGAGGAGGCATGTGGTAGTCTGCAGCCCTGCCCAGATTGGCAGAGGTGGTGGAGCAGCGACCGAGACGGCTTGGAAGACTGGGGTAATTGGCCAAGTACAACTGGGGAGAAAAAAAGGGGGGGGGTGAGTCACACCACTGATCACCTCCTTGTCTTATTTTCCTTGCATAACATTCAGCTCATGCTGCCATAAACAGCATGGTGAGCATACATTACTGTATGGTAAACATTACTATATGGTAAACATTACTGTATGGTAAACATTAGAAGCCATGTGGTCTGTTCAGCTGCCATACCGCATGGTGAGCATACATTACTGTATGGTAAACATTACTGTATGGTAAACATTACTGCATGGTAAACATTACTGTATGGTAGACATTACTGCATGGTAGACATTACTGCATGGTAAACATTACTGTATGGTAGACATTACTGTATGGTAAACATTACTGCATGGTAAACATTACTGTATGGTAGACATTACTGCATGGTAAACATTACTGTATGGTAGACATTACTGCATGGTAGACATTACTGCATGGTAAACATTACTGTAAGGTAAACATTACTGCATGGTAAACATTACTGTATGGTAAACATTACTGTATGGTAAACATTACTGTATGGTAAACATTACTGTATGGTAAACATTAGAAGCCATGTGGTCTGTTCAGTTGCCATACAGCATGGTGAGCATACATTACTGTATGGTAAACATTACTGTATGGTAAACATTACTGCATGGTAAACATTACTGTATGGTAAACATTACTGTATGGTAGACATTACTGTATGGTAAACATTACTGTATGGTAGACATTACTGTATGGTAAACATTACTGCATGGTAAACATTACTGTATGGTAGACATTACTGCATGGTAAACATTACTGTATGGTAGACATTACTGCATGGTAGACATTACTGCATGGTAGACATTACTGCATGGTAAACATTACTGTAAGGTAAACATTACTGCATGGTAAACATTACTGTATGGTAGACATTACTGCATGGTAAACATTACTGCATGGTAGACATTACTGCATGGTAAACATTACTGTATGGTAAACATTACTGCATGGTAAACATTACTGCATGGTAGATATTACTGCATGGTAAACATTACTGTATGGTAGATATTACTGTATGGTAGATATTACTGCATGGTAGACATTACTGTATGGTAGATATTACTGTATGGTAGATATTACTGTATGGTAGACATTACTGTATGGTAGATATTACTGTATGGTAAACATTACTGCATGGTAAACATTACTGTATGGTAGATATTACTGTATGGTAAACATTACTGCATGGTAGATATTACTGCATGGTAAACATTACTGTATGGTAGATATTACTGTATGGTAGACATTACTGTATGGTAGATATTACTGTATGGTAGACATTACTGTATGGTAGATATTACTGCATGGTAAACATTAGAAGTCATGCTGTCTGTTCAGCTGCCATACAGCATGGTGAGCATACATTACAGTATGGTAAACATTACTATATGGTAAACATTACTGTATGGTAGATATTACTGTATGGTAAACATTACTGTATGGTAGATATTACTGTATGGTAAACATTACTGTATGGTAGATATTACTGCATGGTAGACATTACTGTATGGTAGATATTACTGCATGGTAGATATTACTGTATGGTAAACATTACTGTATGGTAGATATTACTGCATGGTAGACATTACTGTATGGTAGATATTACTGCATGGTAGATATTACTGTATGGTAAACATTACTGTATGGTAGACATTACTGCATGGTAAACATTACTGCATGGTAGACATTACTGCATGGTAAACATTACTGTATGGTAAACATTACTGCATGGTAAACATTACTGCATGGTAGATATTACTGCATGGTAAACATTACTGTATGGTAGATATTACTGTATGGTAGATATTACTGCATGGTAGACATTACTGTATGGTAGATATTACTGTATGGTAGATATTACTGTATGGTAGACATTACTGTATGGTAGACATTACTGTATGGTAAACATTACTGTATGGTAAACATTACTGTATGGTAGACATTACTGTATGGTAAACATTACTGTATGGTAGACATTACTGTATGGTAAACATTACTGTATGGTAGACATTACTGTATGGTAAACATTACTGTATGGTAGACATTACTGTATGGTAAACATTACTGTATGGTAAACATTACTGTATGGTAAACATTAGAAGTCATGCTGTCTGTTCAGCTGCCATACAGCATGGTGAGCATACATTACAGTATGGTAAACATTACTATATGGTAAACATTACTGTATGGTAGATATTACTGTATGGTAAACATTACTGTATGGTAGATATTACTGTATGGTAAACATTACTGTATGGTAGATATTACTGCATGGTAGACATTACTGTATGGTAGATATTACTGCATGGTAGATATTACTGTATGGTAAACATTACTGTATGGTAGACATTACTGCATGGTAGACATTACTGTATGGTAGATATTACTGTATGGTAGACATTACTGCATGGTAGACATTACTGCATGGTAAACATTACTGTATGGTAGACATTACTGTATGGTAGACATTACTGTATGGTAGACATTACTATATGGTAGATATTACTGCATGGTAGATATTACTGCATAGTAAACATTAGAAGTCATGCTGTCTGTTCAGCTGAGGAAGATGCTCGTCGAGAGAATCTCATGGAAGTTGAATTATAGCAACAAGTCTATCATTTTCCTTTGTCTCCCAGAGAGTTTTGGGCCAGCTAGAGCAGAGCCGATCTGTTTTAGGCCAGATTCTGGACCAAGGGAGCCTTCTCCATTCAGGTGCAAGTTGCTGTGCATCAGGTACCCAGGCAGGAGGGCTGTTGGAGCTGCGATGGCGGAGTATCCGCAGACAGGTGGAACAGGAGATTCAGCGCTGCAGAAGTATCTTACACGACTGGGCCAGGTGAGACATTAAAACAAGTGTAGACTTGCTGCCAATGTCCCGTTTTGCCTTAGCTGGATGGTAATTATTCCTACCAAAATGTCATTTGAGGACCACCTTAATAATTTTAGCTGCCTGAGGTAATGATAAGAGCTATGAAAGAGGAGAAAAGTGGGAGTTTTTCAATTGTATCTCATTTGAATGAAGACTAAAAGTTACTAAACTGAGAGGTGCAAGAATGCATGCTGTTTTATGCTGACTGCAAAATATCACAGCAGTCTCTTACTTGTTGTTTACTCACTGATACAGGGATAAATGTGAAAATGCATGACACCAGAACAGATATGAAGCCCACACAACCACACACTCCACGCTATGCTGTGTGTCGGTATTTTACCAATGTCTTGAATTTCATTTTCAGTGGTTGCGCTCTAACGTCAACCTGCTCTCTCGCCTCCTCCTCACAGATTCCTGAAGGACTCTGTCTCGCTCAGCGAGTGGCTGGCCAGTGCCCACAGACACCTTGAGAACTGGCCAGGGCTGGCCAACACCACCCCTCAAGATCAAGACTTTATTCACAGCCACTTGACTCAGCTGCTAGTAAGGCTTTCCACACTTCAGCCTGCACAAGTCTTGACTCTGAGCATGGAACATCTGGTTTCCTGTGGAAGGAGGTTTTCAACCTTGTAACTGTGAGGCAGTAGGGTAGCTGCAGTCATAGCCAGAGGACGTTACGACACTCCATGGTGATTCTCCTGCTCACACTTTAGCTCAGATATGTAGGTTACATGGCAGGCACAGTTTTATTTTGTTTGTTTCTTTTTTGGATTTCCCCCCTTCCCCCCAATCGTATCCGGCCAATTACCCCACTCTTCTGAGCCGTCCTGGTCGCTGCTCCACCCCCTCTACCGATCCGGGGAGGGCTGCAGACGACCACATGCCTCCTCCCATACATGTGGAGTCGCCAGCCGCTTCTTTTCACCTGACAGTGAGGAGTTTCGCCAGGGGAGGATGTAGCACGTGGGTGGATCACGCTATTTCTCCCAGTTCCCCCTCCCCCCTGAGCAGGCGCCCCGACCGACCAGAGGAGGCGCTAGTGCAGCGACCGGGACACATACCCACATCCTGCTTCCCACCCGCAGACACAGCCAATTGTGTCTGTAGGGACGCCCGACCAAGCCGGAGGTAACACAGGGATTCGAACCGGCGATCCCCGTGTTGGTAGGCAGTGGAATAGACCGCTACGCTACCCGGACGCCCCCTATGGTACACGCAGTTTGCCCACCCATTTGCAGTTCACGAAATGTCGCAACAGACCTCTACTCATAGAGAAATGTCATTTTAGCAGATGCGAAGCCAAAATCAGGGAAGAATGTAATGGAAATGTAATACTAGTCCATCAAATGGTAGTGGACATTCATAATAATAATAAAAGTTAACACAACAGATAAGTATGAATCATCATCTGCACAAAGCTCAGTGCAGCGTGGAGCAGATTGAATACGCCGGTTTGAAAAGGTGCGTTTTCAGATGGGATGTGAAGGTTGACAGCGAGTCCGTGTTGTGAAGGTCTTGTGGGAGAGAGGTCCATAGGTGGGGGACAGAATGACTGAAGGCTCTAGACCCCATGGTAGTCAAGTGGGCCGGTGGTGTCATGAGTTGGAGAGCAGAAGATGATCTGAGAGTGCGGGAGTGCGTGTGGATATGAAGGAGTCCAGAAAGACATGAAGGAGCTTGGTTATTAAGGGCCTTAAAGGTGAGGAGCAGGATCTTGAAGTCAATACGGTATTTAACAGGGAGCCAATGGAGTTGCTGAAGAACAGGAGTGATGTGACCTATGGAAGGAGTTCTGGTAAGGATACGGGCAGCTGAATTCTGGACCAACTGAACTTGAGGGGGAGACCAAAGAGGCTAGAATTGCTGTAGGGAACACGGGATGTAACCAGGGTGTGAGTGAGTATGGTGGTGCTGTTAGGTGAAGATGATTAGTATTGCGTAGGTGGAAGTATGCAGACCGAGTAACATTGTTGATGTGGCCTTCAAAAGATAATGTGCTGTCCAGGATGACACCCCGACTCTTAACCTGAGGCGATGGGGGAACTGTAGAATTGTCAGTAGTCAGAGAGAAACTACCAGGTTTAGCAGAAGTAGGTTTAGTACTTACTAGGATGACCTCAGTTTTATCAATATTAAGTTTGAGGAAGTGGTATGAAAACCAGGATTTAACTTCTAGTAAGGAGTCGCAGAGGGAAGTGGGTGGAAGAGTGGAGGTAGGCTTGGCGGACAGATAGAGCTGGGTGTCATCCGCATAACAGTGACGTTGAATGCCAACTTTCTTGAAAATCATCTTTGTCTCCTTGATATTTTCCTCATCCCCAACTGTCGGACCAGGACCAGCTGTGATTGACATGTTGCTTAAAAAAACATTATTATGCTGTGAAATAGAATATTTGACAAAGTGGATTAAACTCAGTGTTTAAAGATTTGAAGTAGATAATCTTCACATTTTACCAATTTCTCAATTTCAATCTTAATTTACCAGCCAGTCTTTATTCCAACCCTCACCTATGGTCATGCGCTTTGGGTAGTGGCCGAAAGGCTGAGATCACGGATACAAGCGGCTGAAATGAGTTTCCTCCGTAGGGTGTCTGGGCTCAGCCTTAGAGATAGGGTGAGGAGCTCGGACATCCGGAGGGAGCTCGGAGTAGAGCCGCTGCTCCTTCACGTCGAAAGGAGCCAGTTGAGGTGGTTCGGACATCTGATCAGGATGCCTCCTGGGCGCCTTCCTTTGGAGGTTTTCCGGGCACGTCCAACTGGGAGGAGACCCCGGGGTAGACCCAGAACTCGCTGGAGGGACTACATGTCCAATCTGGCCTGAGAACGCCTTTGGATCCCTCAGGAGGAGCTGGAGGGTGTTGCTGGGGAGAGAGAGGTCTGGAGTGCCCTACTTAGCTTGCTACCACCACGACCCCACCCCGGAGAAGCGGCTGAAGATGAGATGAGATGAGATGAGATGAGATGAAAGATAATTTTCACATACGACAAATGCGATGTTATGTACAATATGTGACATCAAACATGATTCTAACACATGCAATTTCAAAGTTCTCACTATTTCAAGTTGCCCCTGTAGATTTTCATAGTACATACCACTCAACTATGAAAGTTTCATAGAATGTTGCTTCAATGACTATTCCAACAAATCATTTTGCAAGGATATTAGAAATAACACACACACACACACATATATATATATATGTAAATAAATAAAATAACAAATACACTACAGTGCAGACTCATTCATAGCTTCCAAAATCACCCTTCATATGTACATGATACACAAATAACGCGTCACATTCTGTCATTGACAGACGGTGACTATTGGTGTGTTGGCGGCGCGGTGGCCCAGTGTTTAGCACTGTTGCCTCACAGCAAGAAGGTCCTGGGTTCGAACCCCAGGCCATCCCAGGGCCTTACTGTGTAGAATTTGCACGTTCTCCCCGTGTCTCCGTCGGTTTCCTCCGGGTGCTCCGGTTTCTTCCCACCATCAAAAAGACATGCATGTTAGGGTTAATACTCCTGCCTGTGCCCCTGAGCAAGGCAATGGAAAGAAGAAGTGGAGTTGTTCCCCGGGCGCTGCAGCTGCCCACTGCTCCGATACAATAGGATGATTTAAATGCAGAGAACACATTTCATTGTAGCCTACAATGGAAAAATAAAGCTGCTTTCTTTCTTTCTTTCTTTCTTTCTTTCTGTCTCGTGTCACAGGACTTATCTATGGAGGTGGAGGCCAGGTCAGTTCAGAAGGCGTCTGTAGCCAGGGTCGGCAGGTCACTGCTGCATCTGAAGGAAACAGATTGCTTTGGCCTCCACGGTAAGCTAGAACAGCTGGAGCTCACCTGGAACCAGCTCACCTGCCACATATCCACAGCCCGGGAGCGGCTTCAGCAGGTACAGCGTTCACCCTCTTCATTTACATCCCCTGACTGTCAACCGCCCTAAGTAATTACACTTCCCACTAGAAACAGATGTAGTGAATATAGTACATGTAGGTATGTATAGTGCCTTTGTCTTGCTTGCAGTTGTATGCTGATATGTCAACCTACTAAATTATTGGGCAACAGGTAAGAAATGAGCCATTGTTCATGACCCTCCATGAGTGTGCTTCAGCTCTCTGACTTGTTGAAGCTTTGTTTTTTGCCATGGGGAAACGTCGATAAGCATCATATTCAGTGGACAATGAAATTATCTGGGCCAATTAGAACTGCAGGCATCAGGCTAGCCAGCCATGTCAATATGGCCTACACTTCATGTAAGCACTATTTGTTGAAGATAATTGGACACAAAAATCTCCCCAATAAAGGCGAATGAAATCCTGTTCACCTCTTCTGGGTTTAAATGTTGGGAGTAACAAAAGAGTAGGCTTAGATGTTTGCAATTTAACTCTCCATTTATCAGACAAGTCAGTCTTATAGAGTTTAGAAGCAGATTCCTTTTGATGCATTACTTTTTTTTTGGGGGGGGGGGACTTTCCCCACTTTTTTCTCCCCAATTACAACCGGCCAATTACCCCACTCTTCCGGGCTGTCACGGTCGCTGCTCCACCCCCTCTGCCGATCTGAGGGGGCTGCAGACTACCACATGCCTCCCCCGATACATATGGAGTCTCCAGCCGCTTCTTTTCACCTGACAGTGAGGAGTTTCGCCAGGAGGATGTAGCGTGTGGGAGGATCATGCTATCCCCCCCCCCAGTTCCCCCTCCCCCCTGAACTGACCAGAGGAGGTGCTAGTGCAGCTACCAGGACACATACGTACCCACATCCAGCTTTCCTCACACAGAAACGACCAATTGTGTCTGTAGGGACGCCCGACCAAGCCAGAGGTAACACGGGGATTCGAACCGCCACCCCCATTTTGGTAGGCAACGGAATAGACCGCCACGTCACCCGGACACCCTTGATGCGTTACTTTTGACCAACTGATTTAGAGAAGGAAAAGGAAGGGATATAATCTTATCATCCAAAAGAAAGCTGAAATAATTTAAACTCGAGCTGTAGTAAATACAAAGCTTGAATAACAGTAGCGTGGTCTGCGTGGACTGGATCAGCCAGGCTTAACCACCTGACAGAAACAGTAAATGGAGTAAGAGGCTCTGCTAAGTTTGAAATGCGAGTTTATGTAAAGCGAGTCTCGGAGATGCCGATCTCTTTACATTTCTCTCCGTCTCAGTCTGTCTCTGCTTCTGCCACGTTGCGTCCCGTAGCTGCTGTTGTCAGGATGGCCGCCACTGGCTCTGCTGTCCAGTCTCGAGAGCTGGCTGAAGAACGTGGGAGTCCAGATGGTTCAAGAGGAAGAAAGGGTTCTGAAGTTCAAGGACGCCGCTCAGCTCATTGAAATCCTACAACACTACAAAGTACTACACTTTCTACAGCCCCTCTTCATCCTCTTTCTGCCTCAGTCTCTTTTTTATCTTATTACCCCTAGCAAAGGAGAATTCAAGATGAGGTCTCCTTTATATCACATTTGCATCTCCGAGATGGGCACTAGTCCAGATCAAAGGGATATTTTGTGTGTTTTCTTATTCATCTCAATTGTCCCTCCCGGGAAATAGACCTGGTTCAGGCTCACTGTGCGAGTTCTCTAAATGTTCTCAGAGGTGTCTCGTCTCTAAGAGTCTCCGCTAAAATAAAAACGAGAGTAGTGAAAGATCTCAATGAGTCGCAATACAATATCAACAGCTGGGTACACTACCTCAAGTATGTCTCAGTTTATCACATACAGATCTCCTTGCCACTTTCCCATGATCTTGGAGATGAGACTCCAATTCATGCAAATGTGATGTAGCAGATTGTTTACATCATGTGCAACTTACAGAATCTGTAGTTAATTTCACACACAATTTATATAATTCAGTGTACAGTTCGCGTTACAATGCTATCGAGTATATGCCCAATACATTCTCAAGTGTGTTTGGGAAATGAGCTGCAAACACAATACCAGGCATAGATGTCTAGTCAAGGAAAACAACTTTGCCCAATACATGCTCAAGGGCAACTACAACTGTGTTGACAGAGGTTCCCGAAAGGGGCACAACATGAAGGCATGTATCTTGCCGCAAAGAAAAACCTGCGCCTTCAAATACATTAACAAGTGCCCATGTGGTGTTAGATTCCTCAGAGGTAAAGAAGAACTCAACTTGCCCATACTTTATTTGTCTTTCGTTACAAAAAACAACTGTAAAATTGTTTCTTCTTTTGCCTTTCCCATAATGCCTTAATGTGAGACCACTTCTCCTAATGTGTGCCCCGTGACACGTTCTCACTGTTTTAGAATGAATGCGGTGACCAGCACATTTTCCACTGCAGAGGGGTGAATTGCCTCCAGCTGAAGGTCCCTTGATGCTCCGATTATGGAGCATCAAGGGACATGGGGGAATGTTTTTTTAGATATATTAGTTATAGGGAAGTTCTGTTTTCTGCAGCCTGGATCTTATTTTTTATCTTTTTATAGTAGTATGCATATCGGTTGTATCGTTTTACTTACTGGCTTCATTTTGAAGATCTCGGACATGGGACCACCTCTGAACACAGCTTTACAATGGGTGTCTTATGGTGTCATATAATACACGCGTCAGACATGTTTCAGCAAGTCCGGTTTGCCTCAGTTATCTCAACCACATACGTGGAAGTGAAAACAAAAATAAAAGTTAAGAGATTTTACTCAAAATGTCAAATGTTATCAGTTGCGGTGGGTCACATCATCGAGCTACTTGTTGGTTCAACTTGCATGAATGAGCCGCTTGTATTTCTTGAAGGTAGTAGTAACCATCCATACACTACCAGACCAGTGCAATTGAGGAGTCATAGATAATGGGATATCATATACACAGCCTAACTGACACTAGGGTTTCGTTTTTTTTTGGAGGAACAAGTTTAAGGATCATATTCTCGTATTCAGTTGCACCATAACATGCGGTTGGAAAGCTGAGTCCAGTGGTGGTCTCTGGACAAACATCTCCACATTGACTCTGGTGTATAAAAGCATATTATAACTGATATGCGCAATGGTGAAAACTACAAAAATAAGACCTGGGTTGTGAAAAAAATGAAATTATCACTTAATCCATTACTTAATTAGTGAGGTCAGTTTCCTAACCATCATTTCACAATTACGTAGGTATCGTCCTCAAATTGATATTGGTTTTTCCTCTATTTTGTAATCTTCTCTGTTTTCTTTGTCTAAACCTTCCTCCTGGTGTTGTGTTTGATTTCTTTTTCACCCTCTTCTCCTTTTCTACATCTCCCCACCAGTCAGTTTTTCTTCAACTCTGCTGTTTTTATGCATATCTATGGATTTTACTTTGTTCGGCCTTTTCTTTTTTTTAGCTCTTAAGTGGTTGTTCTTTCATATTTCTAAGGAGCTAAAAGCTGGCGTGGACAGCGTTCAGCTACTTCTTCGCTTCCTGTGCCAGCCGGGACCTGAGGTGACAGAGATGGATGCCCATGGCTTTCACACTAAACACATGCATTTTGTTGAGCAACTCTGTGAGCTTAATTTCTTCTGCCTGGACCTCCAAGGGAAGCTTATTAGCCAGGTGAGTGCTTGAGCCACTACTAGAAAACCTGATGTACTAGTTGATATTAGTGTGGTTGAGTGAGATAGCATTGGCAGTCGTTATTATTGGCTCTTTTGCTTTGTCTCCTTAGATGCATGTGGCTGAGGAGATGCACTACACCTTAGCAAACAGACAGAAGCAATTGCAGCATCTTCAGAGCTGGCTGACACAGCATACAGTAAAGTTTGGGATGTGGCAGCACCCCATCAGTCAAACTTTGGCTCACAAGGCTCTGCTGGAGTGGGAGGTACAGTAAAGCGTTGATATGGGGGGGGGTATTTGCAGGTGTATGTTCTCCTGTCGTCAGGAGCTCATGTTCTCTGGTATTTTGACAGACCATTGAGGAGCGCATTAATGAGATGGCTGAAACACTGCAGGAGTTGGGAGCTACACGTGTGTATGTTGGAAAAGGTGCTCAGGATGAAGAGCATCCCAGCGACACAGACTTTGTTAAGCAGACGGAGAGTGCCAGTCAAGCCTGTGTGGCCCTCACTAAGCAGGTACAAACAATTTCATTTATTGCACTCTAAGCCTTCACATCTTAAATGAGCATTTGGCTCTGTTTGCAACAAAATTGATTAATAGGCCTGATGGATACCTATCATTCCCATTGTAGAGTTACATAGTAGCAATTCTATATGACCGGCATAATGTTTTCTGGAAAAAAACTAGGGCCTCCTTTTCCTTCTTTTTTTCCATGTGTGGATAGCGTTCTCATATATAGTCAAAACATATGGCCATGTTGAATCAACTACAAAGATAGAGTTTCTTAGTTGAGTAATGATGGTTTCTCGTACCATTGCTATGCTGACAATACCCAGCAATTCCTATCATTCCTGCCAGATGACCTCACAGTCTCGGCGCGGATATCGCCATGCCTTACTGATATCTCTGCACGGATGACAGAATAACACATTCAGCTTAACCTATCTAAGACTGAGCTCCTTGTCATCCCAGCCAGTCCATCCTTACAACAACAGATCAATATCCAGCCTGGATCAGCTCAAGTCATGCACACAAAGTCTGTCCGAAACCTGGGTGTCATGATCGATGACCAACTAACCTTTAAGGTTCACGTGGCCTCGATTGCTCGGTTGTGCCGATTTGCCCTGTACAACATCAGGAAAATTAGACCCCTACCTGTCTGAGCATGCAGCACAACTCCTTGTACAGGCTCTTGTAATATCATTGACTACTGCAACTCCTTACTGGCAGGTGTCCCTGCATGCACTTTCAAACCTCTGCAAATGATCCGGAACGTGGCGGTGCGTCTGGTCTTCAGCCAACCCACATAGCATATGGCAGTCCGCTGTTCATATCCCTCCACTGGCTCCCAGTTGCTGCCCGCATCAAATTCAAAACCTTAATTCTCACTTATACAAAACAGCAACTAAAACGGCTCCCACCTACCTGACTCCCTCATTCAGGTCTACACTCAGTCCCGCTCACTACGCTCTGCCAATGAAAGGTGCCTGGCACTTCCGCCACAACGGGGTCCTAAGTCACCAGCCAGACTCTTCTCTCTTGTAGTTCCCTGGTGGTGGAACGACTTACTAAACTCCATTCGATCCGCTGAGTCCCCCTCCATCTTTAAGAAGACACTAAAGACCCAGCTCTTTCATGAACACCTCCACACCTGATGGTATTTAGATTAAAAAGAAATCACTTCTATGAACCCTATGCAATGCCTGTTGACACCTATGTCCTATCGCACGTGAACCTCGTTTTTTTGGCACTTAGTTGCATTGTCCCCCCCTGACTAGATCCTTGCTTGTGTTGTATCAACTCTCAGATGTACGCAGCTTTGGATAAAACCGTGTGCTAAATGGAAATTTAACATTGTAACGAGCAAAGGTGGTCTCAGGTATTCTCGGTCAAAATTATAATGAAATACAACCCACATGCGCAAACACTCATCATCTTTCATTAGAAAAAAAATAATTTCAATTTATCAAAACACTGTTGAATTATGTGGTCCTTTCATTTATGATTTACGCAATTATCTTATTTTGTGTCCCGACGAACTGGTTCAACTCTCTGTGATTATCAGAAATACTTATTCTTTTTTTTCCCTTTTTTTGCAGATGCTTGCTCAAAAACAGGCTTTACAACAGATCCTGAAGGAGTGGAGCTGTTTTGATGAAGAGCTTAGAGAGGCTTCACATCACACCACCAGGATGAACTTGGTACTACAGCATCAGCATGTTCCTCTGCTCTCAGCCAAGCAGGTTCATGGCTACATGGAGCAACTCCAGGTAGGTGAAACAGCAATATTGAATACTCACCACGCCATAGATGTTATGTACTTTGAACAGTGATTTTCACATTTAGACTCACGGAGTGGGTAGCCGGTCATCCCCGAGTTGAGGGGGGAAATATTCAAAACGTGGCGGTCAATTCAAATAAGATTCATTTCCACCTCACGTTAAATGTGGTCATTTTGAGAAAGAAGGACAGACGAGCCACCAAGGAAAGAAGAGGACGTGGCAGAGATTATAAGGGATGAGGTGATAAAAGCGTTGCAACGAATGAAAAATGGAAAAGCTGTGGGACTGGACAATATACCCGCAGATGTCTGGAAGTACTTGGGTGACACTGGCATAGAGTTTCTGACTAGACTATTCAACAACATAATACAGACAGGGAAAACGCCAGATGAATGGAGAAAGAGCAGAGAGATCAAATTGATGGGACATACAATGAAGTTATAGGAGAGAGTGACTGAAGTGAGACTTAGGAAGGAAGTGACTATAGAGAAAGAGCAATTTGGATTCATGCCTGGGAGAAGTACCACAGATGCAATATTTATACTCAGGACCTTAGCTGAAAAATACATTGAAGGACAGAAAGAATTGCACTGTGTATTTATTGATTTGGAGAAGGCATATGATGGAGTACCGAGAGAGGAGTCGTGGTATTGCCTGAGAGCAAAGGGAGTGGCAGAAAATTACATCAGCATAATTCAGGACATGTACAGGGACTGTAAGACCGTAGTTCAATGTGCAGTGGGAACAACAGGTGACTTTGAGGTAAAGGCAGGACTGCATCAAATTGGCGTTGAGCGCTTTCCTGCTTGTGATAGTGATTGACAGCCTCACAGAACATCTTAAGAAAGAGCCACCATGGAGCATGATGTTTGCTGATGACATTGTGCTAGCAAACGAGGACAAGAGAGAGATGTTGAAGATTGGAGAGAAGCGGTAGAGATTAGAGGACTAAAGATCAGCAGAACAAAGGCCGAGTACCTGTGTATAAATAAGCAAGTAGAAAATCCAGGATTGACCTGAGGTAGAGACAATGTCCCAGAAGTTAATGAATTCAAGTACTTAGGATCAGCAGTACAGACAGAGGGCGGTAGTAAGAAGGAAGTCAAGAAAAGGACCCAATCTGGGTGGAAGTCATGGAAGTATGCAAATCAATGCCTGCCATGCTCTATGGTATGGAAGCAATGACAACAACAGAGAGGTTAGACTCTACATTACAGGTAGCAGAGATGAACGTGTTACATTGGTCCTTGGGAGTGACTAGAAAAGACCGGAAGAGAAAGAAGAAGTGAGCTATGTTGAAGATCAGAGGAATGGATGAGAAGTTGAGAGAGACAAGATTGAGATGGTTTGGACATGTACAGAGAGGAGGCATGGACTATATAAGAAAGAGGGTATTGGACCTGGAAGTAACTGGCAAAAGAAAAAGAGGAAGCCCGTGGAAAAAAATGGAGAGACCAGATAGAGGAGGACATGAGGAGGGTTGGACTGCGGAGAGGGATGCATAGGACAGAAAGCTATATAGAGGGCAAAAATCTGCTGTGGCGACCCCTGAAAAACAGGGGACAAGCCGAAAGAAGAAGTTCTATGTGATCATTTTAATTCCCCTACTCCTTGGTTGTTTTTTTCAACCTTTCCATAAAGAATGCAGGGTTCTATCCTCTTACATTAGGTGTAGACTATTCCCCAATCCTGTGCTCCAACACTTTGCTGAACAGCTGAATAATAAAGAATTGTGCAGAATAAAGTTATAGTTGTGTATACATGGCAATTTTCAGTTTTAATACTTTATATTGTACCTGTAAATTCAATGATATTCCTACTTCTCTTGTCTGTTAACATATCTCTGCCATTTTAAAAGAGGGTAGGTTGAATTTGCGAAAGATTACAAGTATTTTGGTTGTTTGTCTAAGTGTACATTTTGTATAGTGTGTTATCTACTTCTGGTATTGTTGATCTTGTATTGAAAGTGCCGGTGAATGGATTTACTCTATTCTTCCATAAGTAATCTATGCTTCCTGCATACTCAAAAGGAGGAAGGATCACCATTACCACACTGCCTTCTTATATAGGAGAGGCCATTCAAGTACTAGTGGTACTTCTTCCTCACTCTTATTCCATTTCGAAGAAGCATTTCCTTGTTTATCAGAATCAGTTTTATTGGCCGAGTGTGCCTATGCACATGAGGAATTTGACTCTGGTTCACAGCAGCTTCTAGCACTTGCAGGCTCACACACGCACAAAAAATATGAAAAAATGAAAACAAACAATAAAAAAGAAGGAAAAAAGACAGAAGAAGTAAATGGAACAACAGCAGGACATTGGATGCAAGCATGTATGCGCAGCAGGTATGTTGCTACTATACTGAGTTTGGTTATGATTGACTAATCAACAACCTGTGCCCATATTTACAACAAAAATCAAATCCCAATGCCCCAGTGAAGTGAAGGGGACACTGTGCTGTAGGAGATGCCGTCCTTCAGATGAGACATTAAACCAAGGTCCTGACTCACTGTGGTCTTTAAAGATCCCATGGCACTTATCACAAAGAGTAGGGGGGTTCCCCAGTGTCTGATGGTTTTGATGCACATTGCTCTGTAGCGCTTGCCACAGGGTAGGAATTCAAACAGACTGTGAGCTGGATGTGTGTGTGGGGGGTGGGTGGGGGTGGGGGGTCTGTGCTGGTTCTGCCTGCCTGTTTCTGGGCTCTAGAGTTGTACAAGTACTGCAGGGTGGGCAGGGGAGTGCCGATGTTTTTTTTTCCTGTTCACTGCAGTCTGTTCCCATCCTGATTTGTTGACCTTGATGGATGTGCGCGGGACAGATTCAGTGACTGTGGTGTAGAACTGGCATGACAGCTCCTGTGGCAGACCAAACTTCCTCAATTGCCGCAGAAAGAACATCCTCTGCTGGGCCTTTTTGAGAATGGAGTTGATGTTGGTCTCCCACTTCAGGTCTTTGGATATGGTAGCTCCTAGAAACTTGAAGGTCTCCACATGTAATATAGTCAGAGATATATTTTTTTCATCTTCACAGGAGCTCCAGGAAAAGGCTGGTAAAGGGGCGGAGCTCTGGGCAGCTGTGAACCAATCATTTCAGACTCTGAGTACCACAGTTGACCACAGAGCTGCCCAACTGCTGAAGGAGCAAATGGAAGGAGAGCAAAGCCGGTCAGTAGTGCTAAAAAGATAAGCAAAATAGTTAGAAATACAGAAGTGCAGTAGCATCGTTGCCTCATAAGAAAGAGGTTCCAGCTTCAAGTCCTGGTTCCGGTTCTCTCTGTGTGAAGTTTGTATGTTCTCATTGTGTTCGTGTTAGCTTCCTCTAGGTACTCCAGGTTCCTCCAAAGACATGCACTGTAAAGTATCAGATACTTCTAACATTGCCCTTGATCAAGACACTGGCCTCGGAATTTGGTAATTCCGAGGCCCAGAAGCCATACTGTTGCTGCCCACTAATCCAAATGCAGAGGACGAATTTCTTTAGAGATTAATAAAATATAATTTAAATTCTAAGTAAACCCTAGATCATTTTAGTGAGTTTGCTGACATCTTCAGGTTAAAATCTATGTAAGGATTTACCAACATGGGGCTCGCCAGTTCAAATTCCTGTGTTACCTCCGGCTTGGTCAGGCATCCCTACAGACACAGTTGGCGGGTGGGAAGCCGGATGTGGCTATGTGTCCTGGTCGCTGCGCTAGCGCCTCCTCTGGTCAGCCGGGGTGCCTGTTCAGGGGGGGGGGAATAGCGTGATCCTCCCATGTGCTATGTCCCCGTGGCGAAACTCCTCACTGTCAGGTGAAAAGAAGCGGCTGGCGACTCCACATGTATGGGAGGAGGCATGTGGTAGTCTGCAGCCCTCCCCGGAATAACATTAATAATGGATCTGTTGGATGTAGGTGTACCAAAGAACCACCACTGACAGTACTGTTGATGATGTTTTGTGCTGGTTCTGTCGTTCTGTCTGTCAATGCTGATAGAGTCATCTTTGTTTTTTTCCCCCACAAAATGATGGCTAGTTCCTTGTTAAGAGGCCTGTGTTTTCAGTAAATCCCAATTGTCAGTCATGAGTGATTCTTTTTCTAATCTTTGGGATCTACAGGGCTTGAACTGTTGCAATTGATATGCTGTGCTGAATAATGTGTTTTACATCGCATCAACTACAAACGTAATTTTTTCTGGGATTTTATGTTTGGTAGAGTGTATCCAGTAAGTTGCCCTCTGCCATACAGACTTTACCCACCTTCTTTTCTATTTAAAATGCTGGCATGAGGTGATGATTCTAAAACTCTTAGTAAAAAAACAAAAACCTTGACTCCAAATTTGTCGTGGGCACTCTAGGTGGAGGGAGGTGTGTCAGAAGATGAAGATGGGGCTCCTCGAGACCAGAGATCTGCTTTCCCTCTGGCAGGAGTACAATACGTCCTCCGATCACTGTTCCATGAGCCTAACACGCATCCAGCATCAATGGAAGATACTGTCAAGTTCCCCATGTACACCACAATGCGACACAGGGGCCATGGGGTGCTCCACTGAAGTGAGTTCGAGCTACACTACACCTTGATAAGATGTTAAATGTCGAAATTAGCAATCCCTGAATCCCATTTATGGTTCAGCGGTTGAGTTAGTGACTACGTTACATGATGTTAGAGGAAGTGGATTTATTGTGTTAGTCCAACTGAAATCGTACTAAATTGAATTTCTGGAAGTGGGACTAACACACCTAGATGATGCGGTTGGGGATCATTTACTCTGGCATGTATACGCCTCAATCAGCCCCAAACTGGCCTAGGTGTTCTGCGCGTGAGCCATAGTTCCCGCGGCGGTCTTTCACCCGGAAGTGGAACAGCGTAGTATCAACATGGCAAGTGCACAAAGTGGAGCATAGCAGAAGTGGCTTGGTTGGAACACTCCAGGAACATATGGCGTTGTCTTCTGCCTTTGGACATCACCATAAGCACCAGGGATAGCGTGCATGTCATTTGTACCAAAAGTGAAGCGCAGAGTACATATGAAATGTGAATGTAAATCGATTCCCCCCCGGTTCTTGTATACTGAGACAATGACAGTAGTCCAGTTACATGGCCTTACCAGGCTGTAAACATAGCTGGACTTAGCTGTGCATGTAAACACGGTGAGTGATGATAGGTATAACTGCAAGGCAGCAATCAGCTAATGATGAGCAAAGATTTGAGAGAGATCTCTAACGTCTCTCCTAAAAGTATTGTTTTCTTAAATCACTGGAGTATTTATACAATTCAAGAATTAAACTTAAGACATTTGAATTTAATTTAATTCAAGGTCAGCACGTATCTATTTATTTCATTAATCCTTTCAGCCGTGGCCTAAAGGTTATATAAGTGGACTTGAGACTGGAAGGTCATCAGTTTGAGTCCTTGACCGGCAGGAAAATGTGGGCGGGGGTGTGTGTGAGTGAATGGCGTAGTCCCCTCCCTCAATACCCACAGCTGATGTGCCTTTAAACGAGGCACTCACTTAGCCCCTGAACCAGCTGTTTCAGTGGAGTGGCTCAGTGGCCACTGGTGAAGACTGTATTTGTACTGGGCAGCTCCCAGGGGTGAGTGTGTGTAACAGTGTGAATGCGTAGCAAGGCATTGCTGAAAACGAGCACACATGCTCAGCGTACCACCCTGGGTACATAATGGTTGAAAAAAATCAATTTTTCCTTTCATCACAAACATCGGAGCATTTAAGGCTTGTTAAAGTATATGAATACCCTAATCTGATAAAATAGCAAAGTGAAACTCATCCATAGCACACAGAACTGGTACAAACAGGGTCATTCTGCCTCCCACATGTTGTTGTCTTTACACCGATACCGAAATAAGTTCCATGCTCATCACATGCTTGCCATCTTAATTCACACTTTGCTTATTCTTTACTTTATGACTTGTATAATATCATGGCCCGTACACATACATACATATAGTTAATGATTGGCAATAACAATCTATATACAACGTAAATGTTCTTGCTGCATGGTCTTTTCTGGGGAAACACAAAATGCGATTTCCAAGGAATTCACAGCATGCACATGAGTATAAGATGCCAAATTCATCTGCAGTGCTCTTTACTGTGCTCCCTCAACGCAGCTCCTCCGCTTGCAAAGCACATGTGCTTTGTAGTTACAATTTGCACGTACAATTTTGGTATAGTTATTCAAGGACCATCCGATCCTTGTATAACCAAAGTGAGAGCTGTGTCCGCATTCTCGGCACAAAGTCAAACATGTTTTCGGTGGGTGTCGGAATCCACCAAGGTTGTCCCTTGTCTCCGATTCTGTTTGTGATATTCATGGACAGGATCTCAAGGTGCAGCAAAGGTGAGGAGCGTGTCCATTTTGAGAACCTCAGATCGGCATCTCTGCTCTTCACAGATGATGTGGTTTTGTTGGCTTCGTCAGAACACGACCTCCAGCGCACTGGGGTAGTTTGCAGCTGAGTGTGAAATGGCCGGGATGAGAATCAGCCCCTCCATGTCTGAGGCCATGGTTCTCTACCGGAAAAAGGTGGATTGCTCCCTCCGGTTTGGGGATGAGTTGTTCCCTCAAGTGAGGAGTTCAAGTATCTCGGGGTCTTGTTCACAAGTGAGGGTAGGATGGAGCAGGAGCGGGAGATTGACAGGCGGATTGGTGCAGCATCAGCAGTAATGCGGACGTTGTACCAGACCGTTGTGGTGAAGAGGGAGCTGAGCCGGGAAGCAAAGCTCTCAATTTACCAGTCAGTCTTGGTTCCAACCCTCACCTATGGTCATGAGCTTTGGGTAGTGACTGAAAGGGTGAGATGGCGGATACAAGCGGCTGAAATGAGTTTCCTCCATAGGGTGTCTGGGCTCAGCCTTAGAGATAGGGTGAGGAGCTCGGACATCCGGAGGGAGCTCGGAGTAGAGCCGCTGCTCCTTCACATCGAAAGGAGCCAGTTTAGGTGGTTTGGGCATCTGATTAGGATGCCTCCTGGGCGCCTTCCTTTGGAGGTTTTCCGGGCACGTCCAACTGGGAGGAGACCCCGGGGTAGACCCAGAACTCACTGGAGGGACTCCATGTCCAATCTGGCCTGGGAACGCCTTGGGATCCCCCAGGAGGAGCTGGAGGGTGTTGCTGTGCTGGGGAGAGGGATGTCTGGAGTGCCCTACTTAGCTTGCTGCCACTGCGACCCCACCCCGGAGAAGCGGCTGATGATGAATGAATGAATTTTGGTATAGGAAGACTGAAGGAAGACCGAATCAATGTGAATGTTCATACAGGTGACTGTTGATGCTTCTCCTCAAGAAAGACAATATTTTTTTGTCTGGGCCCACTTCAAAAACCATGCAAAAGCATTCTCAAAGAATTTTTCAGTCTAACAAGACATTTGCAAATAAGACATTTGTTTTTACAGCAGAAACATACACAGCCAAGAGTTTGTTTGTTTGTTTGTTTTTGTTTTTTTTATGTTCCTTGACTATGTTACAGTGTAAGATGACAGAACGTAGGAGGTAGCAATACAATGAGGGCAGCCAGCTCAGATCTCAGTGAAAAGTGATTGAAAGAAAGAGGTCATATTGAATTCACAACAACCTTTGAAGACACCATATGTTCATTACTCCTTTAGTCACCTCATCGTTCAAATGTATTTTTATCCATTTCTTCTTTTCCTTTTCCTTCATTATTGTTTTATGTAAAATGTTGCAGGATGTTGAAAGGGCTCTGCAGACCAGTGTAAAGGATATGGAGTTGGCCTCTAACCGTCTTATTGAAAAGCTTGAGCCACTTGCGGCCATCTTAATCCAGTCCCAGACCAGACTGCTGTCACATGATGTCCTGCTCCTTGGCAACGCGTTGTCAGAGAAGAGAGCAAATCTTCAGGTGAGGAACTTGGACAAAATAGTGACTGGATTTTTATCCATTGCTTTTCATAGTGATTTCTACTGCACAAAGGAAAAATAGCCAGTAAAGGCCCTATCCATTTTCTCTCTGAACTTAGAAAAATAAAAATTGATTGGATTAAATTGGAACTTTAATGATTACATTTCCATATTTGACTTTCGCCGCAGTAAATGCATACACAAATAGAAATGGACAGAAAAATAAAACGATAAAGCCAGCTATATTAGAAAACTTAAAAAATGAAAATATGCAAAAAGTGAGATCATAAAGGTAAAGATGCAAGAACCAGAACATCAGAACAGGCTGAGCAGACAAGTCAAAATGAGCACTCACTCTTTGTGTCGAAACATTAGTTTTGTTGTTTGCACCTGTCAAACTATTGTTACTATCAACTGTTTGATCTAGACCTTTTCCTTCATTTTGGAGTACTCTTAGTGTATTAATATTCAAGGTGAAGGGGGTCGTCCGGGTAGTGTAGTATTCTACTCCATTGCCTGCCAACACGGAGATTGCCAGTTCGAATCCCCATAATACCTCCAGCTTGGTCAGGCATCCCTACAGACACAATTGGCCGTGTCTGTGGGTGGGAAGCCGGATGTGGCTATGTGTCCTGGTCGCTGCACTAGCGCCTCCTCTGGTCAGTCGGGGCACCTGTTCAAGGGGGGGGTGAAGTGGGGGGAATAGCGTGATCCTCCCACACGCTACGTCCCCCTGGTGAAACTCCTCACTGTCAGGTGAAAAGAAGTGGCTGGTGACTCCACATGTATGGGAGGAGGCATGTGGTAGTCTGCAGCCCTCCCCGGATCGGCAGAGGGGGTGGAGCAGAGCCCGGGACAGCTCAGGGAAGTGGATGATTGGCCAGGCACAATTGAGGAAAGGGGGGGGGATATTAAAGGTGAAGGACAAAAGGAAAATATGTAGCTATCATAACAGGTTATGATTTAAAATCTCAGAAGAATTGACACACAAAACGTACACAGAAAGTCAAAATGATCTACTTTTTTCATTGATTACATGCTCAAGATGAAGTTTCTTATGATACGAGCAGTTATCACAGACCAACAACCTTGTATTTTAACAGCTTTACGAGACCTTGCCTGAAATCCAAGTACTCGTAAAAGTCTCAGAATAAAAGGTTAAAAGCCTATCACATTACTCTTTGCGTGCAGGAGGACTTGGAGCAAAAGGAAATGTTCTGTACTTGTCTGGAGGCACTTGAAATTTCAACAAAGAACATACTGGAAAAACTTAACACCGGTGTAAACGACACAGACTCTGTCAAGGTGGGTGTAAGGCCTATATTGCCCAAGGAGGACTTTCCTCAGTATGTCTTTCAATTTTCCTAATTTACTCTTTGAATTCAAAATAACTTTGTTTAAGATTCTTGAATCCTAGTTGATTTGTACACTGAAAACACACCTATTCATTCTGTTTTTATCTTCTGACATCTAGAAGATCCACTTGGAGGTGAATGGTCTCTTCCATTCACTGGTGGACCTCAATGAAAGTAGCTGTTGTGTGAGTCTCAGTGACGAGGAGGGAGATAGACTACAGGTGCTTAGCAGGCAATGGACTCAAGTCCTGACTCGCATATCTTGCATAAACAGGTAAATGTTCCAACATGGTCCTGCAGGCCAGTACAACTCATTGGCAGTGTAACGCTCTCAGCAAAATTCAACTACAGCACTGCAGCGGTTCCTCTGAAGTTACTGAATAAATGCCACAAATGCGATTGTTTTCAATGATTTTTCAAATTATATTGAATAATACCTTTGCTGCGATGATCTTATTTTTGTTTTGACAATGTCATTTTTCCCAGAGAGATGCAGGCTGAGATTCAGGCTTCTCTAAATATGGAACAGAAGTGTGATAGCCTAATGGCTATACAGGAGAAGCTGGAAGACTTGACAAGCAAAAAAGCTGAGAGTTACTTCAACCTCCGAGAGATGCTCACTATCCATCAGGTATAATGCTTTTGTCATTGTTTAGGATTTCTTTCATTAGAGGCCGTAAAGAGCTGATTTGTGCATGAGACACAGCCGGCAGTTTTTTTCTTTTTTCTTTTTCTTTTTTTAAACAAGGTTTATTTTCCATTCCATTATCCAAACCGCTTATCCTACGTAAGGTCACGGGATGCTGGAGCCTAACTCCTTCACAAAGTCTAAAAGGTGCTTCCATGTCAAGCGGATTTTGGAGACAGATCCTCTCCTCCTCTGAACTGGATTACGCCATGTCTTGTGCATATAGAGGAGGAGTGTATCCTCTTAATTACTAGATCCCAAGTTTTCTGTGGAATGGATATTTCCATATCACTCTCCCATCTATTTTTAGGGGTTCAAGTGGTATTTGGCCAAAACTATTAATAATAATAATAATAATAATAATAAATCAATCTTATATAGCGCGTTTCTAATACTCAAAGTTGCTTTACAATAAACGGGGTGAAACAAGACGACAGATAAACATAACACAGACATACAGGAGTGGATGGGAAGGGGGCTACGAGAGGGAGAAGCGGCAGCCACACACGATGCCAGCAGTACTCTCCGACTTGGACAGATACAAAAGGGAAAGAAAAACAAACATCATAAATCACAGAAATCACATATTAATTGCATAATAAAATTTACTGATAGACCCTTTTTCAGCAGGATTAATTTCAAGGATGTGGTCAAATTAGGTCTTTGGAGGCAGAACTGGGAAATGATTAAATTTAGATCTAAGTAAAATCATGAATCTGCAAATATGCGAAAAAGTGACTTCGAGGTAAATTATACTTCTCAGACAACTGATCGAAAGATGCAAAAGTACCATCAATAAGTAGGTCCTCCAAAGTTAATATTCCATGGAGTCTCCAAAGCTCAAAGGCTCCATCAGAAATGGAGAGGAGAAAAGACAGATTTTTTTGTAATAGCAGTACCATTAGGGAGATCTTTAAATTTGAAAACCTGTCTAAATTGGGCAGCAGTGGTTAGCACAGTCGCCTCACAGCAAGAGGGTCCTGGGTACGAGCCCCGGGGTACCTTGGGGGTCGTCCCAGGTTGTCCTCTGTGTGGAGTGTACCTGTGAACTTAGACTACCAAAAAAAGACAGTGCCCTTACATTAAAGGACTTGTAATATTGCTGAAAACTTGGTAACACCATTCCACCAGCTTCACAGGATTTCTGAAGGACCACTTTGCCTGTCCGAGGCATTTTTCCATTCCAAATGAATGATGAAATAAATGTGTCTAGCGAAGAGAAGAATGTCTTTTTTAATATAAACTGGTATAGATTGAAAGACATGTAAAAACTTGGGTAAGATATTCATTTTAACTGCATTAATACGACTGTGAGAGATAAAGGGAGCCCAGACCAGTGTTGCAGATCAAGTTTACTACGTAGCAGAGTTAGAAAGTTACATTTAAAAAGGTCATTATATCTCCATGTTACAACAATGCCAAGACAAGTAAATTTGTTAGGCGAAATCTTGAACGGAAGAGAGCAAAGTGGAAATTTATCTGCTGCCAAGTTAATTGGGATTAGTTCACCTTTATGTAAGTTAAGTTTATATCTGGAAAAAAAATTCCAAAATTCTTCAATAATATCAAGACCTTAGGGATGCAGATTAAGTAGTCAGATACAAAAACCAACCGGTCATCAGCAAAAAGTGATACCTTATGTTCCTGGTCTCAATGCATACCACGGATGTTGCGGTCACTATGTAGGGCTATGGCCAGAAGTTCTATTGCTATCACAAAGAGCACAGGACTTAAAGGGTACCCCTATCTAGTTCCTTTGCGTAACTGGAAAGAGGAAGTGATTATATCATTTGTACTTATGGAGGCCTTTGGGGACAAGCACAATTATCTGACCCAGGATATAACATTATCATGAAACCAAATTTTCGCAAAGTCAAGTCAGTTTTATTTGTATAGCCCAATATCACAAATTACAAATTTGCCTCAAGGGGCTTTACAGCAACACAACAGCTTAGACCCTCACATCGGATAAGAAACAACTCCCTAGACGAAACTGCCCTCGAAGCAGCCTTTTGTAGGCAAATGTCCTGAGGTCAATTGAATGATAACAATCTATAGCTTTACCTTTTTGTCAAGAAGCAAGAGGGAGAGGGAAGTCTCCATAGCAGGCCACTTAAACTAATCCATAGACCAGTCTATTATGTTCTCCCTTTTCAAGTTTATCTGACATTAAAAAGGTTATTAACGTCATTGGTCAATAACTTTATTATTGACTTCAACTTACTGAAATTTGCAGACATGAGCTACATTGGGAACCTGATCAGGCGGAAGTGTAGAACACACACACACACACACACACACACACACACACACACAAAAAAGATGGTTCAAGGCGATTGGATGGTTTTACCCTTTTCAACAGCAATTGAGTTTTTGGTCGCATGTCGTGCAGATGACTTATCAAGGTTTTATCAACTGCGTCATCTTGTATTCTCTCTTCTGTTTATGACTCATTTCCCACAGAAACTTCAGACTGACATAATGGCTGGAAACCAACTTCTACAAGGTCTCCTCTGTGATGCACTTGTATCCATTGATACTGTGACAGGAGAGAAAAGGTAAACGGTGCTCCTTTTTAGAGAATGGTTTATTAATGAGGAATTACTGGATGATGAAAATGCGATGTATATTTTTACCTTTATTTTACTGGTTGCAGAGTTAGTGATCAACAGAATATGTCCTTCTAAAGATGTCGACATGTCCAGAAAACACCTCTGAAACAACATGTAACTGCAAAAATATCCTGTCAGTGCATAAGCAGGAAACAGGCTTTGTGCATTGCCCTGCAACGGGTGCTTAAAATTCCAAAATACTGAGGGGTTTTAAAAAGAAAACAACTTTCCAAACCTATGTAGCAGAACTTTATAAAAAAAAACAAAAAACGATGGAAGACCAAATGAAATGGAGTGTCTTAATGCCCCCCCCCCCAACACACAGTTTTGCACAGTTAGTTCTGCTCTTTTTTGGTTAACGGAACATCCACCTAGATTAATTGAATAGTTTACGTTAAAAGGGCAGCTTTTTAAGTTATGTTGGTCAAGTTCCAGCATTCTGTGTGGAATACAATGTGTTTTTATGAACTTGAGTCTATGGTGGTGCATTGAGAGTTGAAAAGATTTATAAGACCCCTAAAAGACAACATTTCATTGATAATTGTTGAAAAAGCTAAAACCTGCTTAAAAACACAAGAAATGGCACCAAAGAAGTATACAGTTAATACACAGTGATAATTCTGCAAGAACAGTGAAGTTTTTGATGCTTGCTGCACAGCTACAGTAAGTGGCTATTAATTAAAAGTGAAAGCCTCTAGTGGTTGACGTGTTTCAAAAATGTGAAATTAAAAGATTATGTATTTCTTCATTGGCACTATCATCTAATATAACATTACGAACTGATGTTTTATGTTTGGGGTTTCTCTCATATTTTGTATTGCTCTTCCAATTGTGAGAGAAACTGGTTCACTGGCTCTCTCTATGATGCTGTCTGTCCAAATTGGTATTTTTGTAATCTTTGTGGAAAGTTCTGAAGTCTTGGAATTTTGAAGAGAAGTAGTAGAATCATCCCCAGCCCCAGGTTTATTAAGGTACAGCTGAACTATGCTGATTTACCATAACTACTACTACTACCACTACCACCACTACTTTCGACTGCTCCCGTTAGGGGGCGCCACAGCGGATCATCCGTTTCTATCTTTTCCTGTCCTTTGCATCTTTCTCTGTCACACCAGCCACCTGCATGTCCTCCCTCACCACATCCATAAACCTCCTCTTTGGCCTTCCTCTTCTCCTCTTCCCTGGCAGCTCCATATTCAGCATCCTTCTCCCAATATACCCAGCATCTCTCCTCCACACATGTCCAAACCATCTCAATCTTGCCTCTCTTGCTTTGTCTCCAAACTGTCCATCCTGAGCTGTCCCTCTAATATACTCGTTCCTAATCCTGTCCTTCTTCATCACTCCCAATGAAAGTCTTAGCATCTTCAACTCTGCCACCTCCAGCTCCACCTCCTGTCTTTTCACCGTCTCCAAACCATATAACATAGCTGGTCTCACAACCATCTTGTAAACCTTCCCTTTAACTCTTGCTGGTACCCTTCTGTCACAAATCACTCCTGACACTCTTCTCCACCCACTCCACCCTGCCTGCACTCTCTTCTTCACCTCTCTCCTGCACTCCCCGTTACTTTGGACAGTTGACCCCAAGTATTTAAACTCATCCACCTTCATCACCTCTCCTCCTTGCATCCTCACCATTCCACTGTCCTCCCTCTCATTCACACATAGGTATTCCGTCTTGCTCCTACTGAATTTCATTCCTCTTCTCTCCGGTGCATACCTCCACCTCTCCAGGCTCAGGCTACTGATTGACCATATAACCACAAGTCTCATTTTTGTACATTATAAGACTGATGGATATACAAATGATATCTATTTTTTACATCAGTTGTAGGTTTTAAAGGTCATCTCCAGTGAAAAGAAGAATTTTCCACTTAGTATCTGGTAGGTTAGGAGTGTTTGGAGTATATATTTTTCATTAAAAATCAAAACTTCGAGTTTCGTTTTATTTTATTTTAGAATTTTATACCATCAACATCGATGCCCAACAAAGCCAAAATGATATTGGCTTTGATATGGGTTAACCTTTTATGTTTGAAATTACATTTTTGGTTGTAAATTCTTAATATAATTTGTCCCATCTGTCATTATGCCGTCTCCAAACTCTCAGGTTGACGGCCACCTGCTTGTCTCTTGCATACTTGTAGCAAAGTCTTGAACTGATCAACGTTCATTGATTTGTTCAAAGTGTAATTGGCTCTGAAATGGCTATGTCCATCATTGTGGGATAATTGGGTGTCTACAGTATAGTTTACATGAAACTCACTTAGAGTGAAATTTGCAGCATTAGTGGGTGTCTTTGATTGTAAAACAATAGAGGCTCATTGTCCATTTCCAAAGAATTGCATTTTTGTTCAATACTTTGGACTGGACTGGCAGCACAGTGGCGCAGTGGTTAACGCGGTCTCCTCAAAGCAAGAAGGTCCTGGGTTTGAGCCCCATCATAGTCCAACCTTTGGACTCATCCCGGGTCGTCCTCTGTGTAGAGTCTGTAAGAACCCCAGGTTCTTACAAATCTATCCAGAGAGTAGCTGAACTCAGAGAAGGGAGTAGGATAATAAACTGTGAATCCAAGGAAATATTAGCAATATTAAAATTAGAACGATTGATATTGATTTTGTCAACAAAGGAAGGAAAAGGGTTTTCACAGTCTATTGGGGCAGATACAGCAGGATGGACAGGGTTTACTAGCCGGTCAGTGGCTTTAAACAGGAACCACGGGTTGTGTTTATTGTCCCTAGGCCTGGAAAGTAGGCAACTCTCACCTCGGATGTTTTGTTAAGCATGGACAGCAGTTCTGCCGGACGGAGGAGATGGGCCCTGAGTTGGGATTTGTTCCACCCACGCTCCACCCTTCTGACTTCCCTTTTCATATGCTGAACTTTGTCATTAATCCAGGGGCAAGAGTTAGTTGTCGAAAGCAACCTGGTAGTATAAGACCCTACTGTTCCTCAAAATAAGGCATTTCTTACTCAAACGATGGATATGAGTCATATTAGAAATGGAAGAATGATCATTTTGGCCTTAGATTGAAGTAAACTTTTCAAAGACACTGGCCTGTCTTCACAGAAAATTCTAACTTTCCTCAGAAAGGACACGTCAAGCTCAAAGTGTTATGTGGCTTCTTGCACAGATCTGAGCTCTTGGTTGACGTGGCCAGTCTAAAAGAAAGATGGCAGCACTCTGTGGCTCTGGCTGGCCAGCACAGGGCAGTGGTAAACGAGCAGCTGGCCAAGTGGAGGCTCTACAACCAAGGCCTAAAGTTCCTGTGGAGGCTGGTGAGGAATGTGGACCGTCTTCTTCCCCCCGCTGGACCTTCCCAGCACATTCTGCCTCAGCTGCGACGTGCCTGTCACATTTACCAGGTAAGCATCGATGGATGATGAACTTTTTCAATCATATTTCCATCTTTGTCATACGTTTAAAACCATTTCTGACATAGTGCTCTGAGCTCTCTTTGGAGGGGGTGAGAGGATGATTTTCCTACAGGGATTGATAAAATATAATTTCCTGCTTTTTTTGGAGGGGGGGGGATTTTTCCCCTTTTTTCCCCCAATGGTATCCAGCCAATTACCCCACTCTTCTGAGCTGTCCCGATCGCTGCTCCACCCCCTCTGCTGATCCGGGGAGGGCTGCAGACCACCACATGTCTCCTCCGATACATGTGGAGTCGCCAGCCGCTTCGTTTCACCTGACAGTGAGGAGTTTCACCAGGGGGATGTAGCACATGGAAGGATCACGCTATTCCCCCCAGTTCCCCCTTCCCCCCAAACAGGCGCCCCGACCGACCATAGGAGGCGCTAGTGCAGCGGTCAGGACACATACACACATCCGGCTTCCCACCCGCAGACACGGCCAATTGTGTCTGTAGGGACGCCCGACCAAGGCGGATTCGAACCGGCGATCTCCATGTTGGTAGGCCACTACGCCACCCAGACACCTACTTTTCATGTTCTTACATTTTGTTTCGTATGAAGGTCCCAGTGAACGGCTCACCATGTGTTTGCAGTCTGAACGCTTACTGAGCCATGAAACAGAATTATATTCGTATGGTGATGCACTAGTGCACCAACTGAACATCTTCCCCTACATGAGCCTAATTTCACTGTCTGGAATACAAGAAGTATTGAGCCAAACAATGGGCCCGTATCCCCAAAAGATTGCTATACGTACATCTCATCACAACCCCACACCCCCCAGAATTGTCAAGATATAGTAATACAATCTAAATTCAATGTTTCTCTTGTTTTTGGAGGGCCTGTCTATGTGCACCAGACTTGGCTGGTTGATTAATAGCCGTCACATCGTTTGTTTTATTGTGGCGTTTCTCTTTAGTGTTATATCTGCTCAGAAGTGATGAATAGATGGTCAAATCAAGCTATGTTTCACTTCCCTTTCCTTTTACAGGGTAAAGCCATTTGTGTCTTTTTCTTTTGTTGTTTTTGTTGAACAGTCAGGATACACAATTTCTCCTTTTGATTACTGTCATCCACTTTTTCTGCAAGTATTTTGAGGAGGTTTTGGGCTTGTACTCCGCCACTTACAACCTGACTGTGGAGGCTGGCAGATGGCTCTGTGAGTCCATGAGAGAGCCACCGGTCCAGATTCGTCTGCAGACGGAGCTGCGAGCCCTACAGGAGGCCTGGGACAGAATCACGTCATTGCTGGTGAGCAGAAGATCTCTGGTCAACACTGCTGTTCAGGTAAAAACCATCTCACCTTCTTCAGCTCCACTGTTACTGCTCAGCAGGCCGAGGTTCATACCACATACTCGGGACTCAAATACTGCAGGGCGTCCAGGTGGCGTAGCGGTCTATTCCGTTGCCTACCAATGCGGGGATCAGCGGTTCGAATCCCCGTGTTACCTCCGACTTGGTCAGGCATCCCTACAGACACAATTGGCCATGTCTGCGGGTGGGAAGCCAGATGTGGGTATGTGTCCTGGTCGCTGCACTGGCACCTCCTCAAGGGGGAGGGGGAACTGGGGGGAATAGCGTGAGCCTCCCATGCACTACGTCCTCCTGGGGAAACTCCTCACTGTCAGGTGAAAAGAAGCGGCTGGCGACTCCACATGTATGGGAGGAGGCATGTGGTAGTCTGCAGCCCTCCCCGGATCAGCAGAGGGGGTGGAGCAGCGACCGGGACGGATCAGAACCGTGGGGTAATTGGCCAAGTACAATTGGGGGGAGAAAAGGGGGGACATTTTTTTTAAAAAGTAGTCAAATACTGTTTCATCCCCACCAACCCCCCATCCTTTTCCATGTGTCAGGTCTAGGTCCACTCAGTGTTAGCCTTTAAAACCTCATTTGTTTTTATGTTGCCAGTCTCCCTGTCTTTTCCATGAAGGAGACAGTCTAGTAAATGTATATCGCTTGTGTGTGAAACGGCTGTTTGGCTGTTGTTCCTCAATAACTGCAGCTGTCCAGGAGAGTCCAGCCCTGAACTGTCATGGACAGGGTTTGGGCAACTGAGACATTTGTAGTTTACCCACTCCTGGGATGCCCCCCTCCCGCCCCCATAAAACACACATACACACACCTCCAAATACTTGAACACCCAGAGCCTAGCGAGTTCCACTGAAAAATGCCCCGACAAAGGGGGATCAGATACCAGCCTCAATCTAGCCGTCATCCACATCCCGGAGCCCGGAGAACATCCGTGTGTCTGTTTGTACAGCCATGGAATTAGACATGGTGTGATCAAATGTGACACATAACGATCCAGATGAAATGAACAGGATGCTGGACGAGCACACACACCCTACCTTTCAAACACCACAGATGGGCCCAAGAGCAGATGTCAAGACAGTCAGTAAAAACAACAGCGTAGACCACTGATGTTGTCTCCTGTCGAACCTCCACTCATATTGTAATAGATCTTGGTAAATGTGTGAGTTTATAGAGATAAGGTCCGGGTCGCCTACCAGTAGATCGCCTAATCAGTAAAGAATGAGTTATTTTGAATATTTCTGTCTTTTATGTAACTACAGGAAGTTAATTCGCAGCACATTTTTTGCCTTGTCTTTGATCCACTGCACAGTGGTTTCTGTGTGCTTCTGTGGGGTGTTTTGCTAGAAAATTCATTCAAACAATTCAAAAAATAGTTGGCGGCACGAATTCATGTTTGCAGCGGCCTCACCCAGTGTCGGTGTGGGAAGATGGTAGTGCGAACTTAAGTTTGTGGTGGCCTCACCCAGCATCATCCATACAGTGTCTTTGTCCATGTCTGCGTCTAAGTTTGTGTTTTCGTTTGATGGCTGGGAGAGCCTGGCATTGGAACGGCTGGGAGAGCCTGGTCTGCTGCGTCCTGTGGACCCAGGGACCACGGCCCTGCTGGAGCTGCGCCTGAGGAGGAAACACCGAGGGCGGTCTGGCGACGGCCTCGCCTAGCGTTGACTGTGATTTAGTGTCGTCATGTGGAGTGTGGGGAGGTGTGTCGAGGGTGTCTGGCTGGGAGAGCCGGTGTTGGATCAGCTGGGAGAGCCTGGTCTGCTGCGTCCTGTGGACCCAGGGACCACGGCCCTGCTGGAGCTGCACCCAAGGAGGAAACACCGAGGGCAGTCTGGCAGGATGCAGAAGAGGGGCAGGCTAAGCTAACTGCTAGCCCATGCAGACCGGCAGTTCCGATGACACCGAGGGCGGTCTGGCGGCGGCCTCACCTAGTGTTGACTGTGGTTTAGTGTCGTCATGTGGAGTGCGAGGAGGTGTGTCGAGGGTGTCTGGCTGGGAGAGCTGGTGCTGGATCAGCTGGGGGAACCTGGTCTGCTGTGACCGGTGGGCCCAGGGACCACGGCCCTGCCTGGAGCTGTGCCCGAGGAGGAAACACCGAGGGCGGTCTGACAGGACGTGAAAGCGGGTCAGGCTAAGCTAACTGCTAGCCCACGCAGACCGGCAGTGCCGACAGTCGTCCTGGCCGGCGTTTGTTCTCTAGACAGTGGAACTATTTGTCTGTGTTGCACCGAGTGGACTGTGTTGTTCACTGTTTGTGGGGTTTTGTTCTTGTTTTTGCTTTGTTCTCTCTGTTTTTGTATGTTTTTGGTGGTGTCGTTTTTGGGAAATTTGGGGGTGTGTTTTTGTCTTTTGTGTCACACTGCTGTGGGCTGGGGGAAGCAGAGTTTTGTTTCTTTTGTATACGCAAGCACATGAAAGAAATGACAATAAATTGCTGAAATTGGATAATACCTGACCGTAGCATGTCGGAGGGAAGACAGGTTTCAATCAGTTTGAAGTTGCTCCTGTTTGATTTTAGTTTTCTAGCAGTAGTTATCGCTGGCATTCTTTGCTGCAAGCAGACACCATTCATATATGTTTATAGAACATAGGGGTTATCTCTTCATAATCTTTCATTTGAATTATTCGGATTTTCTGGTCTCCTGTCAGGAGAGGCCTGGCCGTGTTAACCTTTCTCAGATTGGCGTGTGAAGGCGAGAGGCTTGGCAGAGCCCAGTTGAACAGAATCAGTTTAACAGTTGAACAGAATCCTCTTCAGTGAAGTGAAAATCCCTGTGTATTTGTAATCTGGCAGATACGAGCTGAACATAACAGGGAGGGTGTGTGTCAAAACTGTCAACGAGACATTTCAAACTTAATCATCCTTAGTGAAATTGAAGCGTTCTCCAGTGAATGTTGCACTCCTGGTTCATGCCAGATTTGGCTTTTCTAATTCATCTGAGCTACCGTCTTGTGGATTTATGCAGAGAAATGTCTTTTATGATCATTTCTACTGCTGGAGTATTTGAGACAGTATTCGATCAATGGATATCCAAATCTAGACCTTTACCAACAGGTACTACAACCTGTCACCTATCCTGTAACCTCTCGAGAGGTCGATGGGGCACCGCTGTTGAATCCGTAACCAGTCCTCGCCGCCTCTGTCCGTCCTCAACCGCCCTCTGTAAGCTGGCAAGGCCCAGGCCTGTCCACTCTCTGATGTTTCATAGCCGTCGCTTCTTCTGTCCTCCTCGTCTCCGCCCACCTCTCACTGTGCCTTTCAGGATGGTCTTGGCAAGGCCGCAGCTTCTCGAGATGTGACCATACCGTTTCACTTTTCTCTTCTTGACCATCGTCAACAGTACTACAACATCAGTAGTTAAAGCCTGAACACAACATCAGTAGTTAAAGCCCAGGTCCAACCTGATTTTTTTTTTTGACTGTCAGCGGCACTCGCGGGTGTGTCACTCTGAACGGCTCTCTGGGATTTGGAGTGGTTAAGTGCAATGCAATTACCACGCGTCATCACAGGGGTCAGTAATTTAGAAATGATGAATAGCTTGAAAGACCACATGGAAATGTTTTTTTCCTCCATTTCACCTCTTTTGTTTGCACCGAGTTCTCTTTCAACTATCACCCCAAAACGTTCACAAAAAGCAACATCCTTTGTTATTTGCATCTAAAGAATCTTGTGTTTTCTCCTCCTGGAGAAGGCGTCAAATTCATAGTTACACCACTTGGCACATGCTGGCGGGCATCAAGAAAAATGTGCGGTAGTAATTTGATTTGAATATCCCCACCTCCACCTTCTAAAAACGTTTATATTCTGGCCTGTGCAACAGGCATTTCAGCGTAGGCTGCCTTACCCACCGGCTCAGGCTCTGTTGGATTTGTTCCCCCTGAAGGCAGCGGCAGTCCCATCAGTTTACACGGTAGAACGTTACAACGTCAGGTCCAGTCAATTCTATTTGTGCAGCCCAATATCACAAATTACAAACTTGCCTCTGGGGGCTTTACAGCAACACAACATCCTGTCCTCAGACCCTCACATTGGATAAAGAACAATTCCCTAAAAACAGGGAGAACAAACAGGAAGAAACCTCAGGGAGAGCAACAGAGGAGGATCTCTCTCCCAAGACGCACAATGTGTAATGATGTTGTGTACACAATTTACACAATGCAACACTGAAAGAGGATAACATGATTATGATGGAATTATAAAATAAATGAGGAATATGATGAAGAGGAGGAGAATATGATGGGCATAAGTATAGTCAGGTGGGGAATCTTCATTTAAGGGAAGGAAAACATTTGGTAACCCAATCACATCACAACTATGTTCAAGAATCAGATCATTTATTAGTAAGGCTTTGGTAGACAGTGATCTGATATTTATGAAAACACATTTAAGCGTCTTGTTGTAGGGATCAGTAGTAGGTAGAATTTCAGAGCTACCAATAGATGAAATATTATCCCTGTACACGACATCCCTGGGTTCTGTTATTCGCTCGCATGACTTCTCTTACCATTGTTATGCCGATGACACCCAGCTGATCTTGCCCGTCCCTCCCTCTGACACACAAGTAGAGACACGCATTGCTGCGTGCTTGACTGGCATCTCGGAGTGGATGGTGACACACCACCTGAAGCTCAATCTGGACAAGACAGAGCTGATGTTCCTCGCGGGGAAAAGTTGCCCGCATCGAGACCTGGCCATCACCATTGACAACACCGTGGTGACGCCAATCCGGACTGTGAGGAATCTGGGTGTGATCCTGGACGACCAACTGTCGTTTGCTGCAACGTTGCATCGGTTGTTCGCTCCTGCAGATTTCTCCTCTATAACATCAGGAGGATTCGCCCATTCCTCACCGACGAGACGGTACAGGTGCTCATCCAGGCTCTGGTCATCTCCCGGCTGGACTACGGCAACTCCCTCCTTGCTGGCGCCCCGGCGTCGGCCATCAGACCTCTGGAGCTTGTTCAGAAAGCTGCAGCTCGTCTGGTGTTCAACTGCCCTAAGTTCTCCCACACAACTCCCCTTCTCACGTCCCTACACCGGCTCCCAGTAGCTGCTCGCATCCAGTGTAAGACTCTGGTGCTAGCCTACAGGGCAGTGAAAGGACCCGCTCCTTCCTATCTCCAAGCCATGGTCAAGCCCTACACCCCCGCCCCACCACTTCGCTCTGCTGCCTCGGGACGCCTGGTTGCCCCGTCGCTCAGAGGCCCCTGCTGCCGATGGACCCGGTCCCGGCTCTGTTCTGTGCTGGCCCCACAGTGGTGGACTGAACTCCCCACTGATGTCAGGACAGCCGAGTCGCTGCCCATCTTTCGACGCAGGTTGGAAACTCACCTCTTTAAGAACTACTACCCTGTTACTTGCTCTTAGCACTTACTGTATTCACTCATTTAAAAAAAAATCTCTTTCTTGCACTTTTACTTTAGCACTGGTGTTGCTCTTAGATGCTTGTTTAGACGCGCTTATGACCTCTGATGACTAGTAGTTCTCCTGATTTCCTACGTTAAATGATGCACTTATTGTAAGTCGCTTTGGATAAAAGCGTCGGCTAAATGACTGTAATGTAATGTAATGTATTAATTGGAATTAGACACCTTGTGTCATTAGTTAACAATTTTGATGACCAATGCACTGAACGATATGTGGTCACACTTTTGAGAACATTAGATGTTTGGCTGTGTAGATTATTAGGTACTTAGCTGTACATTTCACCACCACCAGTGGTAGGAATGATTATTAGATTATTGTGAGTCACACATTTAGGAGAGGAGAGCTTGGGAGCAATACAGCAGGGTAGGTAGACGGTCTCAGTGTTATAGACCAAGCTATCAGTCTGATAATGTATGAGAAATTCCCTGACTAAACATGTTAAATAAACTAGCTGACTCCACATCCGCACCAGATTTAAACATAGCAGGCTCTCACAGTGTCAGACCTGCAACCTGCTGAATGATAAGTCCCAGTGTCAGGTGCTACCCAAAAGGGCAGCACAGTCCCCAGTAGGGTGGATGCCGTCCTCTTTCAGCAGTTAAGGGCGACCCCAGAAAGAAGGCCAGTTATCAACAAAGCTGAGTCCTTGCTCATTACAGTAACGAGCCAGCCGGCAGTTCACTGAGGTGAGCCTACTGTACATCTCATCATCACCCCTCATGGTTAAGGGACCAGAGATAATTAATCGATGCCACCACATCTTTCTGGCCAACTCAAGTGTCCTGACTAGGTGAGGTTTTGTGAGCTCTGATTGCTTCATCCTAGCTTTATTGGTGCCAGCCGACATTGTCGACAGCCATGCCAACATGCACCCTGGCTCTGCCAACTGACGGAAGCTAAGCAGGTGTGGGCTTGGCTAGTACTTGGATGTGAGACCTCCCGGGAAAACTGAGTTACTGCCGGAAGTGGTGTTGGTGGACCAGTAGGGGGCAGTCTTCCTTCTGGTCCTAATAACAACAACAAATATCAAATCCCAGTGATGGGGACACTGTGCTGTAGGAGATGCCGTCCTTCAGATGAAAAATTAAACCGAGGTCCTGACTCACTGTGGTCGTTAAAGATCCCATGGCACTTATCACAAAGAGTAGGGGGTTCCCCAGTGACCCGGCAAAATTCCCAACCCGGCTCTCTCCATCTGGACACCTGATCATCCCCCGTGTAATTGGCTCAATGATTCCTCCCTCTCCACCTCAAGCTGATGTGTGGTGAGCGTTCTGGCGCAAAATGGCTGCCGTGCATCACCCAGTGGTGGTGCTGGACATTGGTGGTGGCTGAGGTTAGTTACCCCCTTCACTGTGAAGCGCTTTGGGTGTCTAGAGAAGCGCTATATAAATGTTACTATTATTATTATTATTATTATGAATAACAATGTTGCTGAAAGTAGTGGTGCTGTCAATCAAATCGACTGCACACCCCTTGTTAAATCCCAGCCCAGCGGTCTGTTTCTTTCGGAAATGCGTCACATCACGGAAGCTAGTGGGGCCCTACATGCTGTTTCATGTGGTCTTTAAGTTTACAGCTGCTGTGAAAACAACAGTCCTTGTTTATAAAAAAAAACAACAACAACAAAAAAGCTGCCCAACAACTTAATTTAAAATACTTTTTGATATGAAAGAAAAACATTTCAGAGGTCGTTCATCAGCACCATTTTTTCCCCCAAATCCGATAAACGTTTAATTCTTGGAAAGCTTTTTCTTTCAATCCAGCATCTTTGGATGTTTTGCATACACTGTATGATGAAATATTGACTAATAAAGTTATTTCATGGCCAGGAACAATCCGTTCTCGGTGTGGGAAGATGGCGGCACGAATTCACGTTTGCGGCGGCCTCACCCAGTACCGTGCATGCAGTGTCTTTGTCCACGTCTTGAGTCCAATTTTGTCTTCATTTGATGGCTGGGAGAGCTGGCGCTGGATCAGCTGGGAGAGCTTGGTCTGCTGCATCCTGTGGGCTCAGGGACCACGGCCCTGCCTGGAGCTGTGCCCAAACAGGAAACACCGAGGGCGGTCTGACAGGACACGGAAGCGGGTCAGGCTAAGCTAACTTCTAGACCAAGTACACTGGCAGTTCCAACAACACTGAGGGCGGTCTGGTGGCGGCCTCGCCTAGCCTTGATTGTGTTTTTAGTGCCGTCGTGTGGAGTTCGGGGAGGTGTGTCGAAGGTGTCTGGCTGGGAGAGCTGGCATTGGATCGGCTGAGGGAGCCTGGTCTGCTGCATCCTGTGGGCCCAAGGACCTGGCAACCAATACATGCAACAGCCTGGGATGTTCAGCCCAGGGCAGCATGCCCCTCCACCATACCCAGGGCAGGGTCAGCCTGCACATGTGCAGCCTACTAGTCCCCTATTTGTGGCTCCATCACCTAAGACCCAGAGGGTGCTCCACTCCGAAGCCTGCCTGGAGTACGTCAAGGGTTTGAATGCAGATTCTAACACTGTCAGCAAGTGGGACCAAACACTCAAAATGCAAACATGAGATGTCCACCTGACCAAAGAGCAGGAGAGCCGGCTGCCAACCCACTAGCTGCAGAGTAGAGGAGCCCACATGGCCATGATGCTGCGAGGTGCTGGCAACATCCGCCAGATGTACAACCTGCAGAAAACTCAAACCACTTGTTGTCAGTGTTCTCACGAAATGGACGTGAGGATACCAGGTCCTAGAAGCAGTATTTTAAAGTGGGTCAAACATGGATTTTATATTTATCAGCAGAATAAGCTCGGTGTTTTTTTTCTCTTCATTTTTTAAAACTTAAATGTTACATTTCTGTACAAAAGAAATGTCTGTACATGAACACTGCCAAAATAAATTTGCTGAACAAGGAAAAAAAGAGGAGCACAGCCCTGACCAGAGCTGCCCCGAAGAGGAGACACCGAGGGCAGCCTGAAAGGACGTAGAAGCGGGGCAGGCTAAGCTAACTGCTAGCCCATGCAGACCGGCAGCTCCGGCAGTCCTCCTGGCTGGCCTTCACTCTCCTGGACAGTGATGTTTTTTTAGTTTGGATATGTGTGTTAGTGTGAGTATGTGTGTTAGTGTGGATATGTGTGTTAGTTTGGGTATGTGTGTTAGTGTGGATATATGTGTTAGTGTGGATATGTGTGTTAGTGTGGATATGTGTGTTAGTGTGGGTATGTGTGTTAGTGTGGATATGTGTGTTAGTTTGGGTATGTGTGTTAGTGTGGATATGTGTGTTAGTGTGGGTATGTGTGTTAGTGTGGATATGTGTGTTAGTTTGGGTATGTGTGTTAGTGTGGATATGTGTGTTAGTGTGGGTATGTGTGTTAGTGTGGATATGTGTGTTAGTTTGGATATGTGTGTTAGTGTGGATATGTGTTTTAGTGTGGATATGTGTGTTGTTGTAGTTTTGGGGTGTGTTTGTGTTTTTGTGCTGCACTGCTGTCTCATTTGATGTGTGCAAGTGTGTGAAATGAGACGGCGAGTGAGGTGTGTGTGTGATTGCTGAGAGTGGGTTTCTAAGCGCTGCTTCTCTCCTGCTGACCTTCAGAAGTGTTCACAGTGTCAGGACGGCCTGGCCCACAGCGCACACCAGCTGCACACCCTCACAACCACACTCCCACCGCCACAGCTGCACAACCCGGGGGAGGAGGAGGAGGAGGAGGACCGGCTGCTTCAGGTGATACCTCTGTGTGTTTGTGTGTGTGTTCATTCACGTCAAACTCATTTATTGTCTTTCACACGCTAATTTAAATGTCGTTACACGGTGCTCATATCAAATGCAAATAAACTACAAAACAAATCCACTCACTAGATTCAGAGTGGTTGTGCACTGGACTAGCAAGACTAACAAGACTGTGGATAACAAATCACATATTACAGCCATACCAGTAATAATAATAATAACAATAATATTAACACTAATAATGATAATAATAATTGTTATTATTATTATATGTAGTGATAGGAGCCCTGGGACTTGTAAAAAAAGGGATGGAGAAATACACCCAACGGGTCCCACCGGGTAACATCAGAACACAAGATCTACAGCAGATGGCACCACGTGGAACATCTCATATCCTAAGAAAGGCACCATCCATCAAGTAGACTTCTACCTCATTCTAACCCGAGGCCCATCGAAAGGACCCGCCTGCTTATTATGCTGTATTATGGCACGAAGTTAAAGCCAATTTGTATACCAATAATAACAATAATAACAATAGTAATAATAATAATATTAGCATAAAAGTAATATTAACAATAATAGTAATAATAATGATAATAATAGTAGTGATAATAATAATACATTTTATTTGCGGGTGTCTGTCAGAGCACCCTTCCAGACCGCAGTAAAAACAAGCGGCACCGTATCACACAGCGTCACATGGAAGCACAGCAGGTAGACAATGAAAAGTTAACACAACACATAAGTATGACTCATCCTCTGCACAAAGCTCAGGGCAGCGTGGAGCGGACTCAATACGCCGGTTTGAAAGGGTGCGTTTTCAGATGGGATGTGAAGGCTGAAAGCGAGCCCATGTTGTGAAGGTCTTGTGGGAGAGAGCTCCACAGGCGGGGGGCAGGATGACTGAGGGCTCTAGACCCCATGGTAGTCAAGTGGGCCGATGGTGTCGTGAGTTGGAGAGCACAAGAGGATCTGAGAGTGCAGGAGGGCGTGTAGACATGAAGGAGTCCAGAAAGATATGAAGGAGCGAGGTTATTAAGGGCCTAAAGGTGAGGCTGTATGAATGGTAGACGAAGGAGCTGGGTTATTAAGGGCCTAAAGGTGAGGATGTATGAATGGTAGACGTGAAGGAGCGAGGTTATTAAGGGCCTAAAGGTGAGGCTGTATGGATGGCAGACGAAGGAGCTGGGTTATTAAGGGCCTAAAGGTGAGGCTGTATGGATGGCAGATGAAGGAGCGAGGTTATTAAGGGCCTAAAGGTGAGGATGTATGAATGGCAGACGAAGGAGCGAGGTTATTAAGGGCCTAAAGGTGAGGATGTATGAATGGCAGATGAAGGAGCGAGGTTATTAAGGGCCTAAAGGTGAGGATGTATGAATGGTAGACGAAGGAGCTAGGTTATTAAGGGCCTAAAGGTGAGGATGTATGGATGGTAGACGAAGGAGCTAGGTTATTAAGGGCCTAAAGGTGAGGATGTATGAATGGCAGATGAAGGAGCGAGGTTATTAAGGGGGCCTAAAGGTGAGGATGTATGAATGGCAGACGAAGGAGCTAGGTTATTAAGGGCCTAATGGTGAGGATGTATGAATGGCAGACGTGAAGGAGCGAGGTTATTAAGGGCCTAAAGGTGAGGCTGTATGAATGGCAGATGAAGGAGCGAGGTTATTAAGGGGGCCTAAAGGTGAGGATGTATGAATGGCAGACGAAGGAGCGAGGTTATTAAGGGCCTAAAGGTGAGGCTGTATGAATGGCAGATGAAGGAGCTAGGTTATTAAGGGCCTAAAGGTGAGGATGTATGAATGGCAGACGAAGGAGCGAGGTTATTAAGGGGGCCTAAAGGTGAGGCTGTATGAATGGCAGATGAAGGAGCGAGGTTATTAAGGGCCTAAAGGTGAGGATGTATGAATGGTAGACGAAGGAGCGAGGTTATTAAGGGCCTAAAGGTGAGGATGTATGGATGGCAGACGAAGGAGCTGGGTTATTAAGGGCCTAAAGGTGAGGCTGTATGGATGGCAGATGAAGGAGCGAGGTTATTAAGGGCCTAAACGTGAGGATGTATGAATGGCTGACGTGAAGGAGCGAGGTTATTAAGGGCCTAAAGGTGAGGATGTATGGATGGTAGACGAAGGAGCTAGGTTATTAAGGGCCTAAAGGTGAGGATGTATGAATGGCAGATGAAGGAGCGAGGTTATTAAGGGCCTAAAGGTGAGGATGTATGAATGGCTGACGTGAAGGAGCGAGGTTATTAAGGGCCTAAAGGTGAGGATGTATGGATGGTAGACGAAGGAGCTAGGTTATTAAGGGCCTAAAGGTGAGGATGTATGAATGGCAGATGAAGGAGCGAGGTTATTAAGGGGGCCTAAAGGTGAGGATGTATGAATGGCAGACGAAGGAGCTAGGTTATTAAGGGCCTAATGGTGAGGATGTATGAATGGCAGACGTGAAGGAGCGAGGTTATTAAGGGCCTAAAGGTGAGGCTGTATGAATGGCAGATGAAGGAGCGAGGTTATTAAGGGGGCCTAAAGGTGAGGATGTATGAATGGCAGACGAAGGAGCGAGGTTATTAAGGGCCTAAAGGTGAGGCTGTATGAATGGCAGATGAAGGAGCTAGGTTATTAAGGGCCTAAAGGTGAGGATGTATGAATGGCAGACGAAGGAGCGAGGTTATTAAGGGGGCCTAAAGGTGAGGCTGTATGAATGGCAGATGAAGGAGCGAGGTTATTAAGGGCCTAAAGGTGAGGATGTATGAATGGTAGACGAAGGAGCGAGGTTATTAAGGGCCTAAAGGTGAGGATGTATGGATGGCAGACGAAGGAGCTGGGTTATTAAGGGCCTAAAGGTGAGGCTGTATGGATGGCAGATGAAGGAGCGAGGTTATTAAGGGCCTAAAGGTGAGGATGTATGAATGGCTGACGTGAAGGAGCGAGGTTATTAAGGGCCTAAAGGTGAGGATGTATGGATGGTAGACGAAGGAGCTAGGTTATTAAGGGCCTAAAGGTGAGGATGTATGAATGGCAGATGAAGGAGTGAGGTTATTAAGGGGGCCTAAAGGTGAGGATGTATGAATGGCAGACGAAGGAGCTAGGTTATTAAGGGCCTAATGGTGAGGATGTATGAATGGCAGACGTGAAGGAGCGAGGTTATTAAGGGCCTAAAGGTGAGGCTGTATGAATGGCAGATGAAGGAGCGAGGTTATTAAGGGGGCCTAAAGGTGAGGATGTATGAATGGCAGACGAAGGAGCGAGGTTATTAAGGGCCTAAAGGTGAGGCTGTATGAATGGCAGATGAAGGAGCTAGGTTATTAAGGGCCTAAAGGTGAGGATGTATGAATGGCAGACGAAGGAGCGAGGTTATTAAGGGGGCCTAAAGGTGAGGCTGTATGAATGGCAGATGAAGGAGCGAGGTTATTAAGGGCCTAAAGGTGAGGATGTATGAATGGTAGACGAAGGAGCGAGGTTATTAAGGGCCTAAAGGTGAGGATGTATGGATGGTAGACGAAGGAGCTAGGTTATTAAGGGCCTAAAGGTGAGGATGTATGAATGGCAGACGAAGGAGCGAGGTTATTAAGGGCCTAAAGGTGAGGCTGTATGAATGGCAGATGAAGGAGCGAGGTTATTAAGGGCCTAAAGGTGAGGATGTATGAATGGCAGATGAAGGAGCGAGGTTATTAAGGGGGCCTAAAGGTGAGGATGTATGAATGGCAGACGTGAAGGAGCGAGGTTATTAAGGGCCTAAAGGTGAGGATGTATGAATGGCAGATGAAGGAGCGAGGTTATTAAGGGCCTAATGGTGAGGATGTATGAATGGCAGACGAAGGAGCGAGGTTATTAAGGGCCTAAAGGTGAGGATGTATGAATGGCAGATGAAGGAGCGAGGTTATTAAGGGCCTAAAGGTGAGGATGTATGAATGGCAGACGAAGGAGCGAGGTTATTAAGGGCCTAAAGGTGAGGATGTATGAATGGCAGACGAAGGAGCGAGGTTATTAAGGGCCTAAAGGTGAGGATGTATGAATGGCAGATGAAGGAGCGAGGTTATTAAGGGCCTAAAGGTGAGGATGTATGAATGGCAGATGAAGGAGCGAGGTTATTAAGGGCCTAAAGGTGAGGATGTATGAATGGTAGATGAAGGAGCGAGGTTATTAAGGGCCTAAAGGTGAGGATGTATGAATGGCAGAAGAAGGAGCGAGGTTATTAAGGGCCTAAAGGTGAGGATGTATGAATGGCAGATGAAGGAGCGAGGTTATTAAGGGGGCCTAAAGGTGAGGATGTATGAATGGCAGACGAAGGAGCTAGGTTATTAAGGGCCTAATGGTGAGGATGTATGAATGGCAGACGTGAAGGAGCGAGGTTATTAAGGGCCTAAAGGTGAGGATGTATGAATGGCAGATGAAGGAGCTAGGTTATTAAGGGCCTAAAGGTGAGGATGTATGAATGGCAGATGAAGGAGCGAGGTTATTAAGGGGGCCTAATGGTGAGGATGTATGAATGGCAGATGAAGGAGCTAGGTTATTAAGGGCCTAAAGGTGAGGATGTATGAATGGCAGATGAAGGAGCGAGGTTATTAAGGGGGCCTAAAGGTGAGGATGTATGAATGGCAGACGTGAAGGAGCGAGGTTATTAAGGGCCTAAAGGTGAGGATGTATGAATGGCAGATGAAGGAGCGAGGTTATTAAGGGCCTAAAGGTGAGGATGTATGAATGGCAGATGAAGGAGCGAGGTTATTAAGGGCCTAAAGGTGAGGATGTATGAATGGCAGAAGAAGGAGCGAGGTTATTAAGGGCCTAAAGGTGAGGATGTATGAATGGCAGATGAAGGAGCGAGGTTATTAAGGGCCTAAAGGTGAGGATGTATGAATGGCAGACGAAGGAGCGAGGTTATTAAGGGCCTAAAGGTGAGGATGTATGAATGGCAGATGAAGGAGCGAGGTTATTAAGGGCCTAAAGGTGAGGCTGTATGAATGGCAGACGAAGGAGCTGGGTTATTAAGGGCCTAAAGGTGAGGCTGTATGAATGGCAGATGAAGGAGCTAGGTTATTAAGGGCCTAAAGGTGAGGATGTATGAATGGCAGATGAAGGAGCGAGGTTATTAAGGGCCTAAAGGTGAGGATGTATGAATGGCAGATGAAGGAGCGAGGTTATTAAGGGCCTAAAGGTGAGGATGTATGAATGGCAGATGAAGGAGCTAGGTTATTAAGGGCCTAAAGGTGAGGATGTATGGATGGCAGATGAAGGAGCTAGGTTATTAAGGGCCTAAAGGTGAGGCTGTATGAATGGCAGATGAAGGAGCTAGGTTATTAAGGGCCTAAAGGTGAGGATGTATGGATGGCAGATGAAGGAGCTAGGTTATTAAGGGCCTAAAGGTGAGGCTGTATGAATGGCAGATGAAGGAGCTAGGGTATTAAGGGCCTAATGGTGAGGATGTATGAATGGCAGACGTGAAGGAGCGAGGTTATTAAGGGCCTAAAGGTGAGGATGTATGAATGGCAGATGAAGGAGCTGGGTTATTAAGGGCCTAAAGGTGAGGATGTATGAATGGCAGATGAAGGAGCGAGGTTATTAAGGGCCTAAAGGTGAGGCTGTATGAATGGCAGATGAAGGAGCGAGGTTATTAAGGGCCTAAAGGTGAGGATGTATGAATGGCAGATGAAGGAGCTAGGTTATTAAGGGGGCCTAAAGGTGAGGATGTATGAATGGCAGATGAAGGAGCGAGGTTATTAAGGGCCTAAAGGTGAGGATGTATGAATGGCAGATGAAGGAGCGAGGTTATTAAGGGCCTAAAGGTGAGGCTGTATGAATGGCAGATGAAGGAGCGAGGTTATTAAGGGGGCCTAAAGGTGAGGATGTATGAATGGCAGATCAAGGAGCGAGGTTATTAAGGGGGCCTAAAGGTGAGGATGTATGAATGGCAGACGAAGGAGTGAGGTTATTAAGGGGGCCTAAAGGTGAGGATGTATGAATGGCAGACTCCACAGGATGAAGAGAGTTGTGTTGACTCGTGTGGGATGTATCTGGCATAAAATTCCGAGATGAACACAGATAGCATAGACAATCACAAAATGGAGTGAAAGACAGGGCGGCGCGGTGGTTAGCGCGGTCGCCTCACAGCGTAAGGTCCTGGGTTCGAGCCCCGGGGTAGTCCAACCTTGGGGGGGTCGTCCCGGGTCATCCTCTGTGTGGAGTTTGCATGTTCTCCCCGTGTCTGTGTAGGTTTCCTCCCACAGTCCAAAGACCTGTAGGTCAGGTGACTCGGCCGTACTAAATTGTCCCTAGGTGTGAATGTGTGTGTGTGTGTGTGTGATGGACTGGCGGCCTGTCCAGGGTGTCTCCCCGCCTGCCGCCCAGTGACTGCTGGGACAGGCTCCAGCATCGCCACCACCCTGAGAGCAGGATAGGCAGTTCAGATCATGGATGGATGGATGGATGGATGGATGGATGGGTGGATGGATGGAGGGGTGGATGGATGGATGGGTGGATGGGTGGAGTGAAAGACAGCAGGCAAGTACCAGTAATCAGATGGCAGCATAACAGCAGTATTAACACAAAGGTCATAACCCTGGCATGCATGTTTCTGTCTCAGAGGGAGATAGCTGCCAGGTGATACAGTGGGCTAGCCTTCATGGCATAACGGGATAATTCACAACCACATTTTTTTGGGGGGGGTATTTTTCCCCCTTTTTCTCCCCAATTCTACTTGGCCAATTACCCCACTCTTCCGAGCCGTCCCGGTCTCTGCTCCACCCCCTCTGCTGATCCGGGGAGGGCTGCAGACTACCACATGCCTCCTCCCATACATGTGGAGTCACCAGCCGCTACTTTTCACCTGACAGTGAGGAGTTTCCCCAGGGGGATGTAGGCGCCCTGACCGACCAGAGGAGGCGCTAGTGCGGCGACCAGGACACATAGCCACATCCGGCTTTCCAGCCGCAGACACGGCCAATTGTGTCTGTAGGGACGCCCGACCAAGCCGGAGGTAACACGGGGACTCGAACCGGCGAGCCCCGTATTGGTAGGCAGCAGAGTAGACCGGCTCGCCACCAGGACGCCCAGCAAGGACACATGTTTAATGAATTACTTGTTGATCCAGCTAAGCCGCGTGATATATGCTGCACCCCCGCTCAGCCGGGTATGAGTTAGTCTATGGACGCACAATAGGACGAAGCAAGAGCGAAACAACACAAGGAAACAGGACTGTGCACGTGAGAGTAAAACCCCCCTGGGGCTTATAAAGCGCTTATAAAGTGCTTATGAAGGTACCTCACCTAAACAATCACTGGCATAACGTGGTAATTCACAGCCACCTTGAATGATGCTGAGACGTGAGGGTTTGTCCGGTTGATGAAAGGCCAAACACGCCGGGAGCCATGACGAGTCCTATCAGCACACGAGTGGAGAGGAAGCCTGGTCTTTGTTCTCCTAACCCACACCTTCAATTGGCACAAAACACCCAAACTAATTAGGCAGCTAGTCGTTAACCGCTCAAGTTGCCCCTACGCTGGTCTGTTCTTCACCACGTAGTTCTCCACCTCTGTTATGACCTTCACCGCCACCCCACCCCCATCCATCTCCCACTAACCCCATCCCGCACCCCGTCTTTTCACTCCCCGTCCCCTGCCCAGCCCCCACCCTCTGTCCCGTCAAAGCCTTTAAATCTGCCTGGTCACAGGGAGGAAGGAGGGAGGTAGAGGAGGGGTTATAAAGCCTGTGCAGGGCAGTTTGACAATTCACTTGTGTGTGTGTGTGTCTGTGTGCGTGTGCGGGTGTGTGTGTGTGTGTGTGTGCGCGCGCGTGTGTGCGTGTGTGTATGTTATGCAGGAGAAGGAGGTCTCTTTGGAGCTTTTCGCCAGTGGGCTGAGGGAACTAGCCACCATGAAGACGGAGCTGTCCCGGTGTGTGACGGACCAGGACACGGTGCTGCTGGAGCAGCAGCTGGAGCAGCTCCACTGCCAGCGGGAGGCGCTCTGTGTGAAGGTGAGCCACACAGAGTTAGTTCTGCTGTAGACCGGTGCGGACTGAGGGATGGGGAGGGGGGGGGAAAGTTGCTGCCGGTGGTGTCTTTACCGTGACCAGCAGCAACAGGGAACTCCTTGACCACTGGGCTCAACACACACACACACAGACACACACACACACACACACACACACACACACAGAGACGTATCCGATAAGACAGGAAAGCTAGCCTATGCTAAGTCCAGGAGGGGAAGTTCAGGCGTGGGGGGTCCGTGTGACTGTGGCGGCTCGGGAATGTCTGGCCGCCCCCACAAGACTGATGTGATAACTGAGCTGATAGCATTTGGTTGGCATTTCCACTTCCACGTACACAAGTTGCAGGGCGTGTGTGAGCTGGACCCGTTTTGTGTTGGACTTTGTCGTCCAGTGGGATGACGCCGAACCGCCTGCTTGCTGTAGAAGTCTGCAGAAAACCTGCAGCCCTTTGTCGCTCGTTCAGATGGTCTGAGACGGACGTGGTGGCCGGCAGCTGATCGCCATCATGACTAGTGTTTGACACTTGTGTTGTCCACACATTGTGTACACTGCCCTTGTCTGAAGGCTCGTTATGCGCCGCCTTCATTAAACCCCTGAAGGGATTCTGCAGCAGGATTATTGGTGAAAGTACCTCCCTGCATGTGAGCTGAAATTCCCCTCGCCGTCGCCCCATTTAAATCCTGCGGCTTTAGGCACAAATCATCACTTGTTGCCGGGGAACCGGTGGTTTCATGTGTCTAAGCTAGCTGTGCGCCGGCCTTGTGATCATTTGTTCACATGATGAAGGAGGCCCTCGGTTTAATAGACTGCCTCCACCTGCTGCTGTCGGACCGCGGTGGCTGAGATGAAGGTCAGAATGACAGGCCATGTGCTGACCTCCTGCTTAGGTTAGTGGGAGTGCAGTGTCGGAGGGGGGGATGGCAGGGCAGTAACATAAGGTCTTGATAAATACCTGCATGGCGTCGAGGAGAATGAACTTGTACGGGTGTGAAACTGGTTGAGTGATGCGTTCTCCTTTGGAAAAAGTGGACTGACGAAGCGCGGTGTAATAAGTGACTGTCCTGTGGTGGCGGGGGGGGGGGTGGTGGTGAGAAGATTCCCCTCTGCTCCTTCACAGCACGGTAGGCATCGGCAGGGGTCGGAGGAGCTTCCTCTTGCTGGGTTAACAGGTTGCCAGTGGGGCGGCCGCTGAAGTTGGCCCCAGGAACAGATGGCCTGGCTAGGCTAAGGGGCTTCAGGGGACACGCTCTTTTGTTTTGGTTTGTTTTGGGGGTGGGGGGGGGCACAAGTCTTCAGAGGATGTCAGAAGCTCACAATAGAGCCAACATACCCCAGAGTCCCTGGCAGGGTTTTACTCAAAACAAACTAGGGCAAATGAACAACACAAAACAGTGGAATATAGCCGCACTTAACGAGCCTGGTCAGCTCATCAGGCTCGTTGGCCTAAAGAATGGACCAGCCCCTGAACAGCTGGATGGATGTTAGGAGGACATTAAGCTCTGAGGGTGGTTCCTGGCTCACACGGAGGCGGAGGTGGCACCATCCTGATCATGCCCACACGTGCATGTGTGCCGGGCCTTCAGCTGGCTCGAACGCCGTCTTTCACAAGCAGCGTATTTTAAGAGTTCTGACCATGCTATGATTGAAGGAAATGACAAGTAAGATAAAGGTGCCCTGTTCAACATTAAAGTACACACAACATAAATGCTAGGGTGTTAATTTACACACTTAACAGCGAAGTTGTTTAAGATTAAATCAAATATACCATAAGCTGCTGTTTTCATTTAGAGTTCCCAGGAGTCCTCTTGCAGTGTGGCTGAACATAAACACACCATACGAGACTTTGCTTTAAGTTACACTTTCCACAACCGGAAACCTCTGGGAAACTGCTGCTCTTTTTCCCTCTTCGGCAGTTTTGGCGGCGCCTTTCCAGGTGCGCTGTGCTGATTGCGAGACAGCGCCACCACATCGGCCGTGGCGTAATGCCGCAACTGCAGTTAAAATGACAACTCCGCCGCGTGCAGCGCTCATTAGAAAATAGTGTTTTTCATTAAGACCCCCGTTGAGAGCTGGAGGTGAGACGGCTGCCTCGTAATTCTCTATGCAAGGAAAACCCCGCTGGCTCTTCTCTGCACAGCCGTGATAAGGAGGACCGCTGGTTTGAACGGGGAGTCTAAGAGGCCATCTGTGTGAAGCGGGAACAACCATATCTGAACCGGGGGGGGGGGGGTGGGAGCGCTAAGAGTACATCTGTCACCATTTTACAATGCCGTGATTGCAAACATTCCCCAATCCTCTGTGAACAGTACATATGGCCATCAAAACTGTAGTGTAATGGCACACCCATATTTGCATATGATCATTGGTTTGAGTCATTATGCCACTGTATTGTTTATAAGGGTGGGGGTACCTGCAGTCACTGTATTGTTTATAAGGGTGGGGTACCTGCAGCCACTGTATTGTTTATAAGGGTGGGGACACCTGCAGTCACTGTATTGTTTATAAGGGTGGGGGTACCTGCAGTCACTGTGTTGTTTATAAGGGTGGGGACACCTGCAGTCACTGTGTTGTTTATAAGGGTGGGGGTACCTGCAGTCACTGTATTGTTTATAAGGGTGGGGACACCTGCAGTCAGTTGAGACTTAAGAGGTCACTTAGATGATGATGAAACATTTGTCTTTATAAGTGTTGTGTCCAGATGATTCAACTTCCTCTGATCCTCTGCAAAACAGACACCTGACATTTACCAGAACAGCTGGACTCTTAGGGCCCAGGCACACCACGTGGTGTGCCTGGGCCCTAAGACCAGCGGTGACAAAGGCCGACTGTTGCACCACCTCACGTCGTCTGCCGGCTGGGCCAAAAAGTAGCACTTGAACACACCGCAAAGACTACCGCCGTATGTTCTGCACTGATTCACTAAACTGAACAGCCAAGCCGAGTGATCTCTCTCACCGACGGGCTCGGCCTGGTGTGTCAGGGCCCTTAGGGTTTCTGTTAATTTAGGGACTCACTCGTCCAATTGATATTTCACTTGATTAAACCATTGCTTTAACTTCACCTTTCGTTTACTTTGATTTTTCTTGGGATTTGGCTTTAATCTGAAATGTGTGTCCTGTCTTGTCTCAAATTTGGTTTGTGAGACTTTGGAGGGAAAAAAAGTAGTACACGCACAGAAAGAGAAAACGAGACGAAAATGACTAAAATACATACCAGTTAGCACAGAATAGCTCACATGAATCTCATCGCAGCCTAGCAAAGTCTGTTCAGTCCTTGTTGTTTGCTAGAACTGGGTCCCAACATGCCAGGAAGGATCACAACAACTCACCCTGAACTCAGTCTGAAAAATGGTCATAGCAAAAGCCCAGAAACAGCAGTGGCTTAGCGTTGCCTTTTTACCAGTGCACTCTTCTAGCCCAGAGCCCTGGGCTTCAAGGGATTCAAGGCAGAAGGGCGTAGACTCAGTACCAACCTTGTATGTTGCTCACCAATAAGATCCATGAGCTCTATATATGAGATCTCCATGTGGTCTAGCCTATGCCATACTAGCTCAACCATCCATTGAAATCACTCTAAATACCAATAAATGTATACAGTACTTTTCAGGTTACTGCATTAGAAAATGTCCCCAATATTCATCATCATCATCATCATGAATATTTGCAATGTTTCCACCTTTGGTTTTTTGGACCAATGGACAGGATTGGTAGTACTGGAAATGCATTACTTGCAACACTACCCGGGACGCAATGGGTGTTTTTGTTTCGTAGCATTAAGACGATAACACGTATTCGTCTTTGTCTGCTGTATTTGCCAACCTTCCCAGGTGTCCTTGCGCAGGCAGGAGATTGCCGACTGTCTCAACGCCCGGACTGTCTTCAACGACAAGAACAAGGAGCTGTGTGACTGGCTGACTCAGATGGAGAACAAGGTGTGCCACAGGGGAGATCTTGGCATTGAGGAGATGGTGGAGAAGCTGAAGAAGGTAAGAGAACAGTATGGTGAACGATGATCGCTTCTTATCAGTTTAAGTTTAGGCTCCGCTTCGTGTCAGAAGATGGCTTCGTGAGTTCACATTTGCGGCGGCCTCACCCAGTATCATCCGTGCAGTGTCTTTGTCCACGTCTACGTCTAAGTTTTGTCTTCGTTTGATGGCTGGGAGAGCTGGCTGGATCGGCTGGGAGAGCGGGGCAGGCTAGGGGCAGGCTAGGGGCAGGCTAGGGGCAGGCTAGGGGCAGGCTAAGCTAACTGCTAGCCCATGCAGACGGGCAGTTCCGATAACACTGAGGGCGGTCTGGCGACGGCCTCACCTGGCGTTGACTGTGGTGTTTTTGATGTTGTCGTGAGGAGTGCGGGGAGGTGTGTTGAGGGGGTCTGGCATGGAGAGCTGGTGCTGGATCGGCTGGGAGAACTTGGTCTGCTTCTTCCGGTGGTCCCAGGGACCACGGCCCTGCCTGGAGCTGTGCCTGAGGAGGAAACACCAAGGGCGGTCTCACAGGACGCGGAAGCGGGGCAGGCTAAGCTAACTGCTAGCCCATGCAGACCGGCGGTTACGACAGTCATCCTGGCTGGCGTTCGTTCCCTTGGACAGTGATTTTTTTGTTGTTGTTTAGTTTGGATATATGTGTGTTAGTTTGGATATGTGTGTTAGTTTGGATATGTGTGTTAGTTTGGATATATGTGTGTTAGTTTGGATATGTGTGTTAGTTTGGATATGTGTGTTAGTTTGGATATATGTGTTAGTTTGGATATATGTGTTAGTGTGGATATATGTGTTAGTGTGGATATATGTGTTAGTTTGGATATGTGTGTTAGTTTGGATATATGTGTTAGTTTGGATATGTGTGTTAGTTTGGATATGTGTGTTCTTGTAGTTCCTGATCTCTGATGTTCCCTGATGTTTGCCTGATTGCAGAGTATTCTTACCCCCCCCCAAAATAACCATATAATTATGATTTTTATGCTAATTTTAAATGAGGCGAATATCCCAAACGTTTACTCGTGTCCTGCCTCAGTAATTACCACCACAGAAGTCTGTGTGTATCTTCACATCTCTCCTGTGTTAGTATTGCAGAAGGTGTTACAGCAAGATGGTTGTGTGGCGTTCTGCAGCCTCCCTTTGCTCATGCTGAGCAGTTGTCGTGTTACTGACAGGAAGCTGTGTGTATTTTACCATCTCATCCTGAATCATGCATATTTGGCACACAACTAATAACCGGTTTGGACTCTGCATGATCACTGTCGTTGCCTGTGGGACGACTCGAGCAAAGTGGGGCTGTTCGACAGCAGCCGTCATGATGTGGAGGGCTATTTTCATTTAAGCCTCTCAGTAGTCAGCAAAAAAAAGCAATCTTCTGAAAGAACCAGAAGCAAGTCAGTGCTGCTGGACTTGAATGATATGAAAATGAGAAAGTCAAGAGCAAGAGCTTCCTCCATATACTACAGTGGAGTAAGACTGTCTGGTGTGAACAAGGATCCCCGGCTTTGTGTTTTCCTGGGCATGTACCAAACTGAACACTTATTAATCTTCCTATATGATCTTGTGTTGCAGGTCCGGGCAATTATTCAGTATTATTGTTTATCGTCTTTCAGTGGTGTCGTGTCGGGAAGACCGTCAGATATTGGCATACCGTCATACACAGTGTTGTTGTCTAAATCAATGACAGAGAATCTGTTACCTGAAATGTGTCATGGAAAAGGCCTGAAATGTTTTGTTTTTTATGATTAATATATTTTATACACACAAGTATTGCAGTTACAAATAACATGGACATTAACTCAGGGCGGGACGCAGCCGTTCTCGTCAACCACGTCACGTGACTCCTCTCCATAAGTATTTTTTGATCAGGCCTGAAATGTTTGAGGGAAGGGAGTATTATTTGGAAACTAGCTTTGATTTGATATTATACAAAGTTGGGGTGTAGCGTGTAGACCGCCACTAAGGTACCGTGTTGTAACTCCCACAGGACTGCATGGAGGAGATCGGCTTGTTCAGCGAGGAAAAGAGCCGCCTGACCCAGCTGGGAGAGCAGCTTCTACAAGCCAGCGACCGGGCCGAACAAACCCGGCTGCAAGACACGCTGCAAGAGCTCAACCAGCGCTGGCACAACCTGTCCCACCACATGGCAGCCAGGTGAGGGGTGCTGCGGTTCAGAGTCGCGCTGCGTCTTCAAATGGGACGGCTGATGGTCCACCGGGCCCATATGTGGCCCTTCTATTCACAACCTGTCCCACCACATGGGAGCCAGGTGAGTGGTGCTGTGGTTCAGAGTCGCGCTGCGTCTTCAAATGGGACGGCTGATGGTCCACGGGGCCCATATGTGGCCCTTCTATTCCCAACCTGTCCCACCACATGGCAGCCAGGTGAGTGGTGCTGCGGTTCAGAGTCGCACTGCGTCTTCAAATGGGACGTCTGATGGTCCACTGGGCCCATATGTGGCCCTTCTATTCACAACCTGTCCCACCACATGGCAGCCAGGTGAGTGGTGCTGCGGTTCAGAGTCACGCTGCGTCTTCAAATGGGACGGCTGATGGTCCACCGGGCCCATATGTGGCCCTTCTATTCCCAACCTCCTGTTGCTCTGAGATGTTGCCCCATCAGCTCACCATGGGCAGTGAGGAGTTTCACCAGGGGGACGTAGCACGTGGGAGGATCACGCTATTCCCCCAGTTCCCCCTCCCCCTGTAAACAGGTGCCCCAACCGACCAGGGGTGGCGCTGGTGCAGCGACCAGGACACATACCCACATCCGGCTTCCCGCCCGCAGACACGGCCAATTGTGTCTGTAGGGACGCCCGACCAAGCCGGAGGTAACACGGGGATTCGAACCGGCGATCCCCGTGTCGGTAGGCAACGGGATAGACCGCCACGCTGCCCGGACGCCCCGCTATAGCATTTCCAAGGGTATCAGCGTGATGCTGAAGGTGTCTGCATCCCACCCACTGGGGTAACATCTGTAACCAGGATGGAGTAAATGTTCAAGTACAACATTCAGACAGCCTTTACTGTTGTTTGAGCTTGAAGATGGCGCCGTCTGTTGAACTTGAGTTGCCATGACACCCAGCAAGCAGCCATGTTTGAACGTCACTCTATGCCAAAAGTAAGTCACCTCCAATAAGTGTAGGGGACTGAGCTATCTGTGAACCAAAATGAGTAGTACAAACTGTCAAAGCGTTGGCATTAACTATTTATTTCACCCTGGCTAAACATTTTACCCCCACAGCGGGAAGGCCGAGACTCGGGGATCACAATAACACCTTTGACAAGGTTTTGCTGTTGGAAAACAGGTGAAACTAAAAGAGTCTACTCAGTAGAGTGCAGGCGAGTCTCCTGTCCTCCGGTGTTTGGACTCGGCAACGGATGACCCTTTTTTCATCTGCCGGGAGAAGGGAGAATACGGAGGCGCTGCCTGCGAAGGGTTCTCCGGCCTAGGGGAAACCCCAGCTGGGGAGTTAGCACTCGGGTGTGGGATAAAACAGGCTTTCCAAAGGTTTTGAATCCCCACAACCACGACAGGTGCTTGATCGTACCGTCATATCTTTGCACAAAAACTATGCTGGGAGGCCCAGTAGTGTGGGAGATAGGCAGTGGACACACACAAAAACCAGTGTGTCTGTCATTATCAGATGTTCGCGCAGCGCCCAAGTCGATTGAACAAGAAATATGGGGGGAGGGGGGGGGAGTTGTGAATATGCAGCACTCAAGTTAAAAAATCCACCTAGCAAACCCGTTTTGCCTGTCAGTCTGTGGATGCACAGCCTGCTACGAGATGGACCCTCGCAGAAATGCGACCAAGTCTAATGTGACCTTGCACTTCCCAAAAAGAAAAGGTTTGGGTAACCCTTTAGTATGGGGAACATAAAAACCCTTAATTACTAGTGAATTAGTAATGATCAAGATGTCACTTTAGTATGGGGAACATAAAAACCCTTAATTACTAGTGAATTAGTAATGATCAAGATGTCACTTTAGCATGGGGAACATATTCTGAGTAACAGAAACTTAATGTAGAGTAATTTAACACTATGAACACTTGTAGTGTTGTGTGTGTTGTTATGTAAGAACAGAGCATATTCATTAAGTGCTAGTAAGGGAGAATAACTCTTCTTGTGGTACTACCACCTTATAAAGGCCATACTAAGCAAAGCATATTGAGATGGTACTACTAATAAGCAATACTTCTGAGGTTATAGAGGGAAAACTCATAGTTAATGGCTTACTGGTTGTATAATAAGGCCATGCAGAATAAGGCATTAATGAGTACGTCATAATGACCAATTAAGAGCCAATATGTTGCTAATTTGCATGCTAATAAGCAGCTAATTAATGGTGACTACGTTCTCCATACTAAAGCGTTACCAAGGTTTGCTATACGACCATTGTGGTCTAACCCCGTCATTATTTTCATGACATGGTGAAGCTGGGTAACCCGGTTACGCTCGCAGGGGTGCGACTCACGTGTACGGTTGACTCCGATCAGGCAGCAACGAGAATATCCTCCCACCCCCTCCCTCCTCTGCTCCTCCGACTGCAGCCGAGAGAAAGTTGTTACTTCATGACTCCTGATCCTGTCACCGCCCGATCTGAGTCAACCCTAGACGGGAGTCACATACGCACGAGCGCAAACCCTTTACCCAGCGTTATTATATTATGCAAATACAGACAGAGGTCATTGTTTTTGGCTCATCCGGTGCTCCAGTGCAGAGATCAGCGGCGAATGATTTGCTGACTTGTGAATACGATCCGCTTCTCGTGTACTTTTAAGACCCATACCTGCATACCTGACGTTCTGACACTGTCGCTGCCCGATCTGAGTCCACCATAGATGTGGACGTAGCCTGGGCAGCAACAAGGTTGTGGATCACCGCAACCGCAACAGGTTCTTCATCATACACGCATAACTGTGCACAAATGATTTCAGGCTAATAGGCCAAGTAGTATGTGAGATTAGCCACACAAACACACACTCACACACTCTCTCTCTCTCTCTTACGTGACCACCTGTGATATCCCCTCCCAGGCTAGCCCCTGGCGGGGATAAATAGTTTTCTGATGTAATCCTGGTAATGGTCAGCTTCTGTGACCCCGTGTCAGGGTAGCGGGGTGACGAATAGAGGAGGTCACATGGGGGGCTGGAGGCCCCCATCAAAGTTTAGAGCTGAGAGAGAGAAGTGGAAGCACGCTGCCAGCAACATGCTAGGAAGTACAGTATTCACAGGTGATGGTTAAACAAATGGTTGTGTGTGTGTGTGTGTGTGCATGTCTGTCCTGCTCCTGACAGTGCACCAGCTTCAGACCGAAGCCTCGTCCATGTGGACATATCAGCGGGTCCTGGCCTGCGGTCCTGGCCTGCGGTCCTGGCCTGCAGTGGGCCGGTGCTGACTGCAGGCAGCGGTGATTGCGTGGTAGCAGTAGTGTTGTGTGTCCACCTGCTGTGTGGTGCTGTAGTCCCATTCTGCAGCCGTTGGAAATACATGGCTTCTTGTCATAAAGGTACATAATGCTGTGGCTAAAGCCACCATGATGAGGCGCTGTTGTGGCGGTGTCGTGGCTGACCTCCCGTCGACAGATGGAGAGGCCCGCGGGAGCGTTTGCAGTGGTGTTTCGGACTAAGCCATATGTCCCCGTCTCGCCTCTGATCCCCTTTTTGTCAGTCGGAGTAGGATGACCCTGGGATATGTGGGGGGGGTGCCGGGGGAGGCACGGTGGGGAACGGGGGGGGAGGCACAGTGGGGAATGGGGGGATCTGTGTGTGATGTCGGCTGTTTCTTGGCAAGTGTGTGTGTGTGTGTGTGCCAAAAGCCGTGGGGTTTGAATCCAGCGGCGTGTCCTGCTAGCTGTTTCTGCCCTCTTGCAAATGGCACATAGCTAACTGTGCTACAGTTCCCACACCTGTATGACGGCACCACACGACCTGGTAGCGCCCCACAAATGGTGGCCTAGCCGGGGTCAACACCCTAATGTCCATCCGTGGCTCTCGGCTGGCAGCTGGACAGGTGAGAGACACGCACAACGTGCCATCAGCCTTTTGAGCAACACCCACACCAGCGGGGCAAGAGGAACTGAGATCCCTCCTTCTTTGCTCCGGCTCCTCACCCACACACATGGCTAGTGGTGTCTGTAGGGAGTCCTGACCAAGCCAGAGGTGACACGGGGGTTCAGACTACCCGGATGTGCCATTGTGCCTACTTTTAACAACCCTTTGACACCCGTGACAAAGTTAGCATGCAGCACTCGTGAAAACAACAAGGGACAGCAAGACATTTGGCCTGGTGTGGCTGAATAACCGTCTCCCAGCATTCCCCAAACACACCATCCCACTACATCATCCCGGGAACACCAGCCAGCTGGTCACCACAGCATCCTGCTCTTCCTCACTTGTAGCACACAGCCTGGTGACGCTACGTCTCGAGGCCATGTGGAGCCCTCCACCCTGCAGCTGCTGCTGCGGGGTGTTGTTAACTTGGTCCTCTGACATCCTCACGGATCCTCCTGCTCTGTTCTCCTCTTGCTTCTTCCTCCTTGTTCTGACTTCCTCACTGATCCTCCTGCTCCGTTCTCCTCTTGCTTCTTCCTCCCTGTTCTGACATCCTCACTTCTCCTCCTGCTCTGTTCTCCTCTTGCTTCTTCCTCCTGTTCTGACTTCCTCACTGATCCTCCTGCTCTGTTCTCCTCTTGCTTCTTCCTCCTTATTCTGACATCCTCACTGATCCTCCTGCTCTGTTCTCCTCTTGCTTCTTCCTCCTTGTTCTGACATCCTCACTGATCCTCCTGCTCTGTTCTCCTCTTGCTTCTTCCTCCTGTTCTGACTTCCTCACTGATCCTCCTGCTCTGTTCTCCTCTTGCTTCTTCCTCCTTGTTCTGACATCCTCACTGATCCTCCTGCTCTGTTCTCCTCTTGCTTCTTCCTCCCTGTTCTGACATCCTCACTTCTCCTCCTGCTCTGTTCTCCTCTTGCTTCTGCCTCCCTGTTCTGACATCCTCACTGATCCTACTGTTCTCCTTTCTTCTTCCTCCTTGTTGTGACATCCTCACTGATCCTCCTGCTCTGTTCTCCTCTTGCTTCTTCCTCCCTGTTCTGACATCCTCACTTATCCTCCTGCTCTGTTCTCCTCTTGCTTCTTCCTCCCTGTTCTGACATCCTCACTGATCCTCCTGTTCTCCTCTTGCTTCTTCCTCCTTGTTCTGACATCCTCACTGATCCTCCTGCTCCGTTCTCCTCTTGCTTCTTCCTCCTTGTTGTGACATCCTCACTTATCCTCCTGCTCTGTTCTTCTCTTCTTCCTCCTTGTTCTGACATCCTCACTGATCCTCCTGCTCTGTTCTCCTCTTCTTCCTCCTTGTTGTGACATCCTCACTGATCCTCCTGCTCTGTTCTCCTCTTCTTCCTCCTTGTTCTGACATCCTCACTGATCCTCCTGCTCTGTTCTCCTCTTGCTTCTTCCTCCTTGTTCTCCTGTCCCCCTGCTCACAATGGGGACCCTTGGCCAGGCTTTGTGTCTTTGTTGGGGCCATGTGTGCTTTCAGGCTCCATGTGTGTGTGTGTGTGTGTGTGTGTGTGTGTGTGTGTGTGTGTGTGTGTGTGTGTGTGTGTGTGTGTGTGTGTGTGTGTGTGTGTGTGTGTGTGTGTGTGTGTGTGTGTGTGAGAGACTGGGGGGTGAAAATCTGAGCTGGCCAGAACATTATATGTACAAACCCCAATTCCAGTGAAGTTGGGATGTTGTGTAACACGTGAATAAAAACAGAATACAACGATTTGCAAATCCTTTTCCACCTGTATTCAGTAGAATACGCTACAAAGACAAGATGTTTAATGTTCAGACTGATAAACTTTATTGTTTTTTAGCAAATATTCACTCATTTTGAATTTGATGCCTGCAACACACTCCAAAGAAGCTGGGACAGGGGCAAGAAAAGACTGGGAAAGTTGAGGAATGCTCAGAAAACACCTGTCTGGAACATTCCACAGGTGAACAGGTTAACTGGAAACAGGTGAGTGCCATGATTGGGTACAAAAGGAGCATCCCCGAAAGGCTCAGTCGTTCACAAGCAAGTATGGGGCGAGGTTCACCACTTTGTGAACAACTGCGTGAGCAAATAGTCCAACAGTTTAAGAACAACGTTTCTCAACGTACAGCTGCAAGGAATTTAGGGATTTCATCATCTCCAGTCCATCATATCATCACAACATGCAGAGAATCCGGAGAAATCTCTGCACGTGAGCGGCAAGGCCGAAAACCAACATTGAATGGCCGTGACCTTCGACTCCTATCTTTGTGAGGACCACCACTGACCACATCCATTCTCTACCTCTTACCCCTAACCTGCATGCAGAACTACATGCTTAACTTTGATCCTTAACCTGATCCTAACCCTAACCCTAGACCCAAGTCCTACCCCTAAAATACACCCTTAAATTGAGGAACCAACAACATGTCCCCACTTTGCAAAAATGTCCTCATTCTGATGGTTAAAAACTCAAATTGGTCCTCAAAAAAGATAGAAGTACAAGAACACACACACGTGCACACACTCCATACCGAGAGACACTAAAACCGGACTCTTACTTTATTCTTCACTCTATTTTCCTGGAGAGTCTCCTGCTGAGCCCTGACAGGCCTCGTTAGGCCTTAACTGGAGAGGACCAAAGCGGTGAATTATCCCCATCTTCCACACAGGGCACATGAGGCTTGGGGCTGAAAAGATGGTCTGGAGAGCGCCTTCACCATACAAAGTGTTGTGGTGACACTGATGGGGAGACTGGGTGGGGGTAATGTTGTCCAGTTTAGTTGCCATGGCAACACTCGAGCCTCTATTTCGGGAGACCTGGGAGGACTGTGGACCAGTGAATAGCTGGGGCTGTAGGAAACAGGGGATGCCTTAGATGTGATGTTGCTCTGGTGAATAGTTTTCATTACGTGTGAAGTTGGTGTTTTTGTCTCTGACATGTATATTTATTAGCATAAGCAGGACATTAATTTGTGTGGTTTGTATGAATTTGGGTGTGTTTGTGTACGTGTAACCTCTATATTCTGGTCACGACTCTCAAAGCAGAAGCCACACCCACGCAGCTACGTCGGCTTCAGGCGACAAATGTCCCGTTCATGAATGTCTGGCAATGAATCAAGGCAACAGTTGGTCAAGTTGAAGTTACGGCATGTCCAGTACTCCAGCTCCACCTTCCCCACGGCCGTCATGGAGAGGGCGGCTGCTCTAGTTAAACACTGACCGTAAGGTTTGAATGACACACATGTACATACTAGCTAACGAGCCCACGTCACATGAACCCGTTTTCTCATCACTAAAGTACGGCGGCCTGCTGGCTAGCTAGCATGCTAGCATCATTACTAAAGTACAGCGGCCTGCTGGCTAGCTAGCATGCTAGCATCATTACTAAAGTACGGCGGCCTGCTGGCTAGCTAGCATGCTAGCATCATTACTAAAGTACGGCGGCCTGCTGGCTAGCTAGCATGCTAGCATCATTACTAAAGTACGGCGGCCTGCTGGCTAGCTAGCATGCTAGCATCATTACTAAAGTACGGCGGCCTGCTGGCTAGCTAGCATGCTAGCACGTGTAACTGGCCGATAACTCTTCTGTCTGCCTTGGGTAGTTGAGCTGAAGATCTGTGGAGTTTCTTTTTTCGTCACAAGAAAAAGAACAAAACACGGGCATCCGTCACACAACTTGTCCTCTGCATCTGTGCAGCTACAAAATAATAATAATAATAATAATACTACAAAACCTCACATGAAACACCACAAAACGTCGCATTGCCTATGAGCCGCCGTTAAAACCCAACCCTTGCATGCTGCCTACTAAAGAGCAGCGTAGCCAAATCGACAGATTTGCTACACAATGCGTTACACATGTGGGAGATGTATTGCTGTTGACGTGTTAGAATGTGTTGAACCACGTCCCTACAGACACAACTGGCCCTGTCTGCGGGTGGGAAGCCGGATGTGGGTATGTGTCCTGGTCGCTGCAGTAGCGCCTCCTCTGGCCGGTCGTGGCGCCTGTTCGGGGGGAGGGAGGGGGAACTGAGGGGGAATAGCGTGATCCTCCCACGTGCTACGTCCCCTTGGTGAAACTCCTCACTGTCAGGGGAAAAGAAGCGGCTGGTGAGTGCTCATGTATGGGAGGAGGCATGTGGTAGTCTGCAGCCCTCCCCGGATCAGCAGAGGGGGTGGAGCAGAGACCGGGATGGCTCGGAGGAGGGGGGTAACTGGCCACGTACAGTTGGGGAGAAAAGGGGAAAAATCCAACAAAGAAGAATCTCACATTCATGCTCTGTTCCTCTGTTTTGTCTTTGTGTGGCTGTTTGTGTGGCTGTTTGTGTGGCTGTCTGGTGGGTTGTGTGATGGGTTGTGTGGTGGGTTGTGTGATGGGTTGTGTGATGGGTTGTGTGGTGGGTTGTGTGGTGGGTTGTGTGATGGGTGGTGTGGTGGGTTGTGTGGTGGGTTGTGTGGTGGGTTGTGCGGTGGGTTGTGCGGTGGGTTGTGCGGTGGGTTGTGTGGTGGGTTGTGTGGTGGGTTGTGTGGTGGGTTGTGTGGTGGGTTGTGTGGATGGTTGTGCGGCAGGGTGAAGAAGCTGAAGGAGACGCTGGTCAGCGTGCAGCAGCTGGATAAGAACGTAGCCAGCCTGTGTTCATGGCTGTCCCGCCTGGAGGCCGAGCTCGCTCGCCCCATCACATACAGCGTCTGCCGCCACGAGGAGATCCACAGAAGGCTGGCAGAGCACCAGGTAGGCCGGGGACCACGGCTCCCCCACCCCACCCCACCCCACCCAGCACAACCCCGTCCTAACCCACCGCACACAGCACAACCCCGTCAATTCACTGTTCACCGTCTCCACCACATGGGTTTGGGGCTGGGACTTAAGTTTTGTTGACTTTGTGTTACGCAGACACACAACGTGCGAGAATGCGAGGCGTGCTTGGTTTTATTCAGCGAGCGTTGTTGCGGCGAGTTCTCCCTGGCTACACATGTGGACTGAGTCCCACGGCATGTTATCAGGAGCTTCTGCCTCCGTCTGCTGAGCCTGTCGCTGTTTAACCTGTCCTACGGTCTGGACCCCTTATTAGGATTATCTTCAACTGGCTTTTATTTCTTTTTATATTGTTACACTAGGAGAACCCCGCTACAATGTAGCGGTCTGGTTATCCACCCGTCTAAATCTCCCTCCTCCTCTTCATCCTGCCAGCTAACCGCCTTCCCCCTGCCCCTAACCCCCCACACTCCAACTCCCTCCCCCCAAATGCTCAGAATCATCTGAAATGCTGAGAAAAGTGGTTTTTAGCCATTTTTAGAAAATACATATTTTGCATAATTATGCATAATTATGCATAATTATTTTAATTTTCTGCTATTTTTCTGGTCCTCTCTGGAACAATACCTACCACCTCCAAAAGAAATTAGGATCATAAGTGCATTTTTGCAAAAATGCATTTATTTTGCATAATGCCAAAACATTTCTAAGTCCCAGAAAAAAGTTATAGGTGAAAAAAATCAAAGATGCTCAGAATCACCTGAAATGCCGAGAAAAGTGGTTTTTAGCCATTTTTAGATAAATTCATATTTTGCATATTTATGCATAATTAATTATGCATAATTTTAACGTTCTGCTAGTTTTTATAGGTGCCCCTGATCATCCCCAATAACCTCCAAAAAGAATCGAGGTCCCAAGTGCTTTAGTTTGGCCGTTTATAGACTCTCACACAGACACACACACCACACACCACACACACATTGTGAAAATACAGGAGTAGATTTTTATCTTTCATTTTCTTTTGGGGGGGGGGGAATCCCACCCCTTTTTTTTTTCTCCCCAATTTTATCTGGCCAATTACCCCACTCCTCCAAGCCATCCCGGTCTCTGGAGGGCTGCAGACTACCACATGCCTCCTCCCATACATGTGGAGTCTCCAGCCGCTTCTTTTCACCTGACAGTGAGGAGTTTCACCAGGAGGATGTAGCGCATGGGAGGATCGCGCTATCTCCCCCTCCCCCGAACAGGCTCCCCCACCAACCAGAGGAGGCGCTAGTGCAGCGACCAGCACACATACCCACATCCGGCTTCCCGCCCGCAGACACGGCCAACTGTGTCTGTAGGGACGCCCGACCAAGCCGGAGGGCACATGGGGGTTTGAACAGGCGATCCCCGTGTTGGTAGGCAACGGAATAGACCCCTATGCTACCCAGACCCCCGTGGAATTTGGTTTTTACATATCTTTGTATCTTATTCTGTGTTTATTTAATATCGTTTTCGGCCTCATGTAGAGCACTTTGAGCTGCCTGTGGGTAGGAAATGCAGAGGCGCCAAAAGGAGGCATGCAGCATGTGCAGTGCATAGCGGCACTACACGTAGGGGGCGCCATAACAATGGTGTATTATCCATCCATCCATTATCCAAACCGCTTATCCTGCTCTCAGGGTCGTGGGGATGCTGGAGCCTGTCCCAGCAGTCACTGGGCGGCAGGAGGCGAGACAGCCTGGACAGGCCGCCAGTCCATCACAGGGCCCACACACACACACACACACACACATTCACACCTAGAGACAATTTTACATTAGCTAAGGCTAGCTAAAAAAAGTTTTTTTTGGCTACGCTAGCTACCGAGCTGAAGCTGTGTTAAGCCTGTATACACTGGGGCATCAGGGTAGCGTAGCAATCTACTCCTCCCAACACAAAGGTCCTGGTTTGAATCCCCATGTTGGTCGGGCGTCCCTACAGACACAACTGGCCGTGTCTGCGGGTGTGAAGCTGGATGTGGGTGTGTGTCCTGGTCACTGCACTAGCGCCTCCTCTGGTCGGTCAGGGCACCTGTTCGAGGTGGAGGGGGAATAGTGTGATCCTCCCATGCGCTATATCCCCTGGTGAAACTCCTCACTGTCAGGGGAAAAGAAGCGGCTGGCGACTCCACATGTATGGGAGGAGGCGTGTGGTAGTCTGCAGCCCTCCCCACCTCAGCAGAGGGGGTGGAGCAGACCTGCAGACCTGCAGACCTGCAGACCTGCAGACATGCAGCCCTGCCCGGGTTGGCAGAGGTGTTGGAGCAGCGACCCTCAACAAAAGGGGAGTTGCACCCCGATGACATGTGCGGTACTACTGTCCATGCCTTGCATTTTGCCTGAAGGATCCTGTGCAGTCTGCATGATATGTGAGAATGAACGACAGTCCCCTCCTAACGTGGAGTTCAGATTGTCAGATCCATCTCTCTGTGTTCTGTCGCTCGTTCTTTCCCTCTTCTTTAGCTTGACTAAGTATTAATACCAGGCCATTCTTTCTCTCTTTTGTTGAGTGCCCATCTCATGACATACCCCTGCATCCTGCCCTACTGTATTGTTAGAATGAGGCGATGTTGGCGTTGTCTCCTCATATGTCTGTCCAGGAGCTGCAGAAGGACATCGAGACACACACAGAAGGCGTGGCCTCCGTGCTGAGCCTGTGCGACGTGCTGCTCCGGGACGAGGACGCTACATGTGGCCCAGAGGCCGAATGTGACTCTCTGCAGGAGACCAGCCGCAGCCTGGACCAGCGCTGGAGGACCATCTGCACCATGGCCCTGGACAGGAGGCTAAGGTAGCAGACTGGAATAAGTTATGTCACTATGTCACCGCCCTTTTTTGTGCAAACACACTCAGTCTTAAGACCACATAAACACACCTTTGTTCATAGCCATGGAAAACATGCCTACCTATTGTTCAGAGCGGCTCTGGCAAAGGTGGATCAGGCAGAACCAGTCAGGTTCACCGGGTTTGTTAGGCTGATGTAGAGGTCAGATATCGAGCATTTGCAGAATTACTCAATACTCTTTTTGATAAATGCTGAAATGCAAGAAAAACTCAAACTAGGGAAGCTACCTATCCTAACACTTCAGGGATCAGGAGCACTTTGTCATTTACGAAATGTCGTTTCCCCCAGCCCACAGCAGTGCAACACAAAGACAAAAACACACCCAAAAACTACAACAACACACATATCCAAACTAACACATACAAAGTCCAAACACATATATCCAAACTAAATAAAAAAATTAAAATAAAATTACCGTCCAAGGGAAAGAACGCCAGCCAGGATGACTGTCGGAACTGCTGGTCCGTACGGGCCAGCAGCCAGTCCAGTCCACGTCCTGCCAGACCGTCCTGGGCATCCCCCACCTTGGGTGCAGCTCCAGGCAGGGGCTGTGGTCCTTGAGCCCACCGGACTCAGCAGAGCAAGCTCTCCCAGCCAACCCAACGCCATCTCCCTCAGCCAGACACCCCAGACACACCTCCCCGTACTCCACACGACAACACCAAAAACACCACAGTCAACATCAGGCAAGGCCGCCACCAGACCACCCCTGGTGCCATCGGAACTGCTGGCCAGCAGCCAGCCCAGCCCAGCCCACCTCTGCACCCCGCCAGGCTGCCCAAGGAGCTCCGGACAGGGCCATGGTCCCTGGGCCCACAGGACACAGCACACAAAGCTCTCCCAGCCATCAAATGAAGTAAAACCTCAGACGTAGACGTGGACAAAGACACTGCATGGATGGTACTGGGTGAGACCGCCACAAACGTGAATTCGTGCCACCATCTTTCCACACCGGTACTGGGTGAGGCCACCGCAAACGTGAATTTGCGCCACCATCTTTCCACACCGGAAGCAGGTGATAGCCATCTTAGATCTGGAGCTGATTTAATATGTATAGCCACCTGTTTATGAAGCAGATGGTTGCAACTACACACATAAACGCAGACAGACAATAACTGAATTAAGGCATCTGAAATGGAGTTGTTTTGGGATAGTTTTCCTCTTAGACTGCTAAAAGGACCTCTACTTCTTTTAGGATCGAGGAGACTTCCAAACTTTGGTGTAAGTTCCTCGACGACTACTCACGCTTTGAGGATTGGCTCAAGATGGCTGAGCGTACAGCTGCCAACCCCAACTCCGCCGATGTTCTCTACACCGTCGCCAAAGAAGAGCTCAAGAAGTATGAGGTTTGTTGAGGGGTGGAGAAAATGGTGACGTTGGTCTGAAATGCTGCCCTTTTTATTCGAATTGAAGATTGTCTCTTGTTGTGAGCGACTGCAGACTGAACTTTTCTTTGTCGCTCTAGAACCCCAGTTCACTTCATCACATTTATCACATTTATCACATTTATCACATTTAAATTTGACTGACATTTCAAGGGCGGCACAACATGGTGGCGCAGTGGTTAGCGTGGTCGCCTCACAGCAAGAAGGTCCTGGGTTCGAGCCCTGGGGTAGTCCAACCTTGGGGGTCATCCCGGGTCGTCCTCTGTGTGGAGTTTGCATGTTCTCCCCGTGTCTGTGTGGGTTTCTCCCGGGGCTCCGGTTTCCTCCCACAGTCCAAACACATGTCGGTCAGGTGAATCAGCCGTACTAAATTGACCCTAGGTATGAATGTGTGTGTGTGTGTGTGTGTGTGTTCACGTGTGTGTGTGTGTGTGTGCGCATGTGTATGTGTATGTGTGGGGGCCCTGTGATGGCCTGGCGGCCTGTCCAGGGTGTCTCCCCACCTGCCATCCAATGACTTCTGGGATAGGCTCCAGCATCTCTGTGACCCTGAGAGCAGGAGAAACGGTTCAGATAATGGATGGATGGATGGCATTTCAACAAAAAGGGAGTTCAGGAAGTAGATTCAGTTCACTGACACTCAAAGAAACAGCAGAGTTGGAGGGCGGTAAAAACGTTAGCTACTTGACTGTTTCTGATTTGTGAAACTGAATTGGCAGCAACAGTTAAATCAACACTCGTGTCCAGTCTCACAGTTTGTTTTATTACATGAATGTAGGAGTTGAAGGAGGGTAGGTAAACACCAGTGTACAGTATAGGAGCTCCTATTGTGTGTCTCCATATGGTAGGAAACAAGTGAGAGAGTTATTGGAGATACGGATGGGAAGAATTGCTTTACAAATGAAGCTTGATGTCACTTCTGGATTACTTATTCTCCTCCACAGGGTTTCCAGAGGCAAGTTCATGAGAAGCTGACCCACTTGGAGCTGGTAAATGACCTGTACCGCCGTCTGGCCAGGGAGAACCGCACAGACCGGGCCAGCCAGCTCAAAGCCATGGTCCATGAAGGAAACCGCCGCTGGGACTGTCTGCACCGCAGAGTGGCGGCCATTCTGCGTAGGCTCAAGGTAGGTGACAAAGATTATGGGAAATATGATTAGGTAACCGTTTTATAAAATGTGGTGACATATGATGGGACACATGAATACACACTGATATTCCAAAGTGTGATGTCCTTTATGTGGACTGTATGTTACTGCAAGATATCTCCAAGAGGTTTACCCTACACTGTTCAGGACAAGAGGTTTACCCTACACTGTTCAGGACAAGAGGTTTACCCTACACTGTTCAGGACAAGACCTCACCATTTTGAAATGCTAATCCATAAAGTTGCACTGTTATGCAAATGCAAAATGTTGACATTTAAAGTGGACTATCACAACTCTGCGTTAGAAGGGGGCATCCGGGTGATGTGGCAGTCTGTTCTGTTGCCTACCAACACGGGGATCGCCCGTTCGAATCCCTGTGTTACCTCCGGCTTGGTCAGGTGTCCCTACAGACACAATTGGCCGTGTCTGCGGGTGGGAAGCCGGATTTGGGTATGTCTGGTCGCTGCACTAGCGCCTCCTCTGGTCAGTTGGGGTGGTTTTCCGGGGGTGAGGGGGAACTGGGGGGAATAGTGTGATCCTCCCACGCACGCACTGTGTCCCCCTGGTGAAACTGTTCACTGTCAAGTGAAAAGAAGTGGCTGGCGATCCCACATGTATTGGAGGAGACATGTGGTAGTCTGCACCCCCCCCCCCGGAGCAGCGACCGGGAGGGCTCGGAAGAGTGGGGTAATTAGCCAAATACAATTGAGGAGAAGGGGGGGGGGTTAAAAAAAAGAAATGCAACCGCTAACCGACCTTGTCAGTTTACATGAATAATTAACACCTGCACACCGTCCCTTCCTCTCCTCCTCTTTGTATGTACTGCTCCTGTCTCCTGCCCCCTCACAGCACTTCACAGGTCAGAGGGAGGACTTTGAGGGCACCAGGGAGGGCATGCTGCTGTGGCTGACAGAGCTGGACCTGCAGCTCAGCAATGTTGAGCACTTCTCCGAGAGTGATGTCCATCACAAGATACAGCAGCTCAGTGTAAGAGAATGGCAACTCACCTCCCCCCCCCCCCCTCTGTCTCTCAATTCAGTTCCAATTCAATTCAATATGTGCTTTATTGGCATGACATACGTGTACGTCTGTCTACATATTGCCAAAGCATGTAAAACAACAACAACAAAATACAACAATGATTATAATAATAACAGCAACAACAACAATTATTATAATAACAACAACAACAACAACAATAATTATAATAATAACAGCAACAACAACAATGGTTATAATAATAACAGCAACAACAACAATGATTATGATAATAACATCAACAACAACATGATTATAATAATAACAGCAACAACAACAATGATTATAATAATAACAGCAACAACAACAATGATTATGATAATAACAGCAACAACAACAACGGTTATGATAATAACATCAACAACAACAATGATTATAATAATAACAGCAACAACAACAATGGTTATAATAATAACAGCAACAACAACAATGATTATAATAATAACAGCAACAACAACAATGATTATGATAATAACAGCAACAACAACAATGATTATAATAATAACAGCAACAACAACAATGATTATGATAACAACAACAACAACAATGATTATAATAATAACAGCAACAACAACAATGATTATGATAATAACAGCAACAACAACAATGACTATAATAATAACAACAACAACAATGATTATAATAATAACAGCAACAACAACAATGATTATGATAATAATAACAGCAACAACAACAATGATTATGATAATAACAGCAACAACAACTATGGTTATGATAATAACATCAACAACAACAATGATTATAATAATAACAGCAACAACAACAATGGTTATAATAATAACAGCAACAACAACAATGATTATAATAATAACAGCAACAACAACAATGATTATGATAATAACAGCAACAACAACAATGGTTATGATAATAACATCAACAACAACAATGATTATAATAATAACAGCAACAACAACAATGGTTATAATAATAACAGCAACAACAACAATGATTATAATAATAACAGCAACAACAACAATGATTATGATAATAACAGCAACAACAACAATGATTATAATAATAACAGCGACAACAACAATGATTATGATAACAACAACAACAACAACAACAATGATTATAATAATAACAGCAACAACAACAATGATTATGATAATAACAGCAACAACAACAATGACTATAATAATAACAACAACAACAACAATGATTATAATAATAACAGCAACAACAACAATGATTATAATAATAACAGCAACAACAACAATGATTATGATAATAACAGCAACAACAACAATGATTATAATAATAACAGCAACAACAACAGTGATTATAATAATAACAGCAACAACAACAATGGTTATAATAATAACAGCAACAACAACAATGGTTATAATAATAACAGCAACAACAACAATGATTATAATAATAACAGCAACAACAACAATGATTATAATAATAACAACAACAACAATGATTATGATAATAACAGCAACAACAACAATGATTATGACAATAACAGCAACAACAACAATGATTATAATAATAACAGCAACAACAACAATGATTATAATAATAACAGCAACAACAACAATGATTATAATAATTACAACAACAACAATGATTATAATAATAACAGCAACAACAACGATTATAATAATAACAGCAACAACAACAATGATTATAATAATAACAACAACAACAATGATTATGATAATAACAGCAACAACAACAATGACTATAATAATAACAGCAACAACAACAATGATTATAATAATAACAGCAACAACAACAATGATTATGATAACAACAACAACAACAACAACAATGATTATAATAGTAACAGCAACAACAACGATTATGATAATAACAGCAACAACAACAATGATTATATTAATAACAGCAACAACAACAATGATTATAATAATAACAGCAACAACAACAATGATTATAATAATAACAACAACAACAATGATTATAATAATAACAGCAACAACAACAATGATTATAATAATAACAGCAACAACAACAATGATTATAATAATAACAACAACAACAATGATTATAATAATAACAGCAACAACAACAATGATTATAATAATAACAACAACAACAATGATTATAATAATAACAGCAACAACAACAATGATTATAATAATAACAGCAACAACAACAATGATTATAATAATAACAACAACAACAATGATTATGATAATAACAGCAACAACAACAATGACTATAATAATAACAGCAACAACAACAATGATTATAATAATAACAGCAACAACAACAATGATTATGATAATAACAACAACAATGATTATAATAATAACAGCAACAACAACAATGATTATGATAATAAAGAATTCTGTTCTTTTTTTGTAAATTTTTACACTGCACATATTTCCAGAACACGTGGATTTAATAATCTCCCATGTTTTACTCCCTACACCACTCTCCAGAACTTTCTAGAACAGTCCTGCATGCCAAATACAATCCAAAGCTTTTTGGAAGTCAATAAAACAGGCACACATTTTTGTTTTATTTTGTGTTATACGTTTATCAATTAGGGTATGTAGGGTGTACATACGTATGGTCGGTTGTGCGGTGTTGTGGTATAACTCCAGTTTGGCTTTTGCTCAGGACACTGTGCTTGGTAAGGAAGTTCAGAAGTCTGGCGTTCATAGTACTACAGAAACCCTCCCCCAGATTACTGTTCACACAGATGCCTCGGTAGGGTCAAACTTGTCTCTGCTTTTGTGGACTGGGGTTATAAGTCCAGGATTCCAGATGTCAGGGAAACAGCCTACACTCACAACCACACTGAACAGTTGTAATATAGCCAGTTGGAATTTCTTCTTCGTGTTTTTTAGCATTTCGTCCAAGATGCCATCAGGTCTGCAAACTGTGTTAGATGTGAGGTTCTGCAGGTTCTTCAGGAGTTCCTGCTCAGTACCCGGGGAGTCTAGTGGATTGTGGTTGTGTTTTATAGCTCCAGTTCAGGCCACTTCTCATGACCGTGGGGTTGCGCTGTGTTTACATCAGTTTGACCAGTGTGGTATAGTGTTTTAAAGTGAGCGGTTCATATAGCACTGTAGCTAATTCCTGGTGTTGGGGTTTGTTTAGCTGTTGCCAATGTTGCCAAAAGTTGTTTGTGTTGGTTGCCTCCTCAGTGAATGTCCGTTGCTGTTTATTGTGTTGTTTTTTTGAGTCTGAGTGTATGTTTGTAGAGTTTTAGGGTCTCACAGTAAAGAAAGTGTACATCAGCCGTACAGGGATTTCTATGTTTTTGGTTTGACAGCATTCTGAGTTTTTTCCTACTGATTTTACAATCATTATCAAACCAGTCGTTGTTCGGTGCGGTTTTTGGTGTGTTCGTGGTCAGTTTCAGTTGTGTGTCCTTTGCTGTTTGCCTGACTATATTGTTAATATTGTTCACTCTAGACTGAGGCTTTCTCTACAGGAGGGGTATGGAAAATCCAGAAAGTTATGTAGAGGTGTTTGGATCGCTTTCTGGTGCTGTTCTGCACTGTGTTGCTCCCATCTGTATGAACGTGTGGTGTTGTACAGCTTGCTGGGTTGTGTGTCTGCCAGCTTAAGGTCTGATCTTTTAATGAACAGGGTCGTTTGGACTTTTAATGAACAGGGTCGTTTGGCTGTAATCACACAGAGGGGTCAGTGGTTTGACAGTGAATGAGCCGAGAGAGGAAGGGTCAAGGTCTGTGATTATATAATCTGACTCTGTGTCTCTCTCTGTGTCTCTCTCTGTGTCTCTCGCTGTCTCTTTCTCTCTCCGTGTCTCTGTCTCTCTGTGTCTCTCTCGCTGGCTCTCTCTCCCTGTGTCTCTCTCTGTCTCTTTCTCTCTCCATGTCTCTCGCTGTGTATCTGTGTCTCCGTGTCTCTGTGTCTCTTTCTCTCTCTGTGTCTCTGTGTCTCTGTGTCTCTCTCGCTGGCTCTCTCTCCCTGTGTCTCTCTGTGTCTCTTTCTCTCTCTGTGTCTCTGTGTCTCTCTCGCTGGCTCTCTCTCTCCATGTCTCTCTGTGTGTCTCTTTCTCTCTCCGTGTCTCTCTCTCTGACTCTGTGTGTGTGTGTGTGTGTGTGTGTGTGTGTGTGTGTCTCTCTCTCTGACTCTGTGTGTGTGTGTGTGTGTGTCTCTGTGTGTGTGTCTCTCGCTGTCTGTGTGTGTGTGTGTGTGTGTGTCTGTGTGTGTGTCTCTGTGTGTCTCTCTCTGTGTGTGTCTCTCTCTGTGTCTCTCTTTCTGGGTGTCTCTGTCTCTCTTTGTGTCTGTGTGTGTGTGTGTCTTTGTCTCTCTCTGTCTGTCTCTCTCTCACTGTGTGTGTTTCTCTCTGTTTCTGTGTTTGTGTTTCTCTCTCTGTCTCTCTCTCTCGGTCTCTCTCACTGTGCGTGTGTCTCTCTGTCTCTGTGTGTGTGTGTGTGTGTGTGTGTGTGTGTGTGTGTGTGTGTCTCTGTCTCTCTCTCTCGGTGTCTCTCACTGTGTGTGTGTGTCTCTGTGTCTCTGTCTGTCTCTCCCTCTCTCACGTGCGTGCACGCACATACGTCCACACATACACACAGGTACATGTGCATCCTTATATAACAATCGTAGCATATGAGAAAACCTCATGTCATTAGATACTGTGTGTAGAATTAAGCCATAGCATGTGTGATCTCTCCCTCATAAAAGTCCTGCTAACTACGCCCCAGACCAGCGTAGGGGATTTGCTGACATCTACAGGTGAGGAGCATGGCAGGCTGTATGGATTATGTATTGTGGGATGTAGGCATGCCAAGGGAACCGGTATGGACAGTACTATCGACAATGATTAGTCGAGTCAAATGTATTTATGAAGTACGTTTAAAAACAACCCACATTGACCAAAGTGCTGTACAGACCAGAGCAAGTAGTTAAGACACAAATACAAGAAACACCGACATAAACAACAAGGCACGTAGCTCGTAGGCACAAATAAACAACACATGGGCATGGGCACAAGCCAGAAACCAGCCACATCAGGAGGATTCAGACGTCAGAGAGTAAAAGTACGTTTTGAGCCGGGACTTACGAGAGTGGCTGGAGGGGGCAGATCTTGTAGGGAGGGGGATGCTGTTCACAGTCTAGGGCAGTGTTTCTCAACCCTGTCGTCAAGGACCCCCTATCCTGCATATTGTCTTTGCAACCCTGAATAGGTACCTGTTTGTAGTTATTCAACCAATCAGCAATGAATTTTGTCAGATGTTGCACACCTTGCATAATTAAGTGCTGTGAGATGATTGGTCGAGTAAGTACAAGCAGGGCTGCCTATGCAGGGTTACAATGAAAATATGCAGGATAGGGGTTCCTTGAGGACTGGGTTGAGAAACACTGGTATAGGGGCTACAGCCACAAAGGCGCGGTCCCCCCTGAGCTTAAGCTTATTTTATGAGGACCTTCAGTCCGTAGTACCCACCTGCCAGCAGCAGTCTGGATTTGCTGTGGGAACACAGGAAATAAGCAAGGCCTCCATACTGCAGACGACCACTGACTACGTCCAGTTTCTTCACGAGGAAAAGAAGCCAGGCCTCCATACTGCAGACGACCACTGACTACGTCCAGTTTCTTCACGAGGAGAAGAAGCCAGGCCACCATACTGCAGAAGACCACATACAATGTCTTCACAAGCAGAAGAAGAAGCTAGAGGAGGACGTGTCCACACTGAAGAAGGAAGTGATGGCCCTAAAGATCATGAAAACGAACTCTGAGCACATAGAGAAAGCCAACCAGAACAACCCCCAGCAAGGGGAGGAGCAGGTGTCTGACCAGGTCAAGTTTAGCATCTTTCAGAGCGTGATGGACTCCCCGTTCCAATCCTTCAGCAACTCTGTATCAGTCAACAGTTTCCAAGAACTCTCCGCCTGCATCGCCAGTTGGGTCGAGGGGCTCTGCAAGCCCCGCACTTTGGGGGAGATCATGCTCAGAGTGCTCAGGTAGCACAGCTGTACTGATTCTGTTCAATCTCCAGACTGAACCCTGCCCCAGAAGGTGACTTTGGGCTTGCTGTGGCCTCTCAGGGTCACAATGGCCAGTTGTGTCATCAAAATGCAGCACTTACCCACCTTCAATGTGAAGCACTTGGGGTGTATAAAAATGTAGTGATATCATTATTATTATTATTTAGATCGCGAGACAGCCAGGAGTCCCAAGTCAGCTGACCTGAGGGACCAGAAGGTGGAACAGAGGGTTAAAGGTCTGCGATATAGGTGGGGCCCAGCCCATTTATGGCTTTATAAACAAACAGGCGAACCTTAAAATCCGTTCTGAACCACACAGGCAGCCAGTGGAGAGGGGCCGGTATAGGGGTAATATGGCCTCTCTTCCTGGTACCTGTCAGGAGCCTGGCTGCGGCATTCTGGACCAGATGCAGGTAGGGCAGGGATGACTGACTAATCCCAGGACACACGGAGTTGCAGTAGTCCGTGTGGGGGATATTAAAGTGTCGATGACTTTCTCGAGATCTTTAAAAGAGAGAAACAGCTTGGGGCGTCCAGATAGCGTAGTGGTTTAGTCCATTGCCTACCAACACAGGGATCACCGGTTTGAATCCCCATGTTACCCGGCTTGGTCGGGCATCCCTACAGACACAGTTTGGACATGTCTGCGGGTAGGTAGCCGAATGTGGGTGTGTGTCCTGATCGCTGCAGTAGCGCCTCCTCTGGTCGGTCGGGGTGCCTGTTTAAGGGGGAGGAGGAACTGGGGGGGAATAGCGTGATCCGTTAGTTTTTAGTTTTTTCTTACTAGAGCGTGAGTGTCTGTAGTAGAACCCAAGTTCCCCTCAGGGGTGAATAAAGTGTTCTGATTCTGACTCTGAGCCTCCCACGCGCCACGCCCCCCTGGGGAAACTCCTCACTGTCAGGTGAAAAGAAGCAGCTGGTGACTGCACATGTATCGAGGAGGCATGTGGTAGTCTGCAGCCCTCCCCGGATCGGCACAGGGGGTGGAGCAGAGACCGGGACGGCTCAGAAGAGTGGACGGGTACAACTGGGGAGAAAAGGGAGGGAGGGGGGGGCGGCTTGATTTTGGCAATAGTACGAAGCTGGACAAAACTTTACTTGCCTGTCAGACTTGAAGGCGGAATCAAATATCACACCAAGGTTTTGGACATGATGTTTGGCAAGGGTGGACAGGTTGCCAAGACTGTTGGTAAACACTTTAATGGAGTCAGGAGGGCCAACTTCAGATTTGCCTTCATTCAGCTTTAGGGAGTGTTGTGCCCTCCAGCACTTCATGTCCCCAAGTTAGCGCTGCCTCAGTCTGTCTGTCTTTCTGTCTGTCTGTCTGTCTGTCTGTCTGTCAGTGCTGATGGCTGTGCTTGTACACCTAAATAAGCCAGAGTCATAAGTCATGTTATCAGCTGCAGATGTGTTCATTCTGCTATGCTAACACCACGGAGTACAAAGACCAGCCTGCTATGTTTTTACCATGTAGATGTCAGCAAACTCACTAGAGTGGTGTCGGGCTGGTGTAAACAACCAGGGGTTTTGTTGTGTCGGTGTCTCCATTTACTCTCTCACTTTTTTTATCCGTCCGTCCAACGTGTCCCTCAGAGCTTTCAGAAGGAGATCGCCTTGAATACGGAGCGCATCGACGGGCTGATCGTGTTTGGAGAGGGCCTCATCCAGAAGAGCTCCCCGCCGGACGCTGCACTGATAGAAGAAGAGCTGGAGGAGCTGCACGCCTATTGCCAGGAGGTTTTCGGCAGGCTGGTCCAGTTCCATCAGCGCCTCAGCCAGCCCCCGGTTAGCTCAGAAACACACTTAGCATACATCTTCACTCAATATCCTTGCGCATGGTGTCCGGGTAGCGTAGCGGTCTATTCTGTTGCCTACCAACACGGGGATCGCCGGTTCGAATCCCCGTGTTAACTTGCTGGGGCGTCCGTACAGACACGATTGGCCCTGTCTGCGGGTGGGAAGCCAGATGTGGGTATGTGTCCTGGTCACTGCACTAGCGCCTCCTCTGGTCAGTCGGGGTGCCTGTTCAGGGAAGGAGGGGGAACTGGGGGGAATAGCGTGATCCTCCCACGCGCTACGTCCCCATGGTGAAACTCCTCACTGTCAGGTGAAAAGAAGCGGCTGGTGACTCCACATGTATGACTTGCACACATACAGAGCATAAAGTAACTTCTTCTTATTCTTTCTCTCTGGTAGGCACTCAGGGAGGAGCCCGAGCCACGTGACGGTGTTGGTGTGTGGTGGGGGGGGAGCTCTGGGCCGGCTGGTCGCCCATGGTTCGGGCGGAGTCAGGGGAGCCTCCCCGTTACGCCCACCCACCTGCTAGTCTCCCCCTTAGACTGTTCAGGACGGGAGACCCCAGTGAGCGTGAGCTCTCTGCCACTGGAGTGGGACCACACGGGGGATGTGGGAGGCTCTTCATCACATGAGGAGGAGGAGGAGGATGAAACGGATGAGGAGGAGGAGCAAGATGAAGAGGGAAGCTACTTCAGTGCACTGTCAGGTAGTTCAGCAGTTGTTTTATCCCCTTGACGTGAACGCACGCACGCACGCACACACACACACACACACACACACACACACACACACACACACACACACACACACACACATACACAGAGTCTTATAGACTCGCAAGTTTTCAGGGACCAGAAATGGGAGGTTTTCAGGACCAAAACGGAGGGTCTGATAACACACAATAACAAACATCATCTGGATGGTACCCAAATAATCGACAATGCAGTTATGACTTTGTGCGTTGACACCAGGTAGTAATGTATGTTCTTTGTGTGCACTGTGATAGCACTTAACTCCGTCACACACCGTGCTAAACAGATGAATAGGGGGGGGGGGTGCAGAGACTCGTGTCTGTTGTCATCAAAAGCAACCACAGGACTCGAACTTGTTGTTGACGGGGTGGTATTTCAACTGCTCTACTCAAAGTACTTGACTTGTTGTTGACGGGGTGGTAGGTATTTCCACTGCACTAGTCACAGGACTCGAACTTGTTGTTGACGGGGTGGTAGGTATTTCCACTGCTCTAGTCACAGGACTTGAACTTGTTGTTGACGGGGTGGTAGGTATTTCCACTGCTCTAGTCACAGTACTCGAACTTGTTGTTGACGGGGTGGTAGGTATTTCCACTGCTCTAGTCACAGTACTCGAACTTGTTGTTGACGGGGTGGTAGGTATTTCCACTGCTCTAGTCACAGGACTTGAACTTGTTGTTGACGGGGTGGTAGGTATTTCCACTGCACTAGTCACAGGACTCGAACTTGTTGTTGACGGGGTGGTAGGTATTTCCACTGCTCTAGTCACAGGACTTGAACTTGTTGTTGACGGGGTGGTAGGTATTTCCACTGCTCTAGTCACAGTACTCGAACTTGTTGTTGACGGGGTGGTAGGTATTTTCACTGCTCTAGTCACAGGACTTGAACTTGTTGTTGATGGGGTGGTAGGTATTTTCACTGCTCTAGTCACAGGACTTGAACTTGTTGTTGATGGGGTGGTAGGTATTTTCACTGCTCTAGTCACAGGACTTGAACTTGTTGTTGACGGGGTGGTAGGTATTTCCACTGCTCTAGTCACAGTACTCGAACTTGTTGTTGACGGGGTGGTAGGTATTTTCACTGCTCTAGTCACAGTACTCAAACTTGTTGTTGATGGGGTGGTAGGTATTTTCACTGCTCTAGTCACAGGACTCGAACTTGTTGTTGATGGGGTGGTAGGTATTTCCACTGCTCTAGTCACAGTATTCGAACTTGTTGTTGACGGGGTGGTAGGTATTTTCACTGCTCTAGTCACAGGACTCGAACTTGTTGTTGATGGGGTGGTAGGTATTTCCACTGCTCTAGTCACAGTACTCGAACTTGTTGTTGACGGGGTGGTAGGTATTTTCACTGCTCTAGTCACAGGACTTGAACTTGTTGTTGACGGGGTGGTAGGTATTTCCACTGCTCTAGTCACAGGACTTGAACTTGTTGTTGACGGGGTGGTAGGTATTTCCACTGCTCTAGTCACAGGACTTGAACTTGTTGTTGACGGGGTGGTAGGTATTTCCACTGCTCTAGTCCCCCGCCAGGAGGAATATTGTACATTTTGCCTGCTGTGAATGTAGCTACAGTATTCCAACATGACAGAGGAGGATGCAGAGGACAGGAAGTGATGAAAACGGATGATCTGTAGTAGTAGTAGTAGTAGTAGTAGTAGTAGTAGTAGTAGTAGTGTTAGTAGTAGTAGTAGTAGTGTTAGTGTTAGTAGTAGTAGTAGTAGTGTTAGTAGTGTTAGTAGTAGTAGTAGTAGTAGTAGTGTTAGTAGTAGTAGTAGTAGTAGTAGTAGTAGTAGTAGTGTTAGTAGTAGTAGCAGTAGTAGTAGTAGTAGTGTTAGTAGTAGTAGTAGTAGTAGTGTTAGTAGTAGTAGTAGTAGTGTTAGTAGTAGTAGTAGTAGTAGTGTTAGTAGTAGTAGTAGTAGTAGTAGTGTTAGTAGTAGTAGTAGTGTCAATGCAAGAGCTTGCTGGTGTCTCATATTTCCAGCCACGTCTCTAATGTGCCTCACTACAATTCTCTTCCGTTCTCCAGCCACCTGCATGTCCTCCCTCACCACCTCCATAAACCTCCTCTTTGGCCTTCCTCTTCTCCTGGCAGCTCCATATTCAGCATCCTTCTCCCAGTATACCCAGCATCTCTCCTCCACACATGTCCACACCATCTCCATCTTGTCTCTCTTGCTTTGTCTCCAAACCGTCCAACCTGAGCGGTCCCTCTAATATACTCCTTCCTAATCCTGTCCTTCTTCATCACTCCCAGTGAAAATTTTATCATCTTCATCTCTGCCACCTCCAGCTCCTCCACCTCCAGCTCCTCCTCCTGTCTTTTCATCAGTGCCACCGTCTCCAACCATACAACATAGCTGGTCTCACTACCATCTTGTAAACCTTCCCTTTAACTCATTCATGCATAGGTAGTCCGTCTTGCTCCTACTGACTTCCATTCCTCTTCTCTCCAGTGCATACCTCCACCTCTCCAGGCTCTCCTCCACCTCTCCCTACTCTCACTACAGATCACAATGTCATCCGCGAACATCATCGTCCATGGAGACTCCTGCCTGATCTCGTCCGTCAACCTGTCCATCACCACTGCAAACAAGAAAGGGCTCAGAGCCGATCCTGGATGTAATCCCACCTCCAACTTGAACCCATCTGTCCTTCCTACCACACACCTCACCACTGTCACACCACCCTCATACATATCCTGCACCACTCCTACATACTACTCTGCCACTCCCGACTCCCTCATACAACACCACACCTCCTCTCTCGGCGTTGAAAGATGTGTCGGTATTCGGCGTAGCTCTCGGCGAGGAGCGTGTGCATGTAATCGATGCCCTGCGTCTAGACGTGCTGACCAGACGGGCGGATTCATCCGTACGGTTTAACTTGCTCCTCCCATTCAAGCGCGGTCCTGTTGTTTATCTGATGGTCTGCTTTAGTCCCTTCCTATGTGACCTCCCCGCTCCCCATCTTCCTCTTGTCTTCCTTCTCCTCTCTGTCTCCAACTCATACTATTAATCCTCCAAGCTTTTCATGTCCTTCTGTCTCCCTGAACTTTCCATCCTCCCTTTACCCTCCTCAGAACATGTCCCGCCTGCCCTCTTCACAGAGCTGGCAGGAGGCCAGCTTCCTGCTCTCCGACAGTGGATTTCTTTTTATAGTTTGATATGTGTGTCCTTGTGGTTTCTAGATGTGTTTTTGTCTTTGTGTTGCACTGACCAGTAAAGTGTTCCTGATTCCTGATTTGTTTGGCTGTCCACTCATGTGACGTACAGCTGTAACTAAACGTTATTATAACCCAGATAACAAGCTCTGTTATTTTGGGGTTGAGTGATTTATGCTTGTATGGCGTCACAGCTTGAGCTGACCTGTGACCTGCTTTAAGGCGGGAATGAGGTCATTATAGGGTCATGATGAAGTGAATCCAGGTGAGAGTTTCAACTCAGTGGGTCTATTGTTTCAGGTCCCAGCAGCTCGACACTCACGTCTGACTCTCCCAGCTGGCAGCCTGGCCCAGGAAACTCCAGCGGGAATCCCCCTCAGCTGGACTCGGAAGGCCACATGGACACCGCATCCTGTCACACCAGCACCCCCGTTAAGCAGGGCTACGTAAGTCTGATCGCCCTGCTGCATCACGGTGTGAAAGCAGACTAACCCTGCAAACCAACCCTGCAAACCAACCCTGCAAACCGACCCTGCAAACCAACCCTGCAAACCAACCCTGCAAACCAACCCTGCAAACCAACCCTACAAACCAACCCTGCAAACTAATCATGCAAACCAACCCTGCAAACTAACCCTGCAAACCAACCCTGCAAACTAACCCTGCAAACCAACCCTGCAAACTAACCCTGCAAACCAACCCTGCAAACCAACCCTGCAAACTAACCCCACAAACCAACCATACAAACTAACCCTGCAAACCAACCCTACAAACTAACCCTGCAAACTAACCCTGCAAACCAACCCTGCAAACTAACCCTGCAAACTAACCCCACAAACCAACCATACAAACCAACCCTGCAAACCAACCCTGCAAACCAACCCTACAAACTAACCCTGCAAACCAACCCTGCAAACCAACCCTGCAAACCAACCCTGCAAACCAACCCTACAAACCAACCCTGCAAACCAACCATGTAAACTAACCCTGCAAACTAACCCTGCAAACCAACCCTGCAAACCAACCCTGCAAACCAACCCTGCAAACTAACCCTGCAAACCAACCCTGCAAACTAACCCTGCAAACTAACCCTGCAAACCAACCCTGCAAACTAACCCTGCAAACTAACCCTGCAAACCAACCCTGCAAACCAACCCTGCAAACCAACCCTGCAAACTAACCCTGCAAACCAACCCTGCAAACCAACCCTGCAAACCAACCCTGCAAACTAACCCTGCAAACCAACCCTGCAAACCAACCCTGCAAACTAACCCTGCAAACTAACCCTGCAAACCAACCCTGCAAACCAACCCTGCAAACTAACCCTGCAAACTAACCCTGCAAACTAACCCCACAAACCAACCATACAAACTAACCCTGCAAACTAATCATGCAAACTAACCCTGCAAACCAACCCTGCAAAGGAACAGATAAATGAGGGGAGACAGATGATTCAAAGATTGCTGCGAGTATGTACGGGTATGCATGCACATACACTTGTATAGTTTTATGTGTGTGTGCGTCTTAATCTTTTGACCTTCCCTCTGTGTCTAAATTGGTTCCATTCTAGCCACACATTTAAAAGTAAGAATAAGCTTAAATATATATATATATATATATATATATATATATATATATATACACACACACACACACATAAATATATGTGGCGGCTCGGTGGTTAACGTGGTCGCCTCACAGCAAGAAGATCCTGGGTTCGAGCCCCAGGGTAGTCCAACCTTGGGGGTCGTCCCGGGTCGTCCTCTGTGTTTGCATGTTCCCCCGTGTCTGTGTGGGTTTCCTCCGGGGGCTCCGGTTTCCTCCCACAGTCCAAAGGCCTGTAGGTCCGCTGACTCGGCTGTACTAAATTGTCCCTAGGTAGGAATGTGTGTGTGTGTGTGTGTGTGTGTGTGTGTGTGTGTGTGTGTGTGTGTGTGTGTGTGTGTGTGTGTGTGTGTGTGTGTGCCCTGTGATTGACTGACAGCCTGTCCAGGGCGTCTCCCCGCCTGCCGCCCGGTGACTGCTGGGATAGGCTCCAGCATCCCTGAGAGCAGGATCAGCGGGATGGAGGGATGGATGGATGGAGGGAATAAGCTACACTGTCTTCTCCTTATTGTCCACCGAGCCCAGTCTGCATGTTACTCCAGATGAATACTAGTTAATATTGTCAACACTGTGCAGTAAATGAATACTCCTGATTTACGTTTGGACATTTGGAAAGCAGGAGCTACCTACTCTGCTCTGAGTGTAACTCTGTTGAAGGTCACGATGAAGTCCTGATGGTAAAGCTAAGCTGTGTAGGCCTACTGAGCAGGCTGTTGTTCTGCAGTAGCGTGGAGGGAGAACACGTAAGGATGTTAGCATAGCGATGACTGGTGTCCGGGTGGCGGCGTGGCGGTCTATTCCAACGCGGGGATTGGCTGTTCAAATCCCCGTGTTGCCTCCGGTTTGGTCGGGCGTCCCTACAGACACAATCGGCCGTGTCTGCACGTGGGAAGCCGGATGTGGGTCTGTGTCCCGGTCGCCACACTAGCGCCTCCTTTGGTCAGTCGGGGCGCCTGTTCAGGAGGGAGGGAGACCTGGGGGGGGGGGAATAGCGTGATCCTCCCACGCGTACCATCTCTCTGGGGAAACTCCTCACTGTCAGGTGAAAAGAAGTGGCGGGGGACTCCACATGTCTGCAGCCCTCCCCGGACCTGCAAGGGGGGTGGAGCAGAGACCGGGGCGGCTCAGAGGGGGGGGGGGTAATGGGCTGGATATATACATGCATCCATTATCC
>JAJHIY020001480.1:297500-370000 GCA_022114975.2 Lampris megalopsis | reverse complement strand
GTCGCCGTGGTTGTTGTGGTCGCCGTGGTCGCCGTGGTCGTTGTGGTCGCCGTGGTCTCTGTGGTCGCTGTGGTCGTTGTGGTCGCTGTGGTCGCTGTGGTCGCTGTGGTCGTTGTGGTCGCTGTGGCTGCTGTGGCTGCTGTGGTTGCTGTGGTTGTTGTGGTTGCTGTGGTTGCTGTGGTTGCTGTGGTTGCTGTGGTTGTTGTGGTCGTTGTGGTCGCTGTGGTCGCTGTGGTCGTTGTGGTCGCTGTGGTCGCTGTGGTCGCTGTGGTCGCTGTGGTGGCTGTGATCGCTGTGGTCGCTGTGGTCGCTGTGGTCGCTGTGGTCACTGTGGTCGTTGTGGTCGCTGTGGTCGCTGTGGTCGCTGTGGTCGTTGTGGTCGCTGTGGTCGCTGTGGTCGCTGTGGTCGTTGTGGTCGCTGTGGTCGCTGTGGTCGCTGTGGTCGTTGTGGTCGTTGTGGTCGCTGTGGTCGCCGTGGTCGCCGTGGTCGTTGTGGTCGCCGTGGTCGCCGTGGTCGCCGTGGTCGTTGTGGTCGCCGTGGTCGCCGTGGTCGTTGTGGTCGCCGTGGTCTCTGTGGTCGCCGTGGTCGCCGTGGTCGTTGTGGTCGCTGTGGTCGCTGTGGTCGTTGTGGTCGCTGTGGCTGCTGTGGCTGCTGTGGTTGCTGTGGTTGTTGTGGTTGCTGTGGTTGCTGTGGTTGCTGTGGCTGCTGTGGTTGTTGTGGTTGTTGTGGTCGCTGTGGTCGCTGTGGTCGCTGTGGTCGTTGTGGTCGCTGTGGTCGCTGTGGTCGCTGTGGTCGCTGTGGCTGCTGTGGTTGTTGTGGTCGCTGTGGTCGCTGTGGTCGCTGTGGTCGCTGTGGCTGCTGTGGCTGTTGTGGTTGCTGTGGTTGCTGTGGTCGCTGTGGTCGCTGTGGTCGCTGTGGTCGCTGTGGTCGCTGTGGTGGCTGTGATCGCTGTGGTCGCTGTGGTCGCTGTGGTCGCTGTGGTCGTTGTGGTCGCTGTGGTCGCTGTGGTCGCCGTGGTCGCCGTGGTCGCTGTGGTCGCTGTGGTCGTTGTGGTCGCTGTGGTCGCTGTGGTCGCCGTGGTCGCCGTGGACGTTGTGGTCGCCGTGGTCGCCGTGGTCGCCGTGGTCGTTGTGGTCGCCGTGGTCGCCGTGGTCGCTGTGGTCGCCGTGGTCGCCGTGGTCGCCGTGGTCGTTGTGGTCGCCGTGGTCGCTGTGGTCGTTGTGGTCGCCGTGGTTGTTGTGGTCGCCGTGGTCGCCGTGGTCGTTGTGGTCGCCGTGGTCGCCGTGGTCGCCGTGGTCGTTGTGGTCGCCGTGGTCGCCGTGGTCGTTGTGGTCGCCGTGGTCTCTGTGGTCGCTGTGGTCGCTGTGGTCGTTGTGGTCGCTGTGGTCGCTGTGGTCGCTGTGGTCGTTGTGGTCGCTGTGGCTGCTGTGGCTGCTGTGGTTGCTGTGGTTGTTGTGGTCGCTGTGGTCGTTGTGGTCGCTGTGGTCGCTGTGGTCGCTGTGGTCGCTGTGGTGGCTGTGATCGCTGTGGTCGCTGTGGTCGCTGTGGTCACTGTGGTCGTTGTGGTCGCTGTGGTCGCTGTGGTCGCTGTGGTCGTTGTGGTCGCTGTGGTCGCTGTGGTCGCTGTGGTCGTTGTGGTCGCTGTGGTCGCTGTGGTCGCTGTGGTCGTTGTGGTCGCTGTGGTCGCCGTGGTCGCCGTGGTCGCCGTGGTCGTTGTGGTCGCCGTGGTCGCCGTGGTCGCCGTGGTCGTTGTGGTCGCCGTGGTCTCTGTGGTCGCCGTGGTCGCCGTGGTCGTTGTGGTCGCTGTGGTCGCTGTGGTCGTTGTGGTCGCTGTGGCTGCTGTGGCTGCTGTGGTTGCTGTGGTTGTTGTGGTTGCTGTGGTTGCTGTGGTTGCTGTGGCTGCTGTGGTTGTTGTGGTTGTTGTGGTCGCTGTGGTCGCTGTGGTCGTTGTGGTCGCTGTGGTCGCTGTGGTCGCTGTGGCTGCTGTGGTTGTTGTGGTCGCTGTGGTCGCTGTGGTCGCTGTGGTCGCTGTGGCTGCTGTGGCTGTTGTGGTTGCTGTGGTTGCTGTGGTCGCTGTGGTCGCTGTGGCCGCTGTGGTCGCTGTGATCGCTGTGGTCGCTGTGGTCGCTGTGGTCGCTGTGGTCGTTGTGGTCGCTGTGGTCGCTGTGGTCGCCGTGGTCGCCGTGGTCGCCGTGGTCGCCGTGGTCGCTGTGGTCGCTGTGGTCGCTGTGGTCGCCGTGGTCGCCGTGGTCGTTGTGGTCGCTGTGGTCGCTTTGGTCGTTGTGGTCGCTGTGGCTGCTGTGGCTGCTGTGGTTTCTGTGGTTGTTGTGGTTGCTGTGGTTGCTGTGGCTGCTGTGGCTGCTGTGGTTGCTGCTGTTGTTGTGGTTGCTGTGGTTGCTGTGGTTGCTGTGGTTGCTGTGGCTGCTGTGGTTGTTGTGGTCGTTGTGGTCGCTGTGGTCGCTGTGGTCGCTGTGGTCGTTGTGGTCGCTGTGGTCGCTGTGGTCGCTGTGGTCGCTGTGGTGGCTGTGGTGGCTGTGATCGCTGTGGTCGCTGTGGTCGCTGTGGTCGCTGTGGTCACTGTGGTCGTTGTGGTCGCTGTGGTCGCTGTGGTCGCTGTGGTCGTTGTGGTCGCTGTGGTCGCTGTGGTCGCTGTGGTCGCTGTGGTCGTTGTGGTCGTTGTGGTCGCTGTGGTCGCTGTGGTCGCCGTGGTCGCCGTTGTCGCCGTGGTCGCCGTGGTCGTTGTGGTCGCCGTGGTCGCCGTGGTCGCCGTGGTCGTTGTGGTCGCCGTGGTCGCCGTGGTCGTTGTGGTCGCCGTGGTCTCCATGGTCGCCGTGGTCGCCGTGGTCGTTGTGGTCGCTGTGGTCGCTGTGGTCGTTGTGGTCGCTGTGGCTGCTGTGGCTGCTGTGGTTGCTGTGGTTGTTGTGGTTGCTGTGGTTGCTGTGGTTGCTGTGGCTGCTGTGGTTGTTGTGGTTGTTGTGGTCGCTGTGGTCGCTGTGGTCGCTGTGGTCGTTGTGGTCGCTGTGGTCGCTGTGGTCGCTGTGGCTGCTGTTTTTGTTGTGGTCGCTGTGGTCGCTGTGGTCGCTGTGGTCGTTGTGGTCGCTGTGGTCGCTGTGGTCGCTGTGGTCGTTGTGGTCGTTGTGGTCGCTGTGGTCGCTGTGGTCGCCGTGGTCGCCGTGGTCGCCGTGGTCGCCGTGGTCGTTGTGGTCGCCGTGGTCGCCGTGGTCGTTGTGGTCGCCGTGGTCGCCGTGGTCGTTGTGGTCGCCGTGGTCTCTGTGGTCGCCGTGGTCGCCGTGGTCGTTGTGGTCGCTGTGGTCGTTGTGGTCGTTGTGGTCGCTGTGGCTGCTGTGGCTGCTGTGGTTGCTGTGGTTGTTGTGGTTGCTGTGGTTGCTGTGGTTGCTGTGGCTGCTGTGGTTGTTGTGGTTGTTGTGGTCGCTGTGGTCGCTGTGGTCGCTGTGGTCGTTGTGGTCGTTGTGGTCGCCGTGGTCGCCGTGGTCGTTGTGGTCGCCGTGGTCTCTGTGGTCGCTGTGGTCGCTGTGGTCGTTGTGGTCGCTGTGGTCGCTGTGGTCGCTGTGGTCGTTGTGGTCGCTGTGGCTGCTGTGGCTGCTGTGGTTGCTGTGGTTGTTGTGGTTGCTGTGGTTGCTGTGGTTGCTGTGGCTGCTGTGGTTGTTGTGGTCGTTGTGGTCGCTGTGGTCGCTGTGGTCGCTGTGGTCGTTGTGGTCGCTGTGGTCGCTGTGGTCGCTGTGGTCGTTGTGGTCGTTGTGGTCGCTGTGGTCGCCGTGGTCGCCGTGGTCGCCGTGGTCGCCGTGGTCGCTGTGGTCGCTGTGGTCGCTGTGGTCGCTGTGGTCGCCGTGGTCGCCGTGGTCGTTGTGGTCGCTGTGGTCGCTTTGGTCGTTGTGGTCGCTGTGGCTGCTGTGGCTGCTGTGGTTGCTGTGGTTGTTGTGGTTGCTGTGGTTGCTGTGGTCGCTGTGGTCGCTGTGGTCGCTGTGGTCGCTGTGGTGGCTGTGGTGGCTGTGATCGCTGTGGTCGCTGTGGTCGCTGTGGTCGCTGTGGTCACTGTGGTCGTTGTGGTCGCTGTGGTCGCTGTGGTCGCTGTGGTCGTTGTGGTCGCTGTGGTCGCTGTGGTCGCTGTGGTCGCTGTGGTCGTTGTGGTCGTTGTGGTCGCTGTGGTCGCTGTGGTCGCCGTGGTCGCCGTTGTCGCCGTGGTCGCCGTGGTCGTTGTGGTCGCCGTGGTCGCCGTGGTCGCCGTGGTCGTTGTGGTCGCCGTGGTCGCCGTGGTCGTTGTGGTCGCCGTGGTCTCCATGGTCGCCGTGGTCGCCGTGGTCGTTGTGGTCGCTGTGGTCGCTGTGGTCGTTGTGGTCGCTGTGGCTGCTGTGGCTGCTGTGGTTGCTGTGGTTGTTGTGGTTGCTGTGGTTGCTGTGGTTGCTGTGGCTGCTGTGGTTGTTGTGGTTGTTGTGGTCGCTGTGGTCGCTGTGGTCGCTGTGGTCGTTGTGGTCGCTGTGGTCGCTGTGGTCGCTGTGGCTGCTGTTTTTGTTGTGGTCGCTGTGGTCGCTGTGGTCGCTGTGGTCGTTGTGGTCGCTGTGGTCGCTGTGGTCGCTGTGGTCGTTGTGGTCGTTGTGGTCGCTGTGGTCGCTGTGGTCGCCGTGGTCGCCGTGGTCGCCGTGGTCGCCGTGGTCGTTGTGGTCGCCGTGGTCGCCGTGGTCGTTGTGGTCGCCGTGGTCGCCGTGGTCGTTGTGGTCGCCGTGGTCTCTGTGGTCGCCGTGGTCGCCGTGGTCGTTGTGGTCGCTGTGGTCGTTGTGGTCGTTGTGGTCGCTGTGGCTGCTGTGGCTGCTGTGGTTGCTGTGGTTGTTGTGGTTGCTGTGGTTGCTGTGGTTGCTGTGGCTGCTGTGGTTGTTGTGGTTGTTGTGGTCGCTGTGGTCGCTGTGGTCGCTGTGGTCGTTGTGGTCGCTGTGGTCGCTGTGGTCGCTGTGGCTGCTGTGGTTGTTGTGGTCGCTGTGGTCGCTGTGGTTGCTGTGGTCGCCGTGGTCGTTGTGGTCGCCGTGGTCGCCGTGGTCGTTGTGGTCGCCGTGGTCTCTGTGGTCGCTGTGGTCGCTGTGGTCGTTGTGGTCGCTGTGGTCGCTGTGGTCGCTGTGGTCGTTGTGGTCGCTGTGGCTGCTGTGGCTGCTGTGGTTGCTGTGGTTGTTGTGGTTGCTGTGGTTGCTGTGGTTGCTGTGGTTGCTGTGGCTGCTGTGGTTGTTGTGGTCGTTGTGGTCGCTGTGGTCGCTGTGGTCGCTGTGGTCGTTGTGGTCGCTGTGGTCGCTGTGGTCGCTGTGGTCGTTGTGGTCGTTGTGGTCGCTGTGGTCGCTGTGGTCGCCGTGGTCGCCGTGGTCGCCGTGGTCGCCGTGGTCGCCGTGGTCGTTGTGGTCGCCGTGGTCGCCGTGGTCGTTGTGGTCGCCGTGGTCTCTGTGGTCGCCGTGGTCGCCGTGGTCGTTGTGGTCGCTGTGGTCGCTGTGGTCGTTGTGGTCGCTGTGGCTGCTGTGGCTGCTGTGGTTGCTGTGGTTGTTGTGGTTGCTGTGGTTGCTGTGGTTGCTGTGGTTACTGTGGCTGCTGTGGTTGTTGTGGTTGTTGTGGTCGCTGTGGTCGCTGTGGTCGCTGTGGTCGTTGTGGTCGCTGTGGTCGCTGTGGTCGCTGTGGCTGCTGTGGTTGTTGTGGTCGCTGTGGTCGCTGTGGTCGCTGTGGTCGCCGTGGTCGCCGTGGTCGTTGTGGTCGCCGTGGTCGCCGTGGTCGTTGTGGTCGCCGTGGTCTCTGTGGTCGCTGTGGTCGCTGTGGTCGTTGTGGTCGCTGTGGTCGCTGTGGTCGCTGTGGTTGCTGTGGTTGTTGTGGTCGCTGTGGTCGCTGTGGTCGTTGTGGTCGCTGTGGCTGCTGTGGCTGCTGTGGTCGCTGTGGTCGCTGTGGCTAATGTGGTTGTTGTGGTCGCTGTGGTCGCTGTGGTCGCTGTGGTCGCTGTGGCTGCTGTGGCTGTTGTGGTTGCTGTGGTCGCTGTGGTCGCTGTGGTCGCTGTGGTCGCTGTGGTGGCTGTGATCGCTGTGGTCGCTGTGGTCGCTGTGGTCGCTGTGGTCGCTGTGGTCGTTGTGGTCGCTGTGGTCGCTGTGGTCGCCGTGGTCGCCGTGGTCGCCGTGGTCGCTGTGGTCGCTGTGGTCGTTGTGGTCGCTGTGGTCGCTGTGGTCGCCGTGGTCGCTGTGGTCGTTGTGGTCGCTGTGGTCGCTGTGGTCGTTGTGGTCGCTGTGGCTGATGTGGCTGCTGTGGTTGCTGTGGTTGTTGTGGTTGCTGTGGTTGCTGTGGTTGCTGTGGTTGCTGTGGCTGCTGTGGTCGTTGTGGTCGTTGTGGTCGCTGTGGTCGCTGTGGTCGCTGTGGTCGTTGTGGTCGCTGTGGTCGCTGTGGTCGCTGTGGTCGCTGTGGTCGCTGTGGTGGCTGTGATCGCTGTGGTCGCTGTGGTCGCTGTTGTCACTGGTCGTTGTGGTCGCTGTGGTCGCTGTGGTCGCTGTGGTCGTTGTGGTCGCTGTGGTCGCTGTGGTCGCTGTGGTCGTTGTGGTCGCTGTGGTCGCTGTGGTCGCCGTGGTCGTTGTGGTCGTTGTGGTCGCTGTGGTCGCCGTGGTCGCCGTGGTCGCCGTGGTCGCCGTGGTCGTTGTGGTCGCCGTGGTCGCCGTGGTCGCCTTGGTCGTTGTGGTCGCCGTGGTCGCCGTGGTCGTTGTGGTCGCCGTGGTCTCTGTGGTCGCCGTGGTCGCTGTGGTCGTTGTGGTCGCTGTGGTCGCTGTGGTCGTTGTGGTCGCTGTGGCTGCTGTGGCTGCTGTGGTTGCTGTGGTTGTTGTGGTTGCTGTGGTTGCTGTGGTTGCTGTGGCTGCTGTGGTTGTTGTGGTTGTTGTGGTCGCTGTGGTCGCTGTGGTCGCTGTGGTCGTTGTGGTCGCTGTGGTCGCTGTGGTCGCTGTGGCTGCTGTGGTTGTTGTGGTCGCTGTGGTCGCTGTGGTCGCTGTGGTCGCTGTGGTCGTTGTGGTCGCTGTGGTCGCTGTGGTCGCTGTGGTCGTTGTGGTCGTTGTGGTCGCTGTGGTTGCTGTGGTCGCCGTGGTCGCCGTGGTCGCCGTGGTCGTTGTGGTCGCCGTGGTCGCCGTGGTCGTTGTGGTCGCCGTGGTTGCCGTGGTCGTTGTGGTCGCCGTGGTCTCTGTGGTCGCCGTGGTCGCTGTGGTCGTTGTGGTCGCTGTGGTCACTGTGGTCGTTGTGGTCGCTGTGGCTGCTGTGGCTGCTGTGGTTGCTGTGGTTGTTGTGGTTGCTGTGGTTGCTGTGGTTGCTGTGGCTGCTGTGGTTGTTGTGGTTGTTGTGGTCGCTGTGGTCGCTGTGGTCGCTGTGGTCGCTGTGGCTGCTGTGGCTGTTGTGGTTGCTGTGGTTGCTGTGGTCGCTGTGGTCGCTGTGGTCGCTGTGGTCGCTCTGGTGGCTGTGATCGCTGTGGTCGCTGTGGTCGCTGTGGTCGCTGTGGTCGTTGTGGTCGCTGTGGTCGCTGTGGTCGCCGTGGTCGCCGTGGTCGCCGTGGTCGCCGTGGTCGCTGTGGTCGTTGTGGTCGCTGTGGTCGCTGTCGTCGCCGTGGTCGCCGTGGTCGCTGTGGTCGCCGTGGTCGCCGTGGTCGTTGTGGTCGCCGTGGTCGCCGTGGTCGTTGTGGTCGCCGTGGTCGCCGTGGTCGTTGTGGTCGCCGTGGTCTCTGTGGTCGCCGTGGTCGCCGTGGTCGTTGTGGTCGCTGTGGTCGCTGTGGTCGTTGTGGTCGCTGTGGCTGCTGTGGCTGCTGTGGCTGCTGTGGTTGTTGTGGTTGCTGTGGTTGCTGTGGTTGCTGTGGTTGCTGTGGCTGCTGTGGTTGTTGTGGTCGTTGTGGTCGCTGTGGTCGCTGTGGTCGCTGTGGTCGTTGTGGTCGCTGTGGTCGCTGTGGTCGCTGTGGTCGTTGTGGTCGTTGTGGTCGCTGTGGTTGCTGTGGTCGCCGTGGTCGCCGTGGTCGCCGTGGTCGTTGTGGTCGCCGTGGTCGCCGTGGTCGTTGTGGTCGCCGTGGTCGCCGTGGTCGTTGTGGTCGCCGTGGTCTCTGTGGTCGCCGTGGTCGCTGTGGTCGTTGTGGTCGCTGTGGTCGCTTTGGTCGTTGTGGTCGCTGTGGCTGCTGTGGCTGCTGTGGTTGCTGTGGTTGTTGTGGTTGCTGTGGTTGCTGTGGTTGCTGTGGTTGCTGTGGCTGCTGTGGTTGTTGTGGTTGTTGTGGTCGCTGTGGTCGCTGTGGTCGCTGTGGTCGCTGTGGCTGCTGTGGTTGTTGTGGTCGCTGTGGTCGCTGTGGTCGCTGTGGTCGCCGTGGTCGCCGTGGTCGTTGTGGTCGCCGTGGTCGCCGTGGTTTCTGTGGTTGTTGTGGTTGCTGTGGTCGCTGTGGTCGCTGTGGTCGTTGTGGTCGCTGTGGCTGCTGTGGCTGCTGTGGTCGCTGTGGTCGCTGTGGCTAATGTGGTTGTTGTGGTCGCTGTGGTCGCTGTGGTCGCTGTGGCTGCTGTGGCTGTTGTGGTTGCTGTGGTCGCTGTGGTCGCTGTGGTCGCTGTGGTCGCTGTGGTGGCTGTGATCGCTGTGGTCGCTGTGGTCGCTGTGGTCGCTGTGGTCGCTGTGGTCGTTGTGGTCGCTGTGGTCGCTGTGGTCGCCGTGGTCGCCGTGGTCGCCGTGGTCGCCGTGGTCGCTGTGGTCGTTGTGGTCGCTGTGGTCGCTGTGGTCGCCGTGGTCGCTGTGGTCGTTGTGGTCGCTGTGGTCGCTGTGGTCGTTGTGGTCGCTGTGGCTGATGTGGCTGCTGTGGTTGCTGTGGTTGTTGTGGTTGCTGTGGTTGCTGTGGTTGCTGTGGCTGCTGTGGTCGTTGTGGTCGTTGTGGTCGCTGTGGTCGCTGTGGTCGCTGTGGTCGTTGTGGTCGCTGTGGTCGCTGTGGTCGCTGTGGTCGCTGTGGTGGCTGTGATCGCTGTGGTCGCTGTGGTCGCTGTGGTCGCTGTGGTCGCTGTTGTCACTGTGGTCGTTGTGGTCGCTGTGGTCGCTGTGGTCGCTGTGGTCGTTGTGGTCGCTGTGGTCGCTGTGGTCGCTGTGGTCGTTGTGGTCGCTGTGGTCGCTGTGGTCGCCGTGGTCGTTGTGGTCGTTGTGGTCGCTGTGGTCGCCGTGGTCGCCGTGGTCGCCGTGGTCGTTGTGGTCGCCGTGGTCGCCGTGGTCGCCGTGGTCGTTGTGGTCGCCGTGGTCGCCGTGGTCGTTGTGGTCGCCGTGGTCTCTGTGGTCGCCGTGGTCGCCGTGGTCGTTGTGGTCGCTGTGGTCGCTGTGGTCGTTGTGGTCGCTGTGGCTGCTGTGGCTGCTGTGGTTGCTGTGGTTGTTGTGGTTGCTGTGGTTGCTGTGGTTGCTGTGGCTGCTGTGGTTGTTGTGGTTGTTGTGGTCGCTGTGGTCGCTGTGGTCGCTGTGGTCGTTGTGGTCGCTGTGGTCGCTGTGGTCGCTGTGGCTGCTGTGGCTGCTGTGGTTGTTGTGGTCGCTGTGGTCGCTGTGGTCGCTGTGGTCGCTGTGGTCGTTGTGGTCGCTGTGGTCGCTGTGGTCGCTGTGGTCGTTGTGGTCGTTGTGGTCGCTGTGGTTGCTGTGGTCGCCGTGGTCGCCGTGGTCGCCGTGGTCGTTGTGGTCGCCGTGGTCGCCGTGGTCGTTGTGGTCGCCGTGGTCGCCGTGGTCGTTGTGGTCGCCGTGGTCTCTGTGGTCGCCGTGGTCGCCGTGGTCGTTGTGGTCGCTGTGGTCACTGTGGTCGTTGTGGTCGCTGTGGCTGCTGTGGCTGCTGTGGTTGCTGTGGTTGTTGTGGTTGCTGTGGTTGCTGTGGTTGCTGTGGTTGCTGTGGCTGCTGTGGTTGTTGTGGTTGTTGTGGTTGTTGTGGTCGTTGTGATCGCTGTGGTCGCTGTGGTCGCTGTGGCTGCTGTGGTTGTTGTGGTCGCTGTGGTCGCTGTGGTCGCTGTGGTCGCTGTGGCTGCTGTGGCTGTTGTGGTTGCTGTGGTTGCTGTGGTCGCTGTGGTCGCTGTGGTCGCTGTGGTCGCTCTGGTGGCTGTGATCGCTGTGGTCGCTGTGGTCGCTGTGGTCGCTGTGGTCGTTGTGGTCGCTGTGGTCGCTGTGGTCGCCGTGGTCGCCGTGGTCGCCGTGGTCGCCGTGGTCGTTGTGGTCGCTGTGGTCGCTGTGGTCGCCGTGGTCGCCGTGGTCGTTGTGGTCGCTGTGGTCGCTGTGGTCGTTGTGGTCGCTGTGGCTGCTGTGGCTGCTGTGGTTGCTGTGGTTGTTGTGGTTGCTGTGGTTGCTGTGGTTGCTGTGGTTGCTGTGGCTGCTGTGGCTGCTGTGGTCGCTGTGGTCGCTGTGGTCGCTGTGGCTGCTGTGGTTGTTGTGGTCGCTGTGGTCGCTGTGGTCGCTGTGGTCGCTGTGGTCGCTGTGGCCGCTGTGGCCGTTGTGGTTGCTGTGGTTGCTGTGGTCGCTGTGGTCGCTGTGGTCGCTGTGGTCGCTGTGGTGGCTGTGATCGCTGTGGTCGCTGTGGTCGCTGTGGTCGCTGTGGTCGCTGTGGTCGCTGTGGTCGCTGTGGTCGCTGTGGTCGCTGTGGTCGCCGTGGTTGTTGTGGTTGTTGTGGTCGCTGTGGTTGTTGTGGTTAGCCTGTCAGAGAGCAGACCTGGTGCCATTGACACAAGTAGTCCAGACACGCTAGTCAGCGCCCTGGGCCAACACCGTAGGAGGCTCAGTGTAAGATGAAGCCCTTCCCTGTTCAGCTTTCTTTACTCTCGTTGTAATGACGGAGGTATCTGCTCTTCACCGTGTGGCAGTTCTTCGTTAGGTCTAGATTGCAAGCCGGAAGCAGCAGTGACGGGGTGAACACTTCCGTGTGCAGTGATCACTGTGGCCCGGCATAATGACCATTGCCATTCTTTCCAAGAAGGGTGTATCACGAACTGAGGATAATCAGCGCCGTCATGTCCTCTGGTTTTGCTGTCCAGGCTCTTCAGGAGGAGCTGCAGGACAGGCAGGCCAGGCTGGGCTCCCTGCAGGCCGGGCTGTGGTCTCAGCTCCCGCCTGGAGAGGGCGCTGAGGAGAGTGAGGAGGCCTGGAGGAAGCTCCACGTGATGGCCAATAGAGTGAAGCTGCTGCAGAGGCAGGTGGCCAAGGACCTCGGCACCCTGCAGCAACAGCAGGTAATGTTACCGCCAGGGGGAGAGCTTACGCCTTTAAAGGGACATTCCGGTTTTTCTGTTTCACCCGGGTCTTGTTTTGCAGAGTACTTTTCATCATTCTTTTCATGTTTTACGGTATTTTATATACCTGCTGCATTGTGGGGGTTTTGGGAGACGGGACAGGACAGGTGCTCTGTTTCACAGGTAAAACTGTTAAATTAAGAAATGACACTAGGTACGCAGCGGTCTATTCCGTTGCCTGCCAACACGGCGATCGCCGGTTCAAATCCCCGTGTTACCTCCGGCTTGGTTGGGCATCCAGACACACGTGGCCGTGTGTGCAGGTGGGAAGCCGGATGTGGGTATGTGTCCTGGTTGCTGCACTCTCACCTCCTCTGGTGGGTGGGGGCGCCTGTGGGGGGGGGAGGGGGAACTGGGGGGAATAGCGTGATCCTCCCACGCGCTACGTCCCCCTGGCGAAACTCCTCACTGTCAGGTGAAAAGAAGCGGCTGGTGACTCCTCCACATGTATGGGAGGAGGCATGTGGTAGTCTGCAGCCCTCCCCGGATCGGCAGGGGGGGTGGAGCAGAGACCGGGATGCTCGGAAGAGTGGGGTAATTGGCCGGATACAAGGGGGGGGGACAAAAAACGATACTTATCCAGCAGAAATGAGCTACCTATCACATATAAACTCTCCGGTAACACTTTCTATGAAGCGTGCATCTATAATGCCCTATAAGCATCTATAACGACCATACTTTCCTATAATGTGTATTACAATGACTAACGGCTATAAGATTGTGAAATAGCACTGAAGTCTCATTATGCATCTCTACAAAACCTCAGCAAAACAAGTTGGCTATGATGCGTTATGGCATTTGACAGATAAACAAGCTATTTTTAATGCATAAATCCGTTTTAAATTGACAATGTATCATAAAGGGGGTTATGAGCTGTTGTTAGGGCGCATACATGGTTATAATGAGTCTTACAATGACTTATAGCTACACTTACAGTACTAGTACTAGTACTAACGACTAACAACTACTAATGTTTTTAACATCACAATTCATAATTAATCTGGAGTGTAAACAACAGTTTTCAAGGTACACATTTCAATTTTTCAGGGATTAAGACACGTACTTTGAATGTAAATGAGGTGCCAGTGTGCATACAAAAGCATCAAAATACAGCTTGTTTATCGGAACAATATTCCGGGGGAGGATGCCCCCGGACCCCCTACAGAAGTCCGGGCTAAGCCCCGAATGTCCTCAAATCCTGGACACGCCCCTGATTACCACTGGGGACTACTGTGGATTTGACCTTCCACCTCCGATCTAGTTCTTCCTGCAGCCCTCTTCAGCCAGGTAAATCACCTTGTTGAGTGACTGGCTAGAGCAAAGACATGGTAGGACTTTTACTTTCTGAAGCAGGGCTGTCCACCTCTGGACTACTGTGGATTTCACCTTCCACATCCAATCTAGTTCTTCCCTCAGCCCTCAGCTTCTCACGCTCTTTCTTCCTGATGTTGCCGTCGCTTGGGATGCTACATCGATCATCCATCGATCATCCATCCATTATCCAAACCGCTTATCCTGCTCAGGGTCGCGGGGATGCTGGAGCCTATTCCAGCAGTCTTTGGGTGGCAGGTGGGGTGACACCCTGGACAGGCTGCCAGGCCATCACAGGACCAACACACACACACACATTCAGTCCTAAGGACAATTTAGTACGGCTGATTCACCTGACCTACATGTCTTTGGACTGTGGGAGGAAACCGAAGCCCCCACAGGAAACCCACGCAGACACAGGGAGAACATGCAAACTCCACACAGAGGACAACCGCCATGGTTGGACAACCGTGGGGCTCGAACCCAAGACCTCCTTGTGAGGTGACCGCGCTAACCACTGTGCCACCGTGCCGCCCATATACGTATATATGACTTGAATTCTCCACATAAAACTCACCAATGTGGCCTGAATAAGTGTTGTGTAGTGAAGCAGAGTGCCAGTGGGCTTGTCTCCAAAAACCTTCACAATGAGGCGGGTGCATAAAATACTACAAGAACCAACAGGAATGATGAAAAATATTTGAAAATAAGACCCAGGTTGAACCCCCCCCCCCTCAGAATTGTCCTTTGCCTTAGAGAGAAAACTATCCTAAAACTCTTCTTTAATGCTACTGTGTTTCAAGATTCTTCACTAAAAGAACCTCCCCCAGTCTGCTTGAGCTGAATTCTGTAGCCTGTCAGCTTAAATTCCTTGTTTCCAGACCACCAAACCGGGTTCAGATAATGATGTTACTCTTTCAGCGGGTCTGTCACTCAGGTTGTTTTTGTAAGTTGACTTTTTTGACAAACTCGAGGAGAAAGCATGCACCCTGTAAACACTGGAGAGGGTTGTTTGGGTGGATGTTATTTCAGTATAGGACGCCTCTCTCTCTAATGCAGGACTTGGATTCAGCATCTTCGTCTTCGGCTGAGGATGACCAGGGGGGGAGTGCCTCTGTGGAAAGCCATCCAGAGGATACAGAGAGAGGCTCTTCTGATAAAAGGTATAGAGGAAACAGTCATTAGCTTGCCTTGTTATCACTGTAGTATAATTCTAAATACATAATGAACTGGATGTCCCGGTAGTGTGGTGGTCTGTTCCGTTGCCTACCAACAGCTGGTTCGAATCCCTATGTTACCTCCGGCTTGGTTGGGCATCCCTACAGACACAAATGGCCGTGTCTGTGGGTGGGAAGCATTGCTATGGATCCCACTGCTTTTCTTGGCACGCTGCCTCTGATTGGCCAGTGCCTGTTGCGTCCGTTGGTTAAGGTTAGGGTTAGGGCAGGGTTAGGGTTAGGGCAGGGTTAGGGTTAGGATTAGGGCAGGGTTAGGGTTAGGGTTAGGGCAGGGTTAGGGTTAGGGTTAGGGCAGGGTTAGGGTTAGGGTTAGGGCAGGGTTAGGGTTAGGGCAGGGTTAGGGTTAGGGTTAGGGCAGGGTTAGGGTTAGGGTTAGGGCAGGGTTAGCTCATCAGAGGCAGAGTAGGGGTGGGTCTTCCTAGAGTCCTAGTGCCTGGATGCTACGCAGGGCATGTCTTGCCAAGAAAAACAGTGGGATCCATAATAATGCGGGTGGGAAGCCGGATGTGGGTATGTGTCCTGGTCGCTGCACTAGTGTCTCCTCTGGTCGGTCGGGGCGCCTGTTCAGGGGGAGGGGGAACTGGGAGGATAGCGTGACCCTCCCACATGCTATGTCCCCTTGGCCCCTGGTGAAACTCCTCACTGTCAGGTGAAAAGAAGCGGCTGGTGACTCCACATGTATGGGAGGAGACATGTGGTAGTCTGCAGCCCTCCCCGGATCGGCAGAGGGGGTGAAGCAGCGACCGGGGTGGCTCGGAGGAGTGAGGTAATCGGCCAAGTACAGTTAGGAGAAAGGGGGGGGGTATATATCTATATGTGGTTTTAGCTGCAACACTTCTAACTCTACATCTGTAGTATAGATCCTGTGTGCTAGTAAATATATGATTGGTGTTTAAGTTTAATGGACTTATTTCTCAGACGTGGTTCAAGATCCCCTTGATTCAGGTACCGTGTGATGTCATCTACAGTGATTGACGTACCGTGTGATGTCATCTATAGTGATTGGCGTACCGTGTGATGTCATCTACAGTGATTTAAAGCCCAGCAGTATTCAGTATGTACGTCTGCGCTTGGGCGATCTGCTTCGGTTAACTTCCTCCTTGTGTCTCCTCTGATGTACAGACAGGAGAAGCGGGAGCGCTCCCCACCTCGCTCCTTCCTGTACCGTGTGCTCCGCGCTGCCCTCCCTCTCCACCTCCTCCTGCTCCTCCTCCTCCTGCTCACCTGCCTGGTGCCGCTGCCGGGGAGCAATCCCAGCTGCACCCTGGCCAACAACTTCGCCCGCTCTTTCCACCCAACGCTGCACTACACCAACGGACCCCCGCCGACCTGAATGGACCCCCGCCGACCTGATGCTCATCACACTGACGAAGAGACACGGTTTGCAGACGTAGCACATGTTTAGAAATACACTCATCCACCTTTTCCCAGTGAACCTGTACACACACGGGAATTCCTTGTCCTGTTCCCAAAAAGAGGAATTGCTGCTGCACAGCACACAAAACTTGCTGCGTTGATGGAGTTTCAAGATTTGATTTTAAAGCAGACTGCATTTAGATTGTGTTCATGGCACAGAGAGGACCATGGTCGTGTTTGTATTTATGGCACAGAGAGGATCATGGTCATGTTTGTATTTATGGCACGGAGAGGATCATGGTCGTGTTTGTGTTCGTGGCACAGAGAGGATCATGGTCATGTTTGTATTTATGGCACAGAGAGGACCATGGTCGTGTTTGTGTTCATGGCACAGAGAGGACCATGGCACAGAGAGGACCATGGTCGTGTTTGTCATGTAATTCATGGTGTGGATCAGTCCATTAACACTTGAGGCTTTACACACCTGCCTCTATGTGAAGCTGGTGTGTGGGGCTGAGGCCAGGTGTATATAACACACTTGTGTGATTCAGCGAGCTGTGTGTACTCTCCAACCCAAATCCCTTACCCACACTTCCAATTATGCCACTTGCACGGCTCTCTAGATGAACGCTGTGCTGACATGTCATGTGTTTCCAGACTGGATTCAGCGCAGCACGTTGTTCTAGTTTTCTACTAAAGTGCGTTTGAAAATGTTTACCACAGCCGACACGTACTGGCTGCGCCAGACTCTGACAGCCACTGTAAATTAAAGACAACTTTTTAGACTTATTGTAGACTTATTATGACTTACTATAGACTTATAGACTCACTATAGACTTACTATAGACTTATTATAGACTCACTATAGACTTCTATAGACTCACTATAGACTTATTATAGACTCACTATAGACTTATAGACTCACTATAGACTTATTATATAATTACTATAGACTCACTATAGACTCACTATAGACTTACTATAGACTCACTATAGACTTATTATAGACTCACTATAGACTTATAGACTCACTATAGACTTATTATATAATTACTATAGACTCACTATAGACTCACTATAGACTTATTATAGACTCACTATAGACTCATAGACTCACTATAGACTTATTATATAATTACTATAGACTCACTATAGACTCACTATAGACTTACTATAGACTCACTATAGACTTATTATAGACTCACTATAGACTTATAGACTCACTATAGACTTATTATATAATTACTATAGACTCACTATAGACTCACTATAGACTTATTATATACTCACTATAGACTTATAGACTCACTATAGACTTATTATATAATTACTATAGACTCACTATAGACTCACTATAGACTTATTATAGACTCACTATAGACTTATAGACTCACTATAGACTTACTATAGACTTATTATATAATTACTATAGACTTACTATAGACTCACTATAGACTTCTATAGACTCACTATAGACTTATTATAGACTTACTATAGAGTTATTATACTCTCACTATAGACTTATATAATTACTATAGACTTACTATAGACTTATTATATAATTACTATATACTTACTATAGACTCACTATAGACTTATTATAGACTTACTATAGACTTATTATAGACTTATTATACTTACTATAGACTTATTATAGACTCACTATAGACTTATTATATAATCACTATAGACTTATTATAGATCACTATAGACTTATTATAGACTCACTATAGACTTATTATAGACTCACTATAGATTTATCATAGACTTGTTATAGACTTACTGGGCTGTATGTTTTAATGTTTTGTCACAAGTAGACTACGAACATGTTTCCACATCTTTCAGCTGCCACTGAGAGGAAGGTGGCGTCAGCTTGCAGGACGGTTGTGTCCACGTCATGTCCTGTGATTATCTGTGGAAGCCAGCAGTGCGTTTATGCACCTGTACAGGGTTTGCCAATAAAACACTGTGTCTCTCACTTCTGTCTGGCTGCACACGTTTGTTGTTGTTGTTGTTTGGCTCCGGCTTAGCACCTTCAGCCCACCTCCGATAAGGGTTCAGTAAGTCAAGTCCCATCAAACACCTGAAGATGAACAAATGCTGTTTTTCAGCACCTGCCACACAACGCACACGTGTGTGTGTGTGTGGCTGAAAAAACGACTACGTTAACTGAACGTCTTGACTCACATCCAGCAAAAGAAAACAGTCATTCCTTGGGATGATCGGGGCCGGTTGCACCAGCTGTGGGTGAAGTCCTGACTACGTCTAGTTGCACCAGCTGTGGGTGAGGTCCTGACTACGTCTAGTTGCACCAGCTGTGGGTGAAGTCCTGACTACGTCTAGTTGCACCAGCTGTGGGTGAGGTCCTGACTACGTCTAGTTGCACCAGCTGTGGGTGAGGTCCTGACTACGTCTAGTTGCACCAGCTGCGGGTGAGGTCCTGACTACGTCTAGTTGCACCAGCTGCGGGTGAGGTCCTGACTACGTCTAGTTGCACCAGCTGCGGGTGAGGTCCTGACTACGTCTAGTTGCACCAGCTGTGGGTGAGGTCCTGACTACGTCTAGTTGCACCAGCTGCGGGTGAGGTCCTGACTACGTCTAGTTGCACCAGCTGTGGGTGAGGTCCTGACTACGTCTAGTTGCACCAGCTGTGGGTGAGGTCCTGACTACGTCTAGTTGCACCAGCTGTGGGTGAGGTCCTGACTACGTCTAGTTGCACCAGCTGTGGGTGAAGTCCTGACTACGTCTAGTTGCACCAGCTGTGGGTGAAGTCCTGACTACGTCTAGTTGCACCAGCTGTGGGTGAGGTCCTGACTACGTCTAGTTGCGCCAGCTGTGGGTGAGGTCCTGACTACGTCTAGTTGCGCCAGCTGTGGGTGAGGTCCTGACTACGTCTGATTGTCTCATCAGCACTACGAGACAGCCAGCCCAGGTCAGCACCTCCACCTGCAGAATAACCGTTTAATCCTCATGTTCTGTTCACTAATTAGCAGGGGATGTATTGTTCACCGTCATGCTGACCCAGGCCCCCTGTGGATTTTATAGAGACACATCCATCCATCCATCCATCTATCCATCTATCCATCCATCCATCCATCCATCCATCCATCCATCCACCCAAACTGCTCACCCTGCTCACCCTGCTCCCAGGGTCGTGGGGATGCTGGAGCCTATCCCAGCAGTCATTGGGCGGCAGGTGGGGAGACACCCTGGACAGGCTGCCAGGCCATCACACAGGGCTGACGGACGGACACACACACACACACACACACACACACACACACACACACACACACACACACACACACACCTAGGGACAGTTTAGTACAGCGATCCACCTGACCTGCAGGTCTTTGGACTGTGGGAGGAAACCGGAGCCCCCGGAGGAAACCCACGCAGACACGGAGAGAACATGCAACTCCACACAGAGGACGACCCGGGACGACCCCCAAGGTTGGACTACCCCGGGGCTCGAACCCAGGACCTTCTTGCTGTGAGGCGACCGCGCTAACCACTGCGCCGCCTGCGATACAAATTGTAATGTTTATCTAAAAATACCCAGTACGTCTTGTCCTTATCTCCCTTATCACTGCTATTAAGTGGTGTGAACAGTCTTATTGTTAGTAGCTGTCATTTGAAATGGTTCATTCTGACCCGAACAGAACACAAGGGTTTAAGCACGAGAGCGACGCCACGGGCCGATCCGGGACTTGCATGCTCCACACAGAAGGTGAGCACTGTCAGGGGAAGGGATGAGTACGACCGGTACTCATTATCCAAAAAGCAACCCCCCCCCCCACTATGCTCGGCTGAGGAGCGTGGGCTCTCTAAACGGTCGATACCTCAGATCCACTCTGAACAGCAGCCGGACGTAATAGCGCCCGGCGGTTGGACACGTTAATCCTGGTTGTCATGGAAACCAGAGCGCCCACTGATAACGACGGTGTGGCTTTCCAGTGCAGCCAAGGCAAAAGGGATGAGTTCTGTGCCCTTGTGTTTTCACCTGTCTTTGCCGGGTTATATTAGAGCTTTAATACAAATGATGGAGAGACGGATGTCCTGTCATCTTTAGAGGTGGCGTTATGAGACTGCACCCGTTCACCTCGCTCACTCGGAATTCCAGCTTCGCTCGTGCTGCAGAGGATGTAGGAAGCAGTAATCCACCACAGTGCTTATTAGGACCAGTTTTAATGCGGTTCTGCTTCGTTTAGGGGAAAACAGAGACAGGAAGGCGGAGATGGCAATGTGCAGATAGGAAAACAAACACAGTGGGAAGGAAAGCAACATCGTTCTGTGACGAGCAGCAGAGTCCTTGAGCCAGCAGGCTGACGACGCCTCCTCTGAGACCCGAACACAAGCAGGTTCTTCATCCTCCACTGGGCTGCAGGTCGATGAAGCATGCTGGCAACACTTACACCGATAATAAGCAACAATAACAGTTTACAATGGTTTACTGTGGAAACTGGCATTTCAAAATGACCACCACGGTTACTGTACACACCAGGTGTCGCTACAGTCCATATAGTAACGATGTTTTTTACATCTTGTGGCAGAAAGTGCGGCAGAGTAAGGCCAGCGAGTGAAAGTCAACAGTTCCTGCAGAGGATTTTTTAACTAGATATCTCCATATTGAAATGGGCTCGTCCACTGAAGAGAACATTTTGCTGTGCAGTCGTGATTTAAGCTGCTGTGCATAAAAGAGCTCACAATTAAGAATAGAAACACAAACATAACCTTTTCCTTTTCTACAAAAAAAAACAAACAAACATGACACACATGTAGAGGAATACAACGTCGTCTTGCAGTAAACTAGTTCATCTTCTCCACTGAAAACAAGACAGCTCCTAGACAAGGAAACCAGAACTGGACTGTGGCGTTTAATTCTATGGGGTTGATACTGGTACAAGTGTATTGTGTTTATTTAGAGACTACAAAAGGAGGGAAGGAACATCCCATCTCTGTGACAAGTGATTAATCAGCTGCGTTGCCACAACGTCTTTAACTGCGGTCTGTCTCTCATGCGACTGTTCTCATTTATGGAAGGCTTTCTAAAAACGTTGCCCGCCAACAGGTTTTGTGTTGTAGACGCCCATTTCCTTGCAAGGTTTCCTAAGCCAGTTAAAGGTGTCTCGTCAATGGACATCTTAAAATAGCATCATCACGTTTGTAGAAAGCAATTTTGCCCTTTTATGGTTTAAACACCACTCTTCACATGTGCATCAATTGTCAATGCTTCTCAGCAATAATGTATAATATTCTAATAAATTCACATGAACAGCTTGCATTTAAATTCATGGAAGAGTTTGCAAGAAAAAGGCTGGCATCAAAGTTAAAAGCTTCCATGTTTGTGTTGTTTTTCCTCGCTATTCTTTTGAAAAGTCCAAGATGCCTACTGTGTCTCCTGTTCTGAGGAACCGCTGAGGAACTCCCGAGGAACTCCCGAGGAACCCCTGAGGAACTCCCGAGGAACTCCTGAGGAACTCCTGAAGAACTCCTGAAGAACCCCTGAGGAACTCCCGAGGAACTCCCGAGGAACTCCTGAGGAACTCCTGAAGAACTCCTGAAGAACCCCTGAGGAACTCCCGAGGAACCCCTGAGGAACTCCCGGGGAACTCCTGAAGAACCCCTGAGGAACTCCTGAAGAACACTTGAGGAACTCCTGAAGAACACTTGAGGAACTCCTGAGGAATCCCGGAGGAACACCTGAGGAGCTCCTGGGGAACTTCCTGAGGAACTCCTTCACAGGCTCTAGCTTCTCCTCGGACACCACAGGACAACTCAAACAGAAAGCGAGCTGGTAACTAATTCAACACCATTTAAAAAACATGCTTGCATGTATTCTTTGCAGTTGACACAGCAGCTCGTTGCTATGGCCTACTTTTATACAACAAAACCAAAACAAAGCACGATGATCCCTCATGCCCATCATGTCCCAGGTTCACCCTTTCTTTACTGGCTATTATTTGAGCGCAAAAACAAGCTTGATTCTCTTCTCCTCAACTCGGTGCCAATGCCTTGGCTTTAGGAAAGTCAAAATAAGCTTCTAACAGTTACGCCAAGGCTGCTCCCATTTACGGGTGGGCTCTTCTTGCCCCCCAGTTTGCACTGTTGAATGTTTAGCTTTGTTATAAATGCAGCAAAACGTTGAAAACGTCGCCACATTCAGTGCGTCAGCGCATTACATCTGACCACGTGACTTTGGCAACACGTGCCGTTTCTATGAAGCAACGCGTCTGGAGAAGTCAGAAGTCCGGCTGCGAGGCGGTTCCTGTAAAACACGTGACACGAACTAGACGTGTGCAAAGCAGAGCGCAGCAGCGTGCGGAACAAGTGCGGAGTGACGTCACATGACACATGAGAGACTTGCGTGGGATTTCATTCATGTGAGAGCAGTTGGTCTCCTGCCCCTGCCGTCTGCCCCGGGGGTCGTTTTCATTGCAGGTTGGAGCCCATGTCTGCCGCACCGCCGCTGGAGCTGTGGGGCCCCTGGGCCTCCTGCTGCGGCTGCTGGCAGGGGAGGCGAGAGCTGTGCATGACGTGGGCATCCAGCATCTCCAGCAGCAGGTCGTACAGAGGCACCATGTTCTTCATGGTCATGCAGTAGAGGTGGTCCATGCCCTTGTTGCTGAAACGGGAAACACGGAGCGCACGTGAGTGAGCAGTAAAAGAGGACGGGCTGCAGGGAGCACGTGACATGGTGATCAAGGTTTAGTCACAACGATGACGACTTCCGCATCCGAGCTGAACTAGTGCTGATGGACAGTAGAGACCTGGTTTGTCTTTACGATGAGCAGCAGAGAATAGATATGAATTATATTATAATTATGATAAGCAGCAGGGAATAGATATGAATTCTATTATCATTACGATAAGCAGCAGGGAATAAATATGAATTCTATTATCATTGTGATGAGCAGCAGGGAATAGATGTGAATTCTATTATCATTATGATAAGCAGCAGGGAATAGATATGAATTCTATTATAATTATGATAAGCAGCAGGGAATAGATATGCATTCTATTATAATTTTGATAAGCAGCAGGGAAAAGATATGAATTATATTATAATTATGATAAGCAGCAGGAAATAGATATGAATTCTATTATAATTATGATAAGCAGCAGGAAATAGATATGAATTCTATTATAATTATGATAAGCAGCAGAGAATAGATATGAATTCAATTATAATTATGATAAGCAGCAGGGAATAGATATGAATTCAATTATAATTATGATAAGCAGCAGGGAATAGATATGAATTCTATTATCATTACGATAAGCAGCAGGGAATAGATATGAATTCTATTATAATTATGATAAACAGCAGGGAATAGATATGAATTCTATTATAATTACGATAAGCAGCAGGGAGTAGATATGAATTCTATTATAATTATGATGAGCAGCAGGGAATAGATATGCATTCTATTATCATTAGGATGAGCAGCAGGGAATAGATATGAATTATATTATAATTATGATAAGTAGCAGGAAAGAGATATGAATTCTATTATAATTGTGATAAGCAGCAGGGAATAGATATGAATTCTATTATCATTATAATAAGCAGCAGGGAGTAGATATGAATTCTATTATAATTATGTTAAACAGCAGGGAATAGGTATGAATTCTATCATCATTATAATAAGCAGCAGGGAATAGATATGAATTCTGTTATAATTATAATGAGCAGCAGGGAATAGATATGAATTCTATTATAATTACGATAAGCAGGGAATAGATATGAATTCTATTACAATTATGATAAGCAGGGAATAGATAAGAATTCTATTATCATTATAATAAGCAGCAGGGAATAGATATGAATTCCATTGTCATTATGATGAGCAGCAGGGAATAGATATGAATTCTATTATCATTATGATAAGCAGCAGGGAATAGATATGAATTCTATTATCATTATAATAAGCAGCAGGGAGTAGATATGAATTCTATTATAATTATGATGAACAGCAGGGAATAGATATGAATTATATTATAATTATGATGAGCAGAAGGGAATAGATATGAATTCTATTATCATTATGATAAGCAGCAGGGAATAGATATGAATTCTATTATAATTACGATAAGCAGCAGGGAATAGATATGAATTCTATTATAATTACGATGAGCAGCAGGGAATAGATATGAATTCTATTATAATTATGATGAGCAGCAGGGAATAGATATGAATTCTATTATAATTACGATAAGCAGCAGGGAATAGATATTAATTCTATTATAATTACAATGAACAGCAGGGAATAGATATGAATTCTATTATAATTACGATAAAAAGGGAATAGATATGAATTCTTTTATCATTATGATAAGCAGCAGGGAATAGATAGGAATTCTATTATAATTACGATAAGCAGCAGGGAATAGATAGGAATTCTATTATAATTACGATAAGCAGCAGGGAATAGATAGGAATTCTATTATAATTACGATAAGCAGCAGGGAATAGATAGGAATTCTATTATAATTACGATAAGCAGCAGGGAATAGATAGGAATTCTATTATAATTACGATAAGCAGCAGGGAATAGATATGCATTCTGTTATAATTATAATGAGCAGCAGGGAATAGATAGGAATTCTATTATAATTACGATAAGCAGGGAATAGATATGAATTCTATTACAATTATGATAAGCAGCAGGGCATAGATAAGAATTCTATTATCATTACAATAAGCAGCAGGGAATAGATATGAATTCCATTGACATTATGATGAGCAGCAGGGAATAGATATGAATTCTATTATCATTATAATAAGCAGCAGGGAATAGATATGAATTCTATTATCATAATAAGCAGCAGGGAATAGATAGGAATTCTATTATAATTACGATAAGCAGCAGGGAATAGATAGGAATTCTATTATAATTACGATAAGCAGCAGGGAATAGATATGCATTCTGTTATAATTATAATGAGCAGCAGGGAATAGATAGGAATTCTATTATAATTACGATAAGCAGGGAATAGATATGAATTCTATTACAATTATGATAAGCAGCAGGGCATAGATAAGAATTCTATTATCATTACAATAAGCAGCAGGGAATAGATATGAATTCCATTGACATTATGATGAGCAGCAGGGAATAGATATGAATTATATTATCATTATGATAAGCAGCAGGGAATAGATATGAATTCTATTATCATTATAATAAGCAGCAGGGAATAGATATGAATTCTATTATCATTATAATAAGCAGCAGGAAAGAGATATGAATTCTATTATCATAATAAGCAGCAGGGAATAGATAGGAATTCTATTATCATTATAATAAGCAGCAGGAAATAGATATGAATTCTATTATCATTATAATAAGCAGCAGGGAATAGATAGGAATTCTATTATCATTATAATAAGCAGCAGGGAATAGATATGAATTCTATTATCATAATAAGCAGCAGGGAATAGATATGAATTCTATTGTCAGTCGTTCTGGCGGTGTTGGGTACAGTCCAGTGTGACTGGTATGTCGCTACTGGTGTGACAGCAGAGTGCACCAGTACAGCGGATGCACAGTCAACAGCAGCAGAGCCACGTGACAGTAAGGGTTGCCCCTGGAGACGGCGGGGCTGAGTCAGAGTCCTCCTACCTGACATGGCGGATGTGGGACAGCAGCATGAGCAGGTGCGCGAGGCGGGTGTACTGCTGTCTGAACGTCAGCCCTGTTTTAGCGATGGCCCAGACCAGAGCATCCGTCACCGCGTCCAGCAGGCCCAGCAGTTTGGACCGCTTCTGCATCTCCTCCCCCCCGTCTAAGCTGCCTGGGCACATGTCTGGGACACACACAACCACACACACACAACCACACACACACACACACACACACACACAACCCCACACACACACACACACACACACACACACACACACACACACACACACCAGTGTGATGTTGTGGTACAGTTTGAAAGGAAAGCCTGCCTGACTAAACAGAATAGCCATGACTCTGCATGGTAGTGGTGGGCTGCTTGTTATTTTGCAGCATTCTTTGTAATAATGTGGGGACAGATTGACCCTTCTGTTGTCTTCCGGGTCAACATGACCCACGTGTGATGTGATGACTGTTCCTGCAGTGACCCCAACATTACACATAGTGAAACATGTTTGTGTTCATATTTCCATGAAAGCTGTACACCACTACGGTACTAAGGTTGTCTCAGGGTCACGTGTGACTCTAAGACATGTGTGGGTCATGTGATGTGTGACCCTAAGACGTGTGGGTCATGCGTGACCCTAAGACATGTGTGGGTCATGTGATGTGTGACCCTAAGACGTGTGGGTCATGTGTGACCCCAAAACATGTATGGGTCATGTGACCCTAAGACATGTGTTGGTCATGTGACCATAAGACATGTGTGGGTCATGTGACCCTAAGACATGTGTGGGTCATGTGACCCTAAGACGTGTGGGTCATGTGATGTGTGTCCCTAAGACGTGTGCGTCATGTGTGACCCCAAGACATGTATGGGTCATGTGACCCTAAGACATGTGTTGGTCATGTGACCCTAAGACATGTGGGTCATGTGATGTGTGACCCTAAGACATGTGTGGGTCATGTGACTCTAAGACATGTGGGTCATGTGATGTGTGACCCTAAGACATGTGTGGGTCATGTGACCCTAAGACATGTGGGTCATGTGATGTGTGACCCTAAGACATGTGTGGGTCATGTGATGTGTGACCCTAAGACATGTGTGGGTCATGTGATGTGTGACCCTAAGACGTGTGGGTCATGTGTGACCCCAAGACATGTATGGGTCATGTGACCCTAAGACATGTTTTGGTCATGTGACCCTAACACATGTGTTGGTCATGTGTGACCCTAACACATGTGTTGGTCATGTGTGACCCCAAGACAGGTGAAGGTCATGTGACCCCATATAAACGCGTGGTGTCCAGTGATGAAGTGCAGTCTTTCTGCACTGTGCGGAGGGAAAACCCCAGACAGTCCCACAGTTTGTGACGACAGACAGCTTGTTTCTCCCTGCAGAACAGATTTGGGGATTATAATTAAATTAAGTTGCTTTAATTTAGAGGTTTAACACCGGAACGAGCGGGATTTCACTCCTACATAAAACGACCATGGGCGGTCAAAATGACGGCCGGTGTTTAGACTCTGTATTGTGTCAAGCTAAATACCCAGGTGAGATATGAATGCATCACATGTGTTAGTGTGTCTGTTAGGAAACTAGCTGACACCAACATTAACATTTTAACAACTTTAACACTGTTTTTAAACTATTTAAACTGGCCGCTGTCCAACGCCTGTCAATACTGCAGCACCAGTCATATGGTGCGTCTGCAACCAGACATGTTGGACATCGTCACTCATCAAGTTCATTTCTCTCCACTGGAGGGCGCTAGTGTGTTTCCAGGACACAGCAATGAACTTCGCGAAGGAAATGACGCCACCAAGACGCGTCATAAATGCTGACATGACGCACACGATGACGCGAAAATTACGAGGCGGTCATTTTGACTGCTCATGGTCGTTTTAGGTAAATCTTATCAAAGCTTTGTTTGTTTGTGTGTGTGCGTGTGTGCGCGCGCGCGCGATTGATCTAAAACTAGTTTTAATGCAAATATATGCAATTTTAGGAGCATTCAGGGAGCGGCAGGTCTGCATCTTCCCAAAACGGTCACAGTGACCGTCTTGGTAATGAAGGCGGGTCATGAATGACCCGTGAGAAAGGGGCGGGGTACACAACGTGTGGACAACACGAGGTTACTCTCAGCCTTAAGGACAACTGTCAAACAGACCAAGGACACCGGGGGGTCCGGGACGCATTCAGAACGCTGAGGCTCTGCAGCTGGTCTTCATATCGCCACTACATGCTGGTCATCGTATGGCCACTACATGCTGGTCACTACATGCTGGTCAGCGTATGGCCACTACATGCTGGTCAGTGTATGGCCACTACATGCTGGTCAGCGTATGGCCACTACATGCTGGTCAGTGTATGGCCACTACATGCTGGTCAGCGTATGGCCACTACATGCTGGGCAGCGTATGGCCACTACATGCTGGTCATCATATGGTCATGACATGCTGGTCAGTGTATGGCCACTACATGCTGGTCAGCGTATGGCCACTACATGCTGGTCATCATATTGTCATGACATGCTGGTCAGCGTATGGCCACTACATGCCGGTCATCATATGGCCACTACATGCTGGTCAGTGTATGGCCACTACATGCTGGTCAGCGTATGGCCACTACATGCTGGTCAGCGTATGGCCACTACATGCTGGTCAGCGTATGGCCACTACATGCTGGTCAGCGTATGGCCACTACATGCCGGTCATCATATGGCCACTACATGCTGGTCAGTGTATGGCCACTACATGCTGGTCAGCGTATGGCCACTACATGCTGGTCAGCGTATGGCCACTACATGCTGGTCAGTGTATGGCCACTACATGCTGGTCAGCGTATGGCCACTACATGCTGGTCATCATATGGTCATGACATGCTGGTCAGTGTATGGCCACTACATGCTGGTCAGCGTATGGCCACTACATGCTGGTCATCATATTGTCATGACATGCTGGTCAGCGTATGGCCACTATATGCCGGTCATCATATGGCCACTACATGCTGGTCAGTGTATGGCCACTACATGCTGGTCAGCGTATGGCCACTACATGCTGGTCATCATATGGTCACTACATGCTGGTCATCATATGGCCATGACATGTTGGTCAGTGTATGGCCACTACATGCCGGTCATCATATGGCCACTACATACTGGTCAGCGTATGGCCACTACATACTGGTCAGCGTATGGCCACTACATACTGGTCAGTGTATGGCCACTACATACTGGTCAGTGTATGGCCACTACATACTGGTCATCATATGGTCACTACATGCTGGTCATCATATGGCCACTACATGCTGGTCAGCGTATGGCCACTACATGCTGGTCAGTGTATGGCCACTACATGCTGGTCAGTGTATGGCCACTACATGCCGGTCAGCGTATGGCCACTACATGCCGGTCAGCGTATGGCCACTACATACTGGTCAGCGTATGGCCACTACATACTGGTCATCATATGGTCACTACATGCTGGTCATCATATGGTCACTACATGCTGGTCATCATATGGCCATGACATGTTGGTCAGTGTATGGCCACTACATGCCGGTCATCATATGGCCACTACATACTGGTCAGTGTATGGCCACTACATACTGGTCAGCGTATGGCCACTACATACTGGTCATCATATGGTCACTACATGCTGGTCATCATATGGCCACTACATGCTGGTCAGTGTATGGCCACTACATGCTGGTCAGCGTATGGCCACTACATGCTGGTCAGTGTATGGCCACTACATGCTGGTCAGTGTATGGCCACTACATGCTGGTCAGCGTATGGCCACTACATGCTGGTCAGCGTATGGCCACTACATGCTGGTCAGTGTATGGCCACTACATGCTGGTCAGTGTATGGCCACTACATGCTGGTCAGCGTATGGCCACTACATGCTGGTCATCATATGGTCATGACATGCTGGTCAGTGTATGGCCACTACATGCTGGTCAGCGTATGGCCACTACATGCTGGTCATCATATTGTCATGACATGCTGGTCAGCGTATGGCCACTATATGCTGGTCATCATATGGCCACTACATGCTGGTCAGTGTATGGCCACTACATACTGGTCAGTGTATGGCCACTACATGCTGGTCATCATATGGTCATGACATGCTGGTCAGCGTATGGCCACTACATGCCGGTCATCATATGGCCACTACATGCTGGTCAGTGTATGGCCACTACATGCTGGTCAGTGTATGGCCACTACATGCCGGTCAGCGTATGGCCACTACATGCTGGTCATCATATGGTCACTACATGCTGGTCATCATATGGCCATGACATGTTGGTCAGTGTATGGCCACTACATGGTGGTCAGCATATGGCCACTACATGCTGGTCAGCATATGGCCACTACATGCCGGTCAGCATATGGCCACTACATGGTGGTCAGTGTATGGCCACTACATGCTGGTCAGTGTATGGTCACTACATGCTGGTCAGCATATGGCCACTACATGCCGGTCAGCATATGGCCACTACATGGTGGTCAGTGTATGGTCACTACATGCCGGTCAGCATATGGCCACTACATGGTGGTCAGTGTATGGCCACTACATGCCGGTCAGCATATGGCCACTACATGCCGGTCAGTGTATGGCCACTATATGCTGGTCAGTGTATGGCCACTACATGCTGGTCAGCGTATGGCCACTACATGCTGGTCAGCGTATGACCACTACATGCTGGTCAGTGTATGGCCACTACATGCTGGTCAGCGTATGGCCACTACATGCTGGTCAGTGTATGGTCACTACATGCCGGTCAGCGTATGGTCACTACATGCTGGTCAGCGTATGGCCACTACATGCTGGTCAGCGTATGGCCACTACATACTGGTCAGCGTATGGCCACTACATGCCGGTCAGCGTATGGCCACTACATGCTGGTCAGTGTATGGCCACTACATGCTGGTCAGCGTATGGCCACTACATGCTGGTCATCATATGGTCATGACATGCTGGTCAGCGTATGGCCACTACATGCTGGTCAGCGTATGGCCACTACATGCCGGTCAGCATATGGTCACTACATGCTGGTCAGCGTATGGCCACTACATGCTGGTCAGCGTATGGCCACTACATGCTGGTCAGCGTATGGCCACTACATGCTGGTCAGTGTATGGCCACTACATACTGGTCAGCGTATGGCCACTACATGCCGGTCATCATATGGCCACTACATGCTGGTCAGCGTATGGCAACTACATGCTGGTCAGTGCATGGCCACTACATACTGGTCATCATATGGCCACTACATGCTGGTCATCATATGGTCACTACATGCTGGTCATCATATGGCCACTACATGCTGGTCAGTGCATGGCCACTACATGCTGGTCAGCGTATGGCCACTACATGCCGGTCATCATATGGCCACTACATGCTGGTCAGTGTATGGCCACGACATGTGACCAGAGGAAGGTGGAGTACCTGTCACGGGTGGTGCAGGTGCAGTATGAGTGTGTAGTGAAACAGGAAGCATCGTCCACGTACCCACAGCCAGGACATATGAGTGTTCCCAGGGGAGGATGTGACCCAGCTGACCCTGACACAGCACAGCCTGTTACTCCACAGAGCAGGAGCCGAGGATGAGAGGAACAAGACAGCTCCTCACACCCTCCAACCACACACCGTGTTCCCATCAGGCCTTTCACCAGGCAGCACCTGACACCCTCCAACTACACACCGCGTTCCCATCAGGCCTTTCACCAGGCAGCTCCTCACACCCTCCAACTACACACCGTGTTCCCATCAGGCCTTTCACCCGGCAGCACCTGACACCCTCCAACTACACACCGTGTTCCCATCAGGCCTTTCACCAGGCACTCCTGCTGCTCTCCTGCCGAGCCTCCCTCCTCTTCCTCACACACAGGGTCACATGCTGGAGCCTTCACCATCCTCAGCCATGCTTACACGTGCAAGCCGCCCCACACAAACACACCAGGACACACCGCCCCACACAAACACACAAACACACCGGTACACACAAACACACAAACACACCAGGACACACAAACACACATATGTATGCACGCACACGCACACAAAGCATAAAAAGCTCACAGAAGTACTTCTGTGGCAAATTAAGTGCAGTAACAAGTACACACACAGACACACACACACACACAGAGACACACACAGAGACACACACTCACTGGAGTTAAGGAGGATCATGGCCTTGAGGCAGACGTACTCCTCCCTCTGCAGCTTGAGCTCCCTGAAGCGGGCCGTGGCGGCGAGCAGCATATCAAAGATCTCCACAAAGCCTTGGACACAGCTCCCCTCTTCCCTAGCGGGGGCGAACATGCACACACACATTCACACACTTATTTACACACACACCCCACAAACCACAAACCTCCACGTCTACCACCGGGAAGAACTTGCACGTTAGGGAGAAGTAGTTTGAAGAAATGTTGCAGCAAATGTTCGACTAAACCCAGTGTTATATTTACATTAGGAACTACATATATACATATACATATATACACACATACACACACACACACACACACACACACACACACACACACACACACACACACACACACACACACACACACATACATATACACACATACATATACATATACATACACATACATACATACACACACACACACATATACACATACATACATACATACATACATATACATACATATACATACATATACATATACATACATATATACATACATATATATATATATATATATATATATATATATATATGTGTGTGTGTGTGTGTGTGTGTGTGTGTGTGTGTGTGTGTGTGTGTGTGTGTGTGTGTGTGTGTGTGTGTGTGTGTATATACATATATACACACACACATATACATCCATACATACATACATACACACACACACACACACACACACACACACACACACACACACACACACACACACACACACACACACACACACACACACACATACATATACATATACACACACATACATATACATATACATATACATACATATATACACACACACATATACATATACATACATACATACATACATATATACATATATATATATATATATATATATATATATATATATATATATATATATATATATATATATATATATATACAACATACACACACACAGACACACACACACACACACACACACACATATATATATATATATATATATATATATATATATATATATATATATATATATAGTGGAAAAGTTCATTATTTTCCGTAATATAATTCAGAAAGTGAAACTTTCATATATTCTAGATTCATTACACATAAAGTGAAATGTGTCAGGCCTTTCTTGTTTTAATCTTGGTGATTACGGCTCACAGCTCATGGAAATCAAAAATCCAGTCTCTCAGAATATCACAATATTTTATAAAACCAATCAAAAACAGGATTGATAATAGAGAAATGTCGACCTTCTGAGAAGTTTGTTCATTTGTGCGCTCGGTACTTGGCCGGGGCTCCTTTAGCAGGAATTACTGCTGCATCATCAGTGTGGCGTGGCATGGAGGCAGCCCGCCTGTGGCGCTGCTGAGCTGTTATGGAAGCCCAGGCTGCTTCGATAGCGGCCTTCAGCTCGTCTGCATTGTTGGGTCTGGGGTCTCTCACCTTCCTCTCGACAATACCCCATATAGGGTTCAGGTCAGGCCAGTTGGCTGGCCAACCAAGCCCAGATCATGGTAGTTTTGGCACTGTGGGCAGGTGTCAAGTCCTGCTGGGAAATGAAACCAGCATCTCCATCAAGCCTGTCAGCAGACGGAAGCATGGAGCGCTCTAAAGTCTCCTGGTAGACGGCTGCGGTGATGAAACACCGTGGACCAACACCAGCAGACGGCATGGCACCCCAACTTCACACTGGACTTCCAGCAGCTTGGATTCTGTGCCTCTCCAGACTCTGGGAGCTTGATTACCAAATGAAATGACCCACACTTACTTTCATCTGAAAAGAGGACTTCGGACCACTGACCAGCGGTCCAGTTCTTCTTCTCCTGAGCCCAGGTAAGACGCTTCTGATGCTGTCTCTGGCTCAGGAGGGGCTTGACACTAGGGATGCCACACTTGTAGCCCAGGTCCTGGGCAGGTCTGTGCGTGGTGGCTCTTGATGCACTGACTCCAGCCTCAGTCCACTCCTTGTGAAGCTCCTCAAGTTCTTGACTCGGCCTTGCTTGACAATCCTCTCAAGGCTGCGGTCTTCCCTGTTGCTTGTGCACCTTTTCCTGCCACACTTTTCCCTTCCAGTCAGCTTTCCATGGATATGCTTGATCCAGCACTCTGCCAACAGCCAGCCCTTCCAGCAGCGACCTCTTGTGGCTTCTAGGGTATTGTCAAGAGGAAGATGAGAGACCCCAGACCCAACAATGCAGAGGAGCTGAAGGCCACTATCAAAGCAGTCTGGGCTTCCATAACAGCTCAGCAGGGCCACAGGCGGGCTGCCTCCATGCCACGCCGCACTGATGATGCAGCAGCAATTCCTGCTAAAGGAGCCCCGGCCAAGTACTGAGCGCACAAATGAACACACTTCTCAGAAGGTCGACATTTCTCTATTATCAATCCTGCTTTTGATTGGTTTTATAAAATATTCTGATATTCTGAGAGACTGGATTTTTGATTTCCATGAGCTGTGAGCCGTAATCATCAAGATTAAAACAAAAAAGGCCTGACACATTTCACTTTATGTGTAATGAATCTAGAACACATGAAAGTTTCACTTTCTGAATTACGTTACGGAAAATAATGAACTTTTCCACAAGATTCTAATTTTTGGAGAGGCACCTGTACATATGGGTATATATGTGTATAAATGGGGAGGGTCATGTCAGGAAGGGCATCCGGCGTAAAAGCTTTGCCAAATCAAATATGCAGACCATGAATCAGATGTCCATACTGGATCGGTGGAGGCCCGGGTTACCAACCACCACCACCACCACCGGTACTGCTGACCAGCAGGGCACCGGTGGAAACTATGCTACTGTTGGGCAAAGGAGAAGGAGAGGGGGAAGGCGTGGCCAGGGGCAGCAGGAGAGGAAGGAGGGTAGGAAGGTGGAGGTGAGAGTATGGCGTTGCCAGGGAAGAGGAGAAGAGGAAGGCCAAAGAGGAGGTTTATGGCTGTGGTGAGGGAGGACATGCAGGTGGCTGGTGTGACAGAGGAGGATGCAGAGGACAGGAAGAGATGGAAACGGATGATCCGCTGTGGTGCCCCCTAACGGGAGCATCTGGAAGTAGTAGTAGTAGTAGTAGTAGTAGTAGGAGGAGGAGGAGGAGGAGGAGGAGAAGGAATAGTAGTAGTAGTAGTAGTAGATTATGTCAGAGCTAGTGGGGGATTTATGTTTAAAATATAAATTGCAAAACAGCTCTTAATCTGTGAACTGTTTGGGCCAAAATTTTTAATGAATCTACTACTGCTAGTATTATTGTCGGCTGCTCCCGCTAGGAGGCGCCACAGCTGATCTCTTCCTGTCTTTTGCGTCTTCCTCTGTCACACCAGCCACCTGCATGTCCTCCCTCACCACCTCCATAAACCTCCTCTTTGGCCTTCCTCTTCTCCTCTCCCCTGGCAGCTCCATATTCAGCATCCTTCTCCCAGTATACCCAGCATCTCTCCTCCACACATGTCCACACCATCTCAATCTTGTCTCTCTTGCTTTGTCTCCAAACCGTCCAACCTGAGCTGTCCCTCTAATATACTCGTCCCTAATCCTGTCCTTCTTCATCACTCCCAGTGAAAATCTCATCATCTTCATCTCTGCCACCTCCAGCTCCACCTCCTGTCTCTTCATCAGTGCCACTGTCTCCAGACCACATAACATAGCTGGTCTCACCACCATCTTGTAAACCTTCCCTTTAACTCTTGCTGATACCCTTCTGTCACACATCACTCCTGACACTCTTCTCCACCCACTCCACCCTGCCTGCACTCTCTTCTTCACCTCTCTACTGCACTCCCCGTTACTTTGGACAGTTGACCCCAAGTATTTAAACTCAAACACCTTCGTCACCTCTACTCCTTGCATCCTGACCATCCCATTGTCCTCCCTCTCATTCACACATATGTATTCCGTCTTGCTCCTACTGACTTTCATTCCTCTTCTCTCCAGTGCATACCTCCACCTCTCCAGGCTCTCCTCCACCTGCACCCTACTCTCGCTACAGATCACAATGTCATCCGCGAAAATCATCGTCCATGGAGACTCCTGCCTGATCTTGTCCGTCAACCTGTCCATCACCATTGCAAACAAGAAAGGGCTCAGAGCCGATCCTTGATGTAGTCCCACCTCCACCTTGAACCCATCTGTCATTCCAACCACACACCTCACCACTGTCACACCACCCTCATACATATCCTGCACCACTCCTACATACTTCTCTGCCACTCCCAACTTCCTCATACAATACCACACCTCCTCTCTCGGCACCCTGTCGTATGCTTTCTCTAAATCCACAGAGACACAATGTGACTCCTTCTGGCCTCCTCTATACTTCTCCATCAACATTCTCAAAGCAAACATCACATCTGTGGTGCTCTTTCCTGGCATGAAACCATACTGCTGCTGGCTGATCATCACCTCTCCTCTTAACCTAGCTTCTATTACTCTTTCCCATATCTTCATGCTGTGGCTGATCAACTTTATACCTCTGTAGTTGCTACAGTTCTGCACACCACCCTTGTTCTTGAAAATCGGTACCAGAGATGGTGCTCTCACAACCTTGACTTTACCCTAAACAAATTAGATGCAGTTCATAAAGGATGGGCCTCTCCTCATACTGTCGTGTTTTTAACCAGGGGACGCTGAGCAACTTTGAGACGTTGAAAAGACTACACCAGTTAAATAATAGTGACTTTTAGAGATTTCTTCAGGTACGCTTCACATTAACGGTTTTATGTTAGAGAGTCAAACGGCATTTGAAAATAATTTATTTAAATTATTTGTTAGTGCCTATAGGATGGACTCAGGGCTTGAAATAATCTCTCGGCTATACAGGGGACTTCAGGAGCTTGAGATAGCAAGCACCACCTACATAAAACAGCAATGGGAAAGGGAAACTAACAGCTCCATCCCAGAGGAAGTCTGGACCAAGTGTTGTGAATCTGAGTGGAGGATAACAAGCTGACCCTCATGGAGAGTGTTTGGCTGGAAGAGACTCAGCAGATGTTTTATCACACCTGTTCACACATCTCGCCACTCAGGCTCTTCCAGCTGCTCCCAGGAAGCCAACCACTACCACTTGTTTTGGGCCTGCCCAAGACTAAATACCTTTTGGCATAAGATTTACATAGAATTAGTGACTATATTTGGGACAAAAATTACTTTTAATTGGGATGGACTCTTCTTTGGTCTATTACATGCAACACCCACAAACATTAATACAAGTTACTTATCTGGAATGTTGAGTGCAGCTGCTAGAAAAGCAAGTACAAAGAAATGGCTTAAGCCAGACACCCCATCTATAGAGGACTGGTATGATGTCATCTATAGAGGACTGGTATGATGTCATCTATAGAGGACTGGTATGATGTCATCTATATAGAGGACTGGTATGACGTCATCTGTAGAGGACTGGTGTGATATCATCTACAGAGGACTGGTGTGATGTCATCTATAGATGACTGGTGTGATGTCATCTACAGAGGACTGGTGTGATGTCATCTACAGAGGACTGGTGTGATGTCATCTATAGAGGACTGGTATGATGTCATCTATAGAGGACTGGTGTGATGTCATCTACAGAGGACTGGTGTGATGTCATCTACAGAGGACTGGTGTGACGTCATCTACAGAGGACTGGTATGATGTCATCTATAGAGGACTGGTATGACGTCATCTATAGAGGACTGGTATGACGTCATCTATAGAGGACTGGTATGATTTCATCTATAGAGGACTGGTATGATGTCATCTATAGAGGACTGGTATGACGTCATCTATAGAGGACTGGTATGACGTCATCTATAGAGGACTGGTATGACGTCATCTATAGAGGACTGGTATGACGTCATCTATAGAGGACTGGTATGACGTCATCTATAGAGGACTGGTATGATGTCATCTATAGAGGACTGGTATGACGTCATCTATAGCATACTGGTATGATGTCATCTATAGATGACTGGTATGACGTCATCTATAGAGGACTGGTATGATGTCATCTATATAGAGGACTGGTATGACGTCATCTGTAGAGGACTGGTGTGATATCATCTACAGAGGACTGGTGTGATGTCATCTATAGATGACTGGTGTGATGTCATCTACAGAGGACTGGTGTGATGTCATCTACAGAGGACTGGTGTGATGTCATCTATAGAGGACTGGTGTGATGTCATCTATAGCATACTGGTGTGATGTCATATATAGAGGACTGGTATGATGTCATCTATAGCATACTGGTATGATGTCATCTATAGAGGACTGGTATGATTTCATCTATAGAGGACTGGTATGATGTCATCTATAGAGGACTGGTATGATGTCATCTATAGCATACTGGTATGATGTCATCTATAGAGGACTGGTATGATTTCATCTATAGAGGACTGGTATGATGTCATCTATAGAGGACTGGTATGATGTCATCTATAGAGGACTGGTATGACGTCATCTATAGAGAACTGGTATGATGTCATGTATAGCATACTGGTATGATGTCATCTCTAGAGGACTGGTATGACGTCATCTATAGAGGACTGGTATGACGTCATCTATAGAGGACTGGTATGATATAATTTAAGTCAAGTCAAGTCGATTTTATTTGTATAGCGCAATATCACAAATTACAAATTTTCCTTGGTGCGCTCTACAGCAACACAACATCCTTTCCTTAGACAGGATGACATTTTTGTGATGGGAAAGATGGACCTTCTCCATGAGGCTTGAGGTAAACAAATTAGAGAAAATCTGAGAGAAATGGAAATTGTATATTTCCCCAAAACGCCCTTCTTTTGTTTAAATTTGTTTATGTAAATATGGTTTTTGTACTTTTTCTTTCTTTTTTCTTTTATCTCAAATGGAAGAACCCCCAATGCTCTATTTTGGGGTTCTATTATCGCTCTGTAAAATGCAGAAAAGATGGATCACTTTGTAAAAGTATCCAACTAAAGATGATTATGTAAAATGCTGTTAATGTGTGATTCCAAATAGAAAAGAAAAAGAAAAAGAAACTCAGTATCAGCATGCTTCTTGTCCACTCCTCAGGCAGCCTCTCACTTTCCAAGATAGTGTTAAAAAATCTAGTTGAAAACCCCACTGCCACCTCTCCTCAACATCTCCATGCCTCCACAGGTGGCATGGAGATGTTTGGACCCTTCAGCACCAACTGCCTTTCCACTCTTCATCCTCTTCATAGCTGCCCTCACTTCCTCCTTGCTAATCCGCTGAACTTCCTGATTCCCTATCCCTACATCATCCAACCTTCTCTCTCTCTCATTGTCTTCATTCATCAGCCCCTCAAAGTATTCCTTCCACCTTCTCAACACACTCTCCTCACTTGTCAGCACATTTCCATCGCTATCCTTCATCACCTTCACCTGCTGCCCATCCTTCCCAACCTGTTTAGACAATCGGTACAAGTCCTTTTCTCCTTCCTTAGTGTCTAACCTGTCATACAACTCACCATACGCCTTTTCCTTTGCCTTTGCCACCTCTCTCTTCGCTTTACGCTGCATCTCCTTGTACTCCTGTCTACTTTCTTCATCTCTCTGACTATCCCACTTCTTCTTTGCCAACCTCTTCCTCTGTATACTTTGCTGTACTTCCTCATTCCACCACCAAGTCTCCTTGTCTTCCTTCCTCTGTCCTGATGACATACCAAGTACCTTCCTAGCTGTCTCCCTCACTATTTCTGCAGTGGTTGTCCAGCCATCTGGCAACTCTTCACTACCACCCAGTGCCTGTCTTAACTCCTGCCTGAACTCCACACAACAGTCTTCCTTCTTCAACTTCCACCATTTAATCTTCGGCTGTGTCTTCACTCGCTTCCTCTTCTTGGTCTCCAAAGTCATCCTACAGACCACCATCGGATGCTGCCTAGCTACGCTCTCCCCTGTCACCACCTTGCAGTCTCCAATCCCTTTTAGATGGCGCCTTCTAAATAAGACATAGTCCACCTGTGTGCACTTTCCTCCCCTCTTGTACGTCACCCTGTGTTCCTGCCTCTTCTTGAAATATGTATTCACCACAGCCATTTCCATCCTTTCTGCAAAATCCACCACCATCTGTCCTTCCACATTTCTCTCCTTGACTCCATACCTTCCCATCACCTCCTCATCACCTCTGTACCCTTCACCAACATGTCCATTGAAGTCCACACCAATCTCCACCCTCTCCTCCTTGGGTACCCTCTCCACCATGTCATCCAACTCACTCCAGAATTATTCTTTCTCTTCCGTCTCACACCCAACTTGCGGGGCATATGCGCTGATAACATTCAGCAATAAACCTTCAATTTCCAGCTTCATACTCGTCACTCTGTCTGACACTCTCTTCACCTCCAGCACGCCATTGACATACTCTTCCTTCAGAATTACCCCTACCCCATTACTCCTCCCATTCACACCATGGTAGAAGAGTTTGAACCCACCTCCGATACTCCTGGCCTTACTCCCCTTCCACCTGGTCTCTTGCACACACAGTATGCCTACCTTTCTTCTTTCCATCATGTCAGCCAGCTCTCTCCCTTTACCAGTCATAGTGCCAACATTCAAAGTTCCGACTCTCACCTCCACACGCCTACCCTTCCTCCTCTCCACCTGCCTCTGGACATGCCTTCCCCCTCTCCTTCTCCTTCACCAAACAGTAGCACAGTTTCCACCGGCACCCTGCTAGCCAACAGTACCGGTGGCGGTCACACTTTGTTATGAATAAAAGGAGATAATTATTTGGACCTGTAAGTAATGTTTTTACCTTGAAATAACGTTATCTCTGAAGAAAATGAGTGATTATGTTGCAGTGGTCAACTTCTGCTTGTCTTCCTATTTGGGAAGCTGCAATACATATAATATGTATGTATGTGATAATTATTTGTAGGAAAACCCTTCCTGGATCATGGTCTTACCTCCCAAGTGGGGCTTAACAATACCTAAAACTGTGTCATCGGGGAGGTACAGGGTGAAGAGTGGACCCACACAACCCTAATCCAAAATAGATCCCTATGAAAGTGGCGAGTAGGAGGATCAAGTTTACCCAGCCCAGAAAAGTATCACCAGCACCCGTACCTGGGGCCAAGCATGCCCTGTTGTTCCACTTAAACTGACTGGGTTCTCTATGGGACCATTGTGTGGGTCCTCCACCCACCCATCATCCCTAAGATTGGGAGTAGGGGTCTGGTGCGAGACCCGTTGAGCGAGGGGCAAGAACAGAGCTGAAAGGTTGCTCTTTGGCAACAGAAGCTGATTTTGAAGACACGAGACATAACCTCTTTGGAGTTGGGTGGGGTGTAGCTGGTGCAAGAGGTACAGAAGTGCTGGCTAGATATATAACTGGGTTCGTGTCTACCCACGATGCCAACCTCAAACGCTTTAGTCAGTATCAACAGGGGGTGAGGGGGTGGGGGGGCATGTTCCTGCCAAACAAGCGGGAGTAGATTTCGGCTCGGTGTTACCTGCTCAGGCTAAGGTCGGGGGAGAAGATGAGTTTCCCCGGATGGTCCACAGATCTCCACATTAGTCCCATCATCAGCACCTCCAGCCAGCAGCACTCCAACAAGTGAACTTGGTCTAACAGGCTGAGCTCCATAAACCCTGCAGAAATCATGAGCAGGTGAGTACCACATTCCCCCCCGATCAGTAATCAGGTCTGCTGACCTTTTCTTTTTCTTTGCTGAGAACAGTCCATATTCATACAGGCCACATTTGCAGGTCATAACATCTGGTTTTAAGATGGACTAGCCAGGGTGGGATCTACACAATCTGTTGGACAAACATGCACACATACATCACCCCAAACTAATGACCCCTCCCTTTTCTCCCCAATTGTAACCGGCCAATTACCCCACTCTTCTGAGCCATCCCAGTTGCTGCTCCACCCTCTCTGCCGATCCGGGGAGGGCTGCAGACTACCCCATGCCTCCTCCCATACATGAGGAGTCACCAGCCGCTTCTTTTCACCTGACAGTGTGGAGTTTCGCCAGGGGGACGTAGCGCGTGGGAGGATCACGCCATTCCCCCCGACCAGGCGCCTTGACCGACTAGAGGAGGCGCCAGGGCAGCGACCAGGACACATAACTACATCCGGCTTCCCACCCGCAGACACGGCCAACGTGTCTGTAGGGACGCCCGACCAAGCCGGAGGTAACGCGGGGATTCGAACCGGGATCCCCGTGTTGGTAGGCAATGTAATAGTCCGCCAGGCCACCCGGACGCCCAAACAAATTATTTTAATGTTATGGCATCAGCCTGGGGGGGGGTCTCTGACCACAGCTGAATCTCTGGGGGTCCAGCAGTCATTAGGTGTTTGCATATCATGCAGACAAGCTGTCTGAATTCCTCATCAGATGGACTCAATCAATACACTTATAGTCAAAACACTCATGTCAATGGGTTCGAATCCAGCCCAGGTCCTTTGTTGCACGTCATCCCTCCTCTTTGCCCGGCCTTTCCTGTCTCTCTCGACTAGCACTAGAAAATAAAGCGGAAATGCCCAAAAAACAAAAACAAAAACCCCCCCAAAAAAACCACTTAGGGTGAAACGTGTGGTTAGACTTCCGTTTTACCCTGCAGGCGACATTGCAGCACTGATCTGACATGCTGGACACAGCAGGCCAGTTAGTGTGCCTGCTAAAGGTCATTGTACTGAACCATTACTCACTGGGCACCACTGGGCAAGCTGACTTGTAGACAGGGGACATCCAGCACAACGGCTGGCTACGCAAAGACACCAAGAAAGATAGTAAATCATGTTCCCCTACATCCTGTTACCATGGCAACAGAGTGTCCCCTATATTGGCACCTGCTTGTCATTTGAATTAATATAGATATGTGATCATGACTGGACATTAATATTTACACTGGTTGTATTATATCTGATAACACTGCCAGCCAGACCACCTTCAGACCACCTCCGGACTGTGTCTGATTTAAATCCAAGACAAGTCCATCACTGCTGTGTTATCATCCACCAATGAGGCTCTAGCTGAACGTTGTGTTATCATCCACCAATGAGGCTCTTGCTGAACGTTGTGTTATCATTCACCAATGAGGCTCTAGCTGAACAGTGTGTTATCATTCACCAATGAGGCTCTAGCTGAACGTTGTGTTATCATCCACCAATGAGGCTCTAGCTGAACGTTGTGTTATCATCCACCAATGAGGCTCTTGCTGAACGTTGTGTTATCATTCACCAATGAGGCTCTAGCTGAACAGTGTGTTATCATTCACCAATGAGGCTCTAGCTGAACGTTGTGTTATCATTCACCAATGAGGCTCTAGCTGAACGTTGTGTTATCATTCACCAATGAGGCTCTAGCTGAACGTTGTGTTATCATTCATCAATGAGGCTCTAGCTGAACGTTGTGTTATCATTCACCAATGAGGCTCTAGCTGAACGTTGTGTTATCATTCGCCAGTGAGGCTCTAGCTGAACGTTGTGTTATCATTCACCAATGAGGCTCTTGCTGAACGTTGTGTTATCATTCATCAATGAGGCTCTAGCTGAACGTTGTGTTATCATTCACCAATGAGGCTCTAGCTGAACGTTGTGTTATCATTCGCCAATGAGGCTCTAGCTGAACGTTGTGTTATCATTCGCCAATGAGGCTCTAGCTGAACGTTGTGTTATCATTCGCCAATGAGGCTCTAGCTGAACGTTGTGTTATCATTCGCCAATGAGGCTCTAGCTGAACGTTGTGTTATCATTCATCAATGAGACTCTAGCTGAACGTTGTGTTATCATTCACCAGTGAGGCTCTAGCTGAACGTTGTGTTATCATTCACCAATGAGGCTCTAGCTGAACGTTGTGTTATCATTCACCAATGAGGCTCTAGCTGAACGTTGTGTTATCATTCACCAATGAGGCTCTAGCTGAACGTTGTGTTATCATTCATCAGTGAGGCTCTAGCTGAACGTTGTGTTATCATTCATCAATAAGGCTCTAGCTGAACGTTGTGTTATCATTCACCAATGAGGCTCTAGCTGAACGCTGTGTTATCATTCACCAGTGAGGCTCTAGCTGAACGTTGTGTTATCATTCACCAATGAGGCTCTAGCTGAACGTTGTGTTATCATTCATCAGTGAGGCTGTAGCTGAACGTTGTGTTATCATTCACCAATGAGGCTCTAGCTGAACGCTGTGTTATCATTCACCAATGAGGCTCTAGCTGAACGTTGTGTTATCATTCACCAATGAGGCTCTAGCTGAACGTTGTGTTATCATTCATCAGTGAGGCTCTAGCTGAACGTTGTGTTATCAGGTCACTACTACACAGCTAACAACTACCAGGTCACCGCTACACAACTACCAGGTCACCACTACACAACTACCAGGTCACCACTATACAACTAACAACTACCAGGTCACCGCTACACAACTACCAGGTCACCACTATACAACTAACAACTACCAGGTCATTGCTACACAACTACCAGGTCACCACTATACAACTAACAACTACCAGGTCACTGTTACACAACTACCAGGTCACCGCTACACAACTACCAGGTCACCACTACACAACTACCAGGTCACCACTACACAACTAACAACTACCAGGTCACTGTTACACCACTACCAGGTCACCACTATACAACTAACAACTACCAGGTCACTGGTACACAACTACCAGGTCACCGCTACACAACTACCAGGTCATCACTATACAACTAACAACTACCAGGTCTGTTACAGAACTACCAGGTCACCACTACACAACTAACAACTACCAGGTCACCACTACATAACTAATAACTACCAGGTCACCGCTATCCAACTACCAGGTCACCACTACATAACTAATAACTACCAGGTCACCGCTACACAGCTAACAACTACCAGGTCACCACTACATAACTAATAACTACCAGGTCACCGCTACCCAAGTAACAACTACCAGGTCACCACTACATAACTAATAACTACCAGGTCACCGCTACCCAAGTAACAACTACATCAGACAAACTGGAGCATGAGAGGTTTGGGAGAAAGAAATAATGCTGCATCTTGGGTTTCCTAATTAAGAGACCATTCAGAAGTCATTGTTAAACGCTGTTGTGTATAAGCAGGTGCTGGTCCAGACACAACACTGCAAGACTCACTCACAAAACATGTGCTGGGTTGTTTTTCTTCATTTCAGTGAAACTGTAATTATCTCATCACAACAGGCTGTTTAAGTTGAGCTGGTGAAACAACTTCCACGTCAGATATTGCCCACACTCACAATCCCTCACACGCACACACACACACACACACACACACACACATGGATATACCTGGAATCTTCTTGGCCCAGCTGATCATGTGGACCAGTTCCTTGTCAGCTAGATTCGTGAGTGACATCATCACGTTTCCCTCGGTCAGCTGACACCTCGTGTCCCTCATGAGGAAGATCTCTGGCGGCTCGGCCTCCATTATTCGTACGATCAGCTGCTCCGGGGTAAGTTTACGGGGGCAGGGTTCGTTTGGGGAACCACCCTCAACTCCACGTACCAGCTCCCTCTTTGGTCCGTTAGGCCTGCCGCGGGAGGAACAGCGGCTCCCTCGCCTGGCCTGGGGGCTCCTGAAACCATCACGCCGCTCCCTACGCATACCTGAGCCGAGGAAACAGCGTGGTCAAACCAAAGACCCTTCCACCACTGTCTGCTTCCCATCCATCCATCCATCTGTCCGTTACCTGACCCGCTTATCCTGCTCCCAGGGTCGCGGGGCTGCTGGAGCCTACCCCAGCAGTCATTGGGCGGCAGGCGGGGAGACACCCTGGACAGGCCGCTAGGCCGTCACACAGTGCCCCCCCCACCACACCACACCACACCACACCTTACACACATTCATACATAGGGACAGTGTAGTACGGCTGATTCACCTGACCTACATGTCTTTGGACTGTGGGAGGAAACCCACGCAGACACGGGGAGAACATGCAAACTCCACACAGAGGACGACCCGGGACCACCCTCAAGGTTGGAGTACCCCAGGGCTCAAACCCAGGACCCTCTTGCTGTGAGTCGACCGCGCTAACCACTGCACCACCGTGCCGCCATAATGCAAAAAAATTGTCTTTCAATAATTTGATAAAATTATTGAAAATTATTGTTTGGGTGATAAATCTTCAGTACAAACTTAAAACTGTTGGAAAACTTCAACACCATTTTTGGTGGCAACTGAAAATACAATTAATGGTTTCTATGTAGATCTTATTTGTCTGCTCTGTATTTTGTTTTTTGTAGTTTTCACTCTCAATGACATCCAGCATTGCTTTCTAAACCTAAGGAATGGCTGCGCAGTACTTCAGAACCGACACGAATCATTCCTTAATTCAACATTTTCCAGCAACTCCAATCACGCAGGGATTAATTACCCAGCCGACCCTGTGGGCCACAAGAGCTGCAGCTGAGCTGGCTAGCGGATGACGTTCACATTCTGCTGACGTCTCTGAAAAACCTGCAGGTGTCATCCTGTCAGTTCTATAAGGAACTTTTCCACCAGTTTTTCCTATTTCTTTTTTTTAATGGTGAACATTTGCAGATGGAGCTGAAGAAAATGATCTACTGAAACACTGAGTAGGGCTTTTTTTATTAAATATAGATTTGAGAAATTGTCCCTTAGCATAGACTTTGGCGACTTTACGTCCAGGATTAAGTTGGTTAGATGTGGCTTTCTGCACCTCGGGAAACACTCTGTGGATTTGACGTTTTAGCACCTAGCTAGCCAGCTAGCTAGCTCACTAATGTTGAGCTAGCTAGCTAGCTAGCTCACTAATGGTGTCCCGGTCTCTGGCCTGTTGCAATTATTTCACAATAGAATAATATCATTGTTGCTCAAGCAAATATACCAGACGCTAGGTTTTAGCCACTTTCTTTTGACATGATGATATATAATATATATCTTTGACAACACTTAGCAGTTAGCCTAGCCACTAACGATGTCCAGGGTGTCTCCCAGCCTGCTGCCCAATGACTGCTGGGATAGGCTCCAGCATCCGCGCGACCCTGAGAGCAGGAAAAGCGGTTTGGACAATGGATGGATGGATGGGTGGATGGATGGACATTCCTTTTTTTTTAATGTGAGCCTAAACTTTATTTTCTTGCACTAGCAATTGAGCGTTGGGTTAAAGGCTCAAACAGGTCTTGCAGAACAAGGTGTGAGACATGTTGCTAAGCTTTTGCCCAACATCTTCCAATACTTCTCAGTCCACTTCATAAATCTGTTGAATAGATTTATTTTGAACAAAATTAATACACTACAGCTATTTACAAATGTTAGAGCTGAGATGATGGTTTGCATTAGTCCAGAGAATACTCAAGTGTATAAAGAAAAGAAAAGGGTATCTAAACACAAACTCTGACATGGCATGAAAATCTGAACAAATGAGACTGCAACACGAGGATCTATATCAGGAAGGCTACATGTCGAGTTGGTGAAGTTCCCTTTTTGTTGGATGCAGGAAAATGCAAGAGATTCAAATTAGGTTCAGATACATCAAATCCTGAAGGGAACGAGCAGGTAAAGAGAAAGTAAAGGGACCAGGGAAATACAAACCACACTTGGTCATGCCAACTTCATAGCATTTGCGGAGGCGGCAGGCCTGGCAGCTCTTACGGCGGTTCTTGTCTATGGTGCACTGATTTGTTGCCGGACAGATGTAGTCACTGTGTCCTGAAATCAGAATCAGAATCAGAACCAGAAACACATCGCCATTTCATTTCATGCACTTGCACACATGAAATGAAACGAAACATCGTTTCCCCCAGCGCACAGTAGCGCAACACAAGAACAAAACCACCCAAAATCTACAAGAACTACAAGAACACATACATCCAAACTAAATAAAAAACTAAAACAAAACCACTGTCCAGGAGAAAGAGTGCCAGCCAGGATGACTGCCGGAACTGCAGGTCTGCATGGGCTAGCAGTTAGCTTAGCCTGCCCCGCTTCCGCGTCCTGTCAGACCGCCCTCGGTGTTCCCTCTTGGGCCCACAGGATGCTGCAGACCAAGCTACACCATCTGATCCAGCGCCAGCTCTCCCAGCCATCCAACAAAGACACAACCTTAGACGCAGACGTGGACAAAGACACTGCATGGACGGTACTGGGAGAGCGGTGAATGAAATTACCACATAAATGAGGTGGTTGTACAGTTCCAGGGTTGGTGGGGAGGGGGTGTGGGGATGGTGAGGAGAGGAGGGGGAGGGGAGGTTTACACAGAGAGATGAGAGGATGATAGAAAAGAGACATGGTGCAGGAGAGAGGGAGAACGGGGGCTGGGGATGGTCATCCGGTCCAAAGATCTTGAAAGGAGCTACTCCAGGGAACATCAAACAAATCCTTAACCACAAACCAAGATTCATTAGCAAGAAAGAACAGTGGGGGCAGGCTTTCAAATGTTGCACATATCATTCAATGTGAATACCCTTGCTTTAGATAGATAGATAGATAGATAGATAGATAGATAGATAGATAGATAGATAGATAGATAGATAGATAGATAGATAGATAGATAGATAGATAGATAGATAGATAGATAGATAGATAGATAGATAGATGTATGTGACTACCCTTGGCCAACATTTAAGTACATGACCATCTGACAGAAACATTACCTGTATCCCACCCTACTATCAAGTCAAGGGGAAACTAGTGGGGGGGGGGCTTTTCAGATGCAAGAATTAAATGAAAAACCTCATTCATGGGGCGCCTGGTTAGCGTGGCGGTCTATTCCGCTGCCTACCAACACGGGGATCACGGGTTCGAATCCCCGTGTTACCTCTGGCTCGGTCGGGCGTCCCTACAGACACAATTAGCCGTGTCTGTGGGTGGGAAGCTGGATGTGGGTATGTGTCCTGGTCGCTGCACTAGCGCCTCCTCTGGTTGGTCGGGGCGCCTGTTCAGGGCGGCAGGGGGACTGGGGGGAATAGCGTGATCCTCCCTCGTGCTACGTCCCTCTGGTGAAACTCCGCACTGTCAGGTGAAAAGAAGCGGCTGGCGACTCCACATGTATGGGAGGAGGCATGTGGTAGTCTGCAGCCCTCCCCGGATCAGCAGAGGGGGGGGGAGCAGAGACCGGGACGGCTCAGAAGAGTGGGGTAATTGACCGGATATAGCTGGGAGAAAAGGGGGGAGAAAAAAAGAAAGAATATCCTGATTCAGACACGCCCCTAACCGGTTTATTTCCCCTTAATGTTCAGCGCCAGCTGACTCCTGACCAAACAACGTTCAGGAAACGTGACCGAACCACAACAGTGTGAAGTGAAGTCACCAGAGTGACGTGTGAAGAACCACAGCAGTGTGAAGTGAAGTCACCAGAGTGACATGTGAAGAACCACAGCAGTGTGAAGTGAAGTCACCAGAGTGATGTGTGAAGAACCACAACAGTGTGAAGGAAAGCCACCAGAGTGACATGTGAAGAACCACAACAGTGTGAAGGAAAGCCACCAGAGTGACGTGTGAAGAACCACATAATGTGAAGGAAAGCCACCAGAGTGACGTGTTAAGAACCACAACAGTGTGAAGGAAAGCCACCAGAGTGACATGTTAAGAAACACAGCAGTGTTAAGGAAAGCCACCAGAGTGACGTGTGAAGAACCACAGCAGTGTGAAGGAAAGCCACCAGAGTGACGTGTGAAGAACCACAGCAGTGTGAAGGAAAGCCACCAGAGTGACATGTGAAGAACCACAGCAGTGTGAAGGAAAGTCACCAGAGTGACATGTGAAGAACCACAGCAGTGTGAAGTGAAGTCACCAGAGTGACATGTGAAGAACCACAGCAGTGTGAAGGAAAGTCACCAGAGTGACGTGTGAAGAACCACAGCAATGTAAAGGAAAGTCACCAGAGTGACATGTGAAGAACCACAGCAGTGTGAAGGAAAGTCACCAGAGTGACGTGTGAAGAACCACAGCAATGTAAAGGAAAGCCACCAGAGTGACGTGTGAAGAACCACAGCAATGTAAAGGAAAGCCACCAGAGTGACATGTTAAGAACCACAGCAGTGTGAAGGAAAGCCACCAGAGTGACGTGTGAAGAACCACAGCAGTGTGAAGGAAAGCCACCAGAGTGACATGTGAAGAACCACAGCAGTGTGAAGGAAAGTCACCAGAGTGACATGTGAAGAACCACAGCAGTGTGAAGTGAAGTCACCAGAGTGACATGTGAAGAACCACAGCAGTGTGAAGGAAAGTCACCAGAGTGACGTGTGAAGAACCACAGCAGTGTGAAGGAAAGTCACCAGAGTGACGTGTGAAGAACCACAGCAATGTAAAGGAAAGCCACCAGAGTGACGTGTGAAGAACCACAGCAGTGTGAAGTGAAGTCACCAGAGTGACATGTGAAGAACCACAGCAGTGTGAAGTGAAGTCACCAGAGTGACGTGTGAAGAACCACAGCAGTGTGAAGTGAAGTCACCAGAGTGACATGTGAAGAACCACAGCAGTGTGAAGTGAAGTCACCAGAGTGATGTGTGAAGAACCACAACAGTGTGAAGGAAAGCCACCAGAGTGACATGTGAAGAACCACAACAGTGTGAAGGAAAGCCACCAGAGTGACGTGTGAAGAACCACATAATGTGAAGGAAAGCCACCAGAGTGACGTGTTAAGAACCACAACAGTGTGAAGGAAAGCCACCAGAGTGACATGTTAAGAAACACAGCAGTGTTAAGGAAAGCCACCAGAGTGACGTGTGAAGAACCACAGCAGTGTGAAGGAAAGCCACCAGAGTGACGTGTGAAGAACCACAGCAGTGTGAAGGAAAGCCACCAGAGTGACATGTGAAGAACCACAGCAGTGTGAAGGAAAGTCACCAGAGTGACATGTGAAGAACCACAGCAGTGTGAAGTGAAGTCACCAGAGTGACATGTGAAGAACCACAGCAGTGTGAAGGAAAGTCACCAGAGTGACGTGTGAAGAACCACAGCAGTGTGAAGGAAAATCACCAGAGTGACATGTGAAGAACCACAGCAGTGTGAAGGAAAGTCACCAGAGTGACGTGTGAAGAACCACAGCAATGTAAAGGAAAGCCACCAGAGTGACGTGTGAAGAACCACAGCAATGTAAAGGAAAGCCACCAGAGTGACATGTTAAGAACGACAGCAGTGTGAAGGAAAGCCACCAGAGTGACGTGTGAAGAACCACAGCAGTGTGAAGGAAAGCCACCAGAGTGACATGTGAAGAACCACAGCAGTGTGAAGGAAAGTCACCAGAGTGACATGTGAAGAACCACAGCAGTGTGAAGTGAAGTCACCAGAGTGACATGTGAAGAACCACAGCAGTGTGAAGGAAAGTCACCAGAGTGACGTGTGAAGAACCACAGCAGTGTGAAGGAAAGTCACCAGAGTGACGTGTGAAGAACCACAGCAATGTAAAGGAAAGCCACCAGAGTGACGTGTGAAGAACCACAGCAATGTAAAGGAAAGCCACCAGAGTGACATGTTAAGAACCACAGCAGTGTGAAGGAAAGCCACCAGAGTGACGTGTGAAGAACCACAGCAGTGTAAAGGAAAGCCACCAGAGTGACGTGTGAAGAACCACAGCAGTGTGAAGGAAAGTCACCAGAGTGACGTGTGAAGAACCACAGCAGTGTGAAGGAAAGCCACCAGAGTGACGTGTGAAGAACCACAACAGTGTGAAGGAAAGCCACCAGAGTGACGTGTGAAGAACCACAGTATGTGAAGGAAAGCCACCAGAGTGACATGTTAAGAAACACAGCAGTGTGAAGGAAAGCCACCAGAGTGACATGTGAAGAACCACAACAGTGTGAAGTGAAGTCACCAGAGTGACATGTTAAGAACCACAGCAGTGTGAAGGAAAGCCACCAGAGTGACGTGTGAAGAACCACAGCAGTGTGAAGGAAAGTCACCAGAGTGACGTGTGAAGAACCACAGCAGTGTAAAGGAAAGCCACCAGAGTGACATGTTAAGAACCACAGCAGTGTGAAGGAAAGCCGCCAGAGTGACATATGAAGACGCTTCTCCTGGGACGAGTGAACCAATCTCGAGGAAAGTATCCCCGAAACTAAGCGCATATTTAAAAACGTCTCGAAAATAGTCGAAATAAGGGAGAGATCTGTTCAGTCCGCAGAGGAGAGAATCAGTCGTTCAAAGTGAACATTTTGAAAGTGACAAAAATTGCAAATGTTTCTCTCATCTGCGTTGAAATGAGTGAAAAGGCTTTTTCTTCACTTTCATTTTTGCTTTAAAAACTCCACCCTTCTGCTGCCATCCATCCGTCCATCCATCCAAACGGCGGTAATATCACTTCCTCAAAGGTCCGTGACACGTTACTGCGTGACTTCTTAAATAACACGGGGTTGTTGGATTTCCCCCCTTTTTCTCCCAGTTGTACTTGGCCAATTTACCCCACTCTTCTGAGCCGTCCCGGTCTCTGCTCCACCCCCTCCGCTGATCCGCGGAGGGCTGCAGACTACCACATGCCTCCTCCCATACATGTGGAGTCGCCAGCCACTTCTTTTCACCTGACAGGGAGGAGTTTCATCAGGGGGACATAGCGCGTGGGAGGATCGCGCTATTCCCCCCAGTTCCCCCTCCTCCCCGAACAGGCGCCCCGACCGACCAGAGGAGGCGCTAGTGCAGCGACCAGGACACATACCCACATCCGGCTTCCCACCCGCAGACACGGCCAATTGCGTGTTACCTCAGGTAACACGGGGACTCGAATTGGCGATCCCCATGTTGGTCGGCAGCGGAATAGACCGCTACGCCACCCGGACACCCGTTCCAAAAACTACTTCTGTGGAACCCAGATATCTTTACCGTCTTAACGTGAAAAAGAATCCAAAGCAAATACAGTCAGATGTACTCTGAACAGGACGTCATCATTCTTACGGTCTTAAACAAACAGTGACATACAAGTCACATACAAGTCTCGAAAGAGTCCCACAATGATTTATTGTTGACAAGACCAGAGTGGTGTTATGGGTTCTGGTTGCGATTGTGCTGTACAAAGGTTCGGGCACCCATGCACAAATTGCACGTTTTGTTGAATCTCGGGATGAAAATAAGTTAACACAGTTTCTGCAGGGGCCAAACTTAAACACGACATATTTCTGCAATTTTTGATGTACATTTTCTCTTATTTCTGGGATTTAAGAGATATAAAAAGAATAAAAATAGTAAATGTGCCATGTGCAGAAGTATAGGCACTCTGTTGCTTGACTGTAATTTAACAGCCAAAACAAAACTTTGTTCAAGACTGCACACCAAAAGTTGGCCAGGCACGAAGTTTGGATTGTATTTAAGGATTGTGAACAATATTTTACCGTCTTTCTTCGTAACAAAGCCAAGACCAGAGTCCCTTCAGTGTTCTTAATAGCTGAAGTTAGGATGTACAATGGATTTACATCACAATATCCAAACCAGATACAAGTGATATTCACTCATGGACGGCATTTGGTGGAAAGAAGGGTAACCGGTTATTTTCTTGCCCGGTGCGGGATTCGATACGGCGTGTACTGCACCACAGGGCGACGTCACTAACCGCTCGGCTAAAGGGTCAGACCCGTTAGCTAGGGACTAACGTGTCTTATTAGTAGTTTACAGTCGTCACCCTCCCCGGAAGCGCGCCCTCGCGCTTTGTTATTCCCGCGCTCCGAAGAGACTTCTGAGGATCTGCACACTTCCGGATCCCACCGCTGCCACCAATGTAACCGGTTATTTTCTTGCCCGGTGCGGGATTCGATACGGAGTGTACTGTACCACAAGGCGACATCACTAACCGCTCGGCTAAAGGGTCAGACCCGTTAGCTAGGGACTAACGGGTCTTATTAGTAGTTTACAGAAGCAATAAATAAAACTACACAGAAATACTTTGCAAAGCATACAGTCAAATCCCTTCAAAGCTCTTTAAACTGAATACTTCATTGTGCCAGAGGCAATGGACACACCTTCCCAGCACACCTACCAGCACTGCCAGACAGAGCCAGCACTAACAACTGTCAATAGTCCTGCCAATGCTGATAAATGTGCTGCCAAGCCTACATCCAACAGATCAGTCGTCTTATTATCTGCAGTCGTGTTTATCCTGCTATGCTAACACCACAGAGTACCAAGACCGGCCTGCTATGTGTTTAACCTTTACGTGGTTTTTAACCTATAGATACCAGCAAACTCACTAAAATGCTGTGGGGTTTAGATACTCTTCAAATTGTAAACATGGACAAGGTGAAATTGACCACTGAAGTCAACATTTAGCGAGTAAATGTTTAAAAACATCAAAGCAAATTGAGCAATTCGCCCGAATGAAGTGAATTTGTAGCTCGTTGGTGTGTTTGGTTTCGCCTGTCAACATGGGAATAGTGACTCCGGCTTCGCTCCGTTTCCTGGGCTTTGGCTTGCTGCAGCTCCGCAACAAGCGCTCGCGGAAATCAATCTGCCCCCTCCCCAATTGTACTTGGCCAATTACCCCGCTCTGCTGATTTGGGAGGGCTGCAGACTACCACAGTGAGGAGTTTCATCAGGGGAACGTAGCACGTGGGAGGAGCACGCTATCCCCCCAGTTCTCCCTCAACAGGCACTCCGACCGAACAGAGGAGGCGCTAGTACAGCGACCAGGACACATACTCACATCCGGCTTCCCACCCGCAGACACGGCCAATTGTGTCTGTAGGGGCGCCCGACCAAGCCGGAGATAACACGGGGATTCGAACCGGCGATCTGTGTTGGTAGGCAACGGAACAGACCGCTACGCCACCCGGACGCCCCCACCCTTCTGCTTTCTATCTCACTTCCATGTCACACCGCGTGCGCGAGCGGTGCAGCTCAGGGTTTATCGAAGTAAATGGAAGCCTGTAAATATACTGTAAAGAATGGCAATATTACTTATGTTAACAAGTATTAGACCAACGTATAGTATGACAAATAAGAAGTGCACTCTGTCTCAGGGCTGGCTGCATTCTAAGGACTGAGTAGCTCGAGGCGTACTGGTGCGCATGCTTGAGTGTTCCTATCAGCAGCCACGTGCTGCCATGCTGGTGAATACACGTCATCTTAGGCCCTGTCCCAAATGGTTCACTGGTGGCCCGGCGGTCCTCATGTGTGCGGTGTCACTGATGACCGAGACGCCACAAGATGTCCCGTTTCTCATCATCTTGTTGCAGTTAACGACAAAATGAACTTTGTACAGGGACTTGCTATGTATTGAATTCGCCAGCACGTGTGATCAGACAGACGTGGTGAATCCGTACCGTACACGATGCAGTACCGGCACCTCGTCCTTCACGTGTTGGCAAAGAAACGGAGGAAGGGGCTCTAGCACTCATCTGTGTCTGTGCTGAGAATGCACGGGTGTGGGGATGTCCCAACTCTCGATTTTTTATGCCCATGCGCTCTGAGGACTAGTGCACCACAGGTCCACGTCTTGTTGACGTCATCAAAGCTCAGATTTGGAGGAGGACCGCTGGTCTTAGTGTGCCATTTGGGGCAGAGCTTCAAGTTCATGGTAGATGCGCGATTCTGTGTCATACCTTGGATGCTCCTCTTGAAGAAAGCCTTACATCCTTCACATGACCAAACCCCGTAGTGGTATCCTGAGGCATAGTCGTGGCACACGGCACAATAATGCAGGTCTGCCTTTCCCCCTGATGACATCACACCCTCCTCACCCTCCTGGGAGCGCTTCCTCGCCGTCTTACTAACAGATGAAGAGACATCTAATTCATTTTTCGTCACAGCAACAGACACCCATCAACATACCATGTGTGAGTGTCTCTTTCCTCTACTACCCCCGTGCCTGTCTCCCCTATTCAATCTCCCCTGTGAACCTATCTTATTCCACCCCTTGTTCCCCTCCCTTCCAACTAAGGAGCAACACACCTGATTCAACTAATCAAACAAGGTTTTTGCTACCTTGATTTGTAAGGAGTTGAGGAAATACACTTAAACTGCTATAAAGTTCAAACCTAACCATATGAAAAGCATGCCACCCAGCAGCAGAGTACTGGCCTACCTGTTGTCTTTCAAGACATTGTTGTATGTTGATAGCTCCATCCATGGACTGTGGACGGGCTGGCCATGCTGGCAGGCCTGAGGACGGTACTGGGGAATTTGTGGCCCCAAATGACCATGGCTCGACCAAAATAAGGAGGAGCTTAAGGATTGATGGACAGAAGGGCAATCTGATAAAACCGAACCAGTGTAACTGAGGATAGCTGGACTGTAGAATGGTATAGTGGTAAAATCATGGCCAAGGTCAGTATAAGGGGAGGGGATGCAAACATGCCGGCTGCTTTCAAGGGACAGACCTGGAGAAGATGGGCTGAGGATGGGGGACAGGACGTGGCCACCCACTCTACTGGAATCCACTACCTGAAGCTGCAGAAGGGGCTCTTTACTCTCTGGGCATGAGGCAGCCATGGCAACTGTACAAGTTCTCAGTATCACCAAACTTACTGCATCATATGCCAAACATATCAGGGAGTTCTGAACAGGGCAAGAGTTGTCTCTGAGGCACTACAAGTTAACCTTGAATGACTGGGGGCTGCCACTGCCCATGTTTTGCCATATTGAACTGGTAAATTTTCCCTCCCTGTCTCAAACTGTTAACTATTGTGACACGTCCAGGTCCAGCTCCTTGTTTGTTTTTAGGTCGTGTTGGGAAGAGTTACATTGTTAGCATTACTCTCACACTCCCCAACTGTCAAACGGGAAGTGTCGTCTGTATGTTCCGTGGTCGATCCCCGTCCAGCCTTGGGTCTTGGGCATCAGCAAAATGTGACGTAAGGGGCCAGTCGGTGATTATGGGGGGACTTCACCTAAATGGTATGGAGACAGGAACTAGTTCAGGTTAGTGGGTAGTGACAATCAAGTCTGTGTTGTGTGTGGAGTTTGCGGTGGGATGTGTGTTGTGTGTATTTGTGTGCATTGTATGTGTTTGTCTGTAAAAGGGGGAAATGGTAGGTAGGCATGTGAATTTTTTTTCTGATATTCTTGTTTCATTTTCAAGCATCAAAGAGGGACATTTTTAATTGAAATAAAACAGAAAAAGTTAACCATCCACAGAACAATACAATAACTTTAACATATGTCCATGCTTGCTGCAGCACTCAGACCACGCTGCATCTTGAAAGTACTGGCTGTTGCTGAATAATGCCGGTGTGTTGCCATGCACTGGGCTAATGCCGGTGTGCTGCCATGCACTGGACTAATGCCGGTGTACTGCCATGCACTGGACTAATCCCGGTGTGCTGCCATGCCCTGGACTAATGCCGGTGTGCTGCCATGCACTGGACTAATGCCGGTGTACTGCCATGCACTGGACTAATGCCGGTGTGCTGCCATGCACTGGACTAATCCCGGTGTACTGCCATGCACTGGACTAATGCCGGTGTGCTGCCATGCACTGGACTAATGCCGGTGTGCTGCCATGCACTGGACTAACGCCGGTGTGCTGCCATGCACTGGACTAATCCCGGTGTACTGCCATGCACTGGACTAATCCCGGTGTACTGCCATGCACTGGACTAACGCCGGTGTGCTGCCATGCACTGGACTAATGCCGGTGTGTTGCCATGCACTGGACTAATGCCGGTGTGCTGCCATGCACTGGACTAATGCCGGTGTGCTGCCATGCACTGGACTAACGCCGGTGTGCTGCCATGCACTGGGCTAATGCCGGTGTGCTGCCATGCACTGGACTAACGCCGGTGTGCTGCCATGCACTGGACTAATGCCGGTGTGCTGCCATGCACTGGACTCATGCAAACCACGCGGCTTATCCAGGGTTTTTTCCGCGCGCGCACTACAATCGTTAACCTGAGAAATGTGAACAGGCGCCACTTCATAGTAATGCACCTGTGTCCTTCAGTAATATAAAGTAGTTCAAAGATCTGGAGTGGACAGAGGAGAATAGAGCATCAAAAATATGCAAAAGATCCTGCATTGTTTTGTGGCTGGTCAACATGTTTTTTTATGTTATTTTGGCTAAGAATATTTTTATTAGTTTTCCCTGTTTGCTGCTGTTCATTTTTATGGCCACTCGCTGGGCCTACCCTCCAGATCTCCGACCACTGGACTCACCAACTTAATGTCCATGCATCAACAATATTACTACCGAGCAAATCACACCACCTTATGTCAACAAATCCGAACTATCGTTTAAGGACCACTAGATCAGGTGATGTTTCAGCAAGCCATTTGGGTAAGGATTTATAACATTTACCAAAATAGCATGACACATTAATGAATAACACAGTGTTCTCCTCCTCAGTGGAGGAGGTAGAGTCTGAAGACTCGGGGGAAGCCCCACCCATATCCCTGGCAGAGGTCTCTGAGGTAGTTAAAAAGCTCCTTGGTGGCGTGGAGATCGGGAACAGTACCTGTAGAAGGGCAGACTGGGTGGTGGTTCCCATATTTAAAAAGGGGGACCGGAAGGTGTGCTCCAATTATCGGGGCATCCCATTGCTCAGCCTCCCTGGGAAAGTCTAAGGTGCTGGAAAGGAGGCTTCGACCGATTGTCGAACCACAGATCCAAGAGGAACAATACAGATTCCGTCCGGGCCACGGAACAACGGACCAACTATTTGACCTTGCGGAAGTGCTAAGGGGGGCATGGGAGTTTGACCAGCCAATCTACATGTGTTTTGTGGACTTGGAGAAGGCTCGCGACCGTGTACCATGGGGCACTCTGTGGGGGTTGCTGCGGGAGTATGGGGTACCGGGGCAGTTGCTACAAGCCATCCGGTCCTTGTATAAACAAAGTGAGAGCTGTGTCCGCATTCTCGGCACAAAGTCAAACACATTTTCGGTGGGCGTCGGACTCCGCCAAGGTTGTCCCTTGTCTCCTATTCTGTTTGTGATATTCATGGACAGGATCTCAAGGCGCAACCAAGGTGAGGAGTGTGTCCGTTTTGGGACACACTCCACATCATCTACTGTGGTTTTGTTGGCTTCATCAGAACGCGACCTCCAGCGCACACTGGGGTAGTTTGCAGCTGAGTGTGAAATGGCCGGAATGAGAGTCAGCACCTCCAAGTCTGAGGCCATGGTTCTCTATCGGAAAATGGTGGATTGCTCCCTCCGAGTTGGGGATGAGTTGTTGCCTCAAGTGAAGGAGTTCAAGTATCTCGGGGTCTTGTTCACGGGTGAGGGTAGGATGGAGCGGGAGATTGGCAGGTGGATTGGTGTAGCATCAGCAGTAATGCGGACGTTGTACCGGACCATTGTGTTGAAGAGGGAGCTGAGCTGGAAGGCAAAGCTCTCAATTTACCAGTCAGTCTTCAATCCAACCCTCACCTATGGTCATGAGCTTTGGGTGGTGACTGAAAGGGTGAGAACACAGATACAAGCAGCTAAAATGAGTTTCCTCCGTAGGGTGTCTGGGCTCAGCCTTACAGATAGGGTGAGGAGCTCGGACATTCGGAGGGAGCTCGGAGTAGAGCCGCTGCTCCTTCGCGTCGAAAGGAGTCAGTTGAGGTGGTTCGGGCATTTGATTAGGATGCCTCCTAGGCGCCTTCCTTTGGAGGTTTTCCGGGCACGTCCAACTGGGAGGAGACCCCGCGGAAGACCCAGAACTTGCTGGAGGGATTACATGTCCAATCTGGCCTGGGAACGCCTTGGGATCCCCCAGGAGGAGCTGGAGGGTGTTGCTGGGGAGAGGGACGTCTGGAGTGCCCTACTTAGCACCCCACCCCGGAGAAGTGGCTGATGATGAATGAATGAACACAGTGTTCTGTGAGTTTACGGGCAAGTACAGTTACACCGAGAATTGAAGAGATGGGAGCCAACTTGCACAATCAACTCCAAGAGAAATCTAAAACCTGTTTTTTTCTCACTTGCACCTGAGGAAAGCAACGATACTAAGGCACCAAGCGGCCTTTAATTTTTATTCGTGTAGTAGATAGGAGCAGTTTCGAGGTATCCGAGAGGCTTGCTGCACTACAAAGCCTCAAAGGCACAACGATAGGCAGAGACATTTTGACAAGGTTTGTCAAACCATAGGAGATTTCGGACTTGACTCGGCAGAGGTAGCAAGCATAACAACGACGGCGAACCGAGCATGGTTGAATCTACAAGGGGACTACTCGGCCACATTAACAGGGAGACGGATGAGCAAGGACATGAACGGCCAATGCACATTTACCGCCTTAACCACCAGCAAGGGCTGCGCTTCAAAGTGATTAAGTGGGAACCCCCCCCCCCTTTTTCCCTCCCCAATTGTACCCGGCCAATTACCCCACTCTTCCGAACCGTCGCGGTTGCTGCTCCACCCCCTCTGCTGATTCGGGGAGGGCTGCAGACTACCACACGCCTCCTCCCATACACGTGGAGTCACCAGCCGCTTCTTTTCACCTGACAGCGAGGAGTTTCGCCAGGGAGACTTATGTCTGCACACATCGACAGTGCTGCATTTGATTTGGCGCTGTTCTATTGTGCTGGGATCGTTTGGTGATGCCTGCGGGCTCTGGGTTGGTTGGTCGGGTCTGCCTGTGATGCTGTGTCAGCCGAAATAAACAACGCAACGGAGAGGTTGTGTCGAGCGACAGCGCTGTGTCCTGACGGGATTTCTAAACACAATAGGGACGTAGCGCGTGGGAGGATCACGCTACTCCCCCCCTCCCGAACAAGCTCCCCGACCGACCAGAGGAGGCGCTAGTGCAGCGACCAGGACACATACCCACATCCGGCTTCACTCCCACAGACACGGCCAATTGTGTCTGTAGAGACGCCCGACCAAGCTGGTGGAAACACGGGGATTCGAACCGAAGATCCCCGTGTTGGTAGGCGACGAAATAGACTGCTATGCTGGCCGGACGCCCGGGAACCTCTAATGAAGCGTGTGTGAACTTCATCCAGGGAAACGGACTCAAACCATAGACAGTTCCAAGAACTTCTCTCGGAGTTAGAGTGCGACTGCCTTTCTAAGGCGCATGACAGCATGTCTCCATGGTTTAGCTACAAGGCAAGGAGAAACTGATCTGTGGAGCATGCTCCCATAGCAAGGAGAAACTGATCTGTGGAGCATGCTCCCATAGCAAGGAGAAACTGATCTGTGGAGCATGCTCCCATAGCAAGGAGAAACTGGTCTGTGGAGCATGCTCCCATAGCAAGGAGAAACTGATCTGTGGAACATGGTCCCCTAGCAAGGAGAAACTGATCTGTGGAGCATGCTCCCATAGCAAGGAGAAATTGATCTGTGGAGCATGCTCCCATAGCAAGGAGAAACTGATCTGTGGAGCATGCTCCCATAGTAAGGAGAAACTTATCTGTGGAGCATGCTCCCATAGCAAGGAGAAACTGATCTGTGGAGCATGCTCCCATAGCAAGGAGAAACTGGTCTGTGGAGCATGCTCCCATAGCAAGGAGAAACTTATCTGTGGAGCATGCTCCCATAGCAAGGAGAAACTGGTCTGTGGAGCATGCTCCCATAGCAAGGAGAAACTGATCTGTGGAACATGGTCCCCTAGCAAGGAGAAACTGATCTGTGGAGCATGCTCCCATAGCAAGGAGAAACTGATCTGTGGAGCATGCTCCCATAGCAAGGAGAAACTGATCTGTGGAGCATGCTCCCATAGCAAGGAGAAACTGATCTGTGGAGCATGCTCCCATAGCAAGGAGAAACTGATCTGTGGAACATGGTCCCATAGCAAGGAGAAACTGATCTGTGGAACATGGTCCCCTAGCAAGGCATTCCAGGCGAAACTACAGTTGCTTTTGCGACAGGTGAGAGAGGGAAACTACTCGTTTTGCCACAATACAAACTGTGGCCACTGAGGACCCACATATGTATACCGTTCCCTGGCACGAAGTGCGTGGAGGCCGCATGGAATCTCCCATCAAACTCCCCAGGATGGGAGTTTGAGGGGATTCCGTGAGCTACATCTCCACGCAAAAGGTATCCGTCTATTTCAGGACCCATTTGTTGCAGACATGTACAGAGGCTGTTTACAGCTGGCCTCAACATGCGTCCTGGGTGATCCGCTCACAAGTGGACCGTCAGCATGTCACTTCACGCCCGGCATCACAATGCGACTCCACATGCACCTCGAGTGACCAGGTCTCACGTTCCCGCTCTATATGCAAATAAACACAGACGTCACTGTGGCAGGGTTGTGTGGTCTAACCTCGTCTGCAAGTGGGGAGAGGGGGCTCGGCTCGTGGGAGAGCCCACGTGATAGGAGCCTCGGGTGTGTCAAACTAAACGCGTCCCTTATAAACCAGAGTGAAGCTGGGTCCTGGGCGGGCTGGCTGGCGGTCTGCAAGGACAGCGCGAGGAAACTGCCCCGTGCGACTGGACGAATGAAAGGCATTATTAAAGCCTGCGTTAATCACCTAAAACCGGTTCGGCCTTCGTCTCGAACCCTCCCCGTGTCCCAGTCGTGTCGCTAAACAATAAACCGGCACAGAGACGCGAGGAGAGGAGTCGAAGCAACAGGCATTTAACAAAATGACGCATCCTTGCTCAGGAGAGCCCGGTTATAACGTGCCGTCAGAGTCGTTACTGTCCATCACGCCACCCAATTATGCTGCCGCGCACGTCCGAAGCGCTTCTAAAGACATGAACTAAACCATCCCACAAGCCACCTGCACCCTTTCTTTCCTTTCCACCCCCCTTTGTTGTGAAGCACAACAGCGTTTTAAAACGCGCCGTGTAAATAAACGTTATTATTCTGATGATGATGATGATGATGATATATTGCATTTAAGAAATAATGTATTGTGGGTAAATACTTTCACAGTATTAGGGCATGGATGCAGCAAATGCATATGGCGCCAGATAGACACAGATAATCTGATGAGGGAGACGAATTTATCCAAGTCACGGGGATGCTGGAGCCTATCCCAGCAGCCACTGCGCGCCAGCTGGGGAGACACCCTGGACGGGCCGCCAGACCATCACAGGGCGCACGAACACACCTAGGGACAATTTAGTACAGCGAGTCACCTGACCTACATGTCTTTGGACTATGGGAGGAAACCGGAGCCCCCGGAGGAAACCCACACAGACACGGGGAGAACATGCAAACTCCACACAGAGGACGACCCGGGACGACCCCCAAGGTTGGACTACCCCGGGGCTCGAACCCAGAACCTTCTCGTTGTGAGGTGACCGCGTTAACCACTGCGCCACCGTGCCGCCCATGAATTCTGATATATAATAATATTCGTCTTGCATGGTCCCCTCCCCCGGTGTCCCATGTGATGCCCCCCCCGGTGTCCCATGTGATGGTCCCCCCCCCCGGTGTCCCATGTGATGCCCCCCCCGGTGTCCCACGTGATGCCCCCCCCGTTGTCCCATGTGATAGTCCCCCCTCCCGGTGTCCCATGTGATGCTCCCCTCCCGGTGTCCCATGTGATGGTCCCCCCCCCCCGGTGTCCCATGTGATGCCCCCCCCCCGGTGTCCCATGGGACTGAGCGCGGTGTGAAGCGCTCCGGTGACGGCATCCTCACGACACCCATCTGCTCCGCGAGCAAACTGCGGTGGGTCGAAGGCGGGAGGGAGGCTGTCTGTGACGTGCTGTGAGACCAAGTTCTCAAAACACTTTATGACTAATGAGGTAAATCCCCTATTAGTCTCTAATTAATGAGTAAGACTTCTAAAGGACTCGTGTGTGGGACGTGTAACGACTTTCTTTCACTTGTTTCTTGTTGTTCACTTGTTAAATTGTTCCTGCAAGCCTGCCGCGTGCACGCTGCTCTCTTACGCATCGCGCTATTTGCACTAAGTTGAAGAGGATGATTATAATGTTTAAGAATTAGTTTTTGTTTTTTTAATTCGTTACCTCCACATTGTTTTCTACACAACCTTGACCAAGTGTCATGGCAGTGCAAACGAAATCCAGCCGACAATGGTGTCTTGAACTATATGATTACATGTCATGGGTTAATATTCAACTGAGGCGGATCTGCTGTTGTCCATAGTGCTGTTCCCCGCTACTGCGGCCCTCCCACAGAGCCCGGCAGAGGAGGGATCTGCCCCCCCCCTCCCCCAAGGACAAGTCTGGGGAAGGCTGGTCTACTTTAGCAGCAAATCCTGCAGGGCGGAGTTAATCATTCTTGGAAGGCAGCAGTCTGTTGATAGGAGAATTTGGGACACATCCGCTATTACTTTGGTGACAATTCCCTTTTGTTTCTAGACTATAAAATACACTATCCTTCCATCATTTCGATAACAGCGGTACTTGGTTTGGCGACCAAAAGCATCAGACAAGTCTTTCGTGTTAGTTTCAGTCTTTAGCGTAACATGAGCCACGAAGCTGGTACTCTTTCCGATACAGACAAGTTAATAATTAAACTTAAACAGTTGCTGTAGTGGCTACTTAAGAAGCAGAAAGAAAGCCACTTTATTTGTCATTGTATTGTTACAACGAATTGTGTTGATACAATGAATCGTATTGTTACAACGAATTGTATTGTATTGTTACAATGAATCGTATTGTTACAACGAATTGTGTTGATACAATGAATCGTATTGTTACAACGAATTGTATTGTATTGTTACAATGAATCGTATTGTTACAACGAATTGTATTGTATTGTTACAATGAATCGTATTGTTACAACGAATTGTATTGTATTGTTACAACGAATTGTATTGTATTGTTACAATGAATCGTATTGTTACAACGAATTGTGTTGTTACAATGTATTGTGTTGTTACAATGAATTGCATTGTTGCAATGAATTGTATTGTTACAATGAATTGTGTTGTTGCAATGAATTGTGTTGTTGCAATGAATTGTATTGTTACAACGAATTGTATTGTTGCAATGAATTGTATTGTTACAATGAATTGTGTTGTTGCAATGAATTGTGTTGTTGCAATGAATTGTATTGTTAAAATTGTATTGTTACAACGAATTGTATTGTTGCAATGAATTGTATTGTTACAATGAATTGTGTTGTTGCAATGAATTGTGTTGTTGCAATGAATTGTATTGTTACAATGAATTGTGTTGTTACAATGAATTGTGTTGTTGCAATGAATTGTATTGTTACAATGAATTGTATTGTTACAACGAATTGTATTGTTACAATGAATTGTGTTGTTACAATGAATGTGTCCTCTGCATGTAACCATCTTATTGTATAGGAGCAGTGGGCAGCTGCGGCACCCGGGGACCAACTCCAGTTCTTCTTTCTATTGCCTTGCTCAGGGGCACAGGCAGGCGTATTAACCCTAACATGCGTGTCTTTTTGATGGTGGGGGGAACCCGGAGCACCTGCAGGAAACCCACACAGACACGGGGAGAACATGCAGACTCCACACAGAGAGGACCCGGGACGGCCTGGCGTTCGAACCCAGGACCTTCTTGCTGTGAGGCAGCGGTGCTGAGCACCGGAGCACCGTGCCACCCCATATGAAATTAAGATATGTAAAAAGTCAAATAATTAAACAACAGTTCTTCCTTATTGAGTCAGGGATGACTTAACAGGATCCTTCTGTCATCCCATGCTTGATATTTTTTCTTCTTTGTACAAACTTCTGCACTTTAATAATCTCCCCCCTACTATAATTTGCCAAATATGTTCCTCTGATACAGTGGCTTAGAGCACCCAGGAGTAGACATGTCACCATAAGTGTACAGAACATCTCACAAAACAGCTTTGGAGGACTTGAATGCTAGCCGTAGACCATTTACATGTTTTTAAATTAGTTAAAATATTCGTTTCAATAATTAAATACTGCTTTGACACTGGAATTCAAAAGTTCCAATGTAAAAGAACCTCGCTCACAAACTACCACACCGTAGCACATATGGCCTGAACACCCCAAAGACACACACGGCAGGTTCTTTGATGGACCCCAACTTAAGGCACCATTGGTGTTGGTAATACGAAGCTGTTGCCTTTTCTTTTCTTTTCTTTTCTTTTTTGCAGTAAGCTCTACCTAACCCTGTACAGCTGGCACAAACCAGTCGCTGACAACCTCTCATTCATGCATTTTCCACCAAGGCCTGTGTGCTACTCCAACTTTTGCTCCTTGCACATGACCCTCAGGCAGGGAGTTCAGGGTGGTCTACAGAGAGAGACCCATCTGTTATTATGTCTGCACACATCGACAGTGCTGCATTTGATTTGGTGCTGTTCTATTGTGCTGGGATCGATTGGTGATGCCTGCGGGCTCTGGGTTGTTTGATCGGGTCTGCCTTTGATGCTGTGTCAGTCTAAATAAAGGATGCCACGGAGAGGTTGTGTCGAGCGACAGCGCTGTGTCCTGACGTGATTTCTAAATACAATATTGGCGACGAGGATGGCTGATATCTCCCTCCCACCACCTGCCCCCTTCCTGGCATTACCTGGCGAGCCTCCGGTACCATGGACTCGCTGGCTACATAGTTTTGAAAATTACATCATCGCCTCAGGGCTCGACGACGTGAGCCAGGCTAGGAAGACGGCTCTGTTGCTACACTGCTTGGGAGCAGAGGGTCATCGTGTGCTCGGGTCTCTGGGGGACGTCACAAGCTTTGCCGAAGCTGTGGGACTTCTGAACACCCATTTCGCTGCTCCACAGAGTGCCCTCCTTCGGCGATTTATATTCCGTCAGCGACACCAACTGCCTGGTGAGTCTGTGCGGCAGTACGTAGCTAATTTGCGAGGGCTAGCTAGCTCATGCAAGTTTGGCGCGCTTCGGGACGAGATGGTTCGCGACCAGCTAATCGAACACACCAACAACGCAAAGGTGCGTGAGACTCTCCTGCTGGAAACAGACGATCTGCTGCTGTCCAGAGCAATTACCATCGCACTACAGGTTGAGGGAGCAGCTGAGTGTGCTGCTATGCTAAATACACAGCAAGTGGCCACCTCCAGTCAAGCTGCCAACGACTTCTCCCTCTACTCACGGCTGCCCCCCCGGACGCAACCCAACCAGAGCGAGGCGGGCGCCGACTCCACTGGGGACGTCTTGCAACTGCAACGACGGCGTTCTCGGCCCCGCCCTCTACAGTCCTGTGGTAACTGTGGGTCTCGGTCTCATGTTTCAAGGGCTCAGAACTGCCCTGCCCGTGGCCAGACATGCCGTAGCTGCGGTAAGCACCATCACTTTGCCAACGTCTGTCGATCTTCCCCGGCTGGGTCAGAGGGCCACACCCCCCAGTCTTCAACCGCCGTCATTCACAAGGTGAGCTCTGGGCCAGCGTCATTCAAATCATGCACAGTCAACATTAATGATGTGTGCATCCCCCTGCTGTTGGACACCGGTGCAGGTGTGTCTCAGTCAATTTTTCAGTTCACTGCCACTGTCAGCACCCTCAGCTGTCCTCTGTGGGTATGGTGACTCCAAAATCGATCTGGTTGGCTCTCTCCAAGTGACTGTCCGCTATGGAACCAAGCTGGTGCCCAATGCATTTTTTCATGTGGCACGCCGTGGGGCCAACCTGATGGGCCTGGACCTGTTCTCCGCTCTGGGGTTCTCCCTCTTAGACACGGGGGGGGGGGGCAGCAACCCTGACTGTTGCCACACCTTGGCAGCAGAAGTGGCCATCGCTGTTTGTGGGGCTTGGCTGCCTCTCCGCCTTCGCCCATCAACCTTTCCTCAACCCTGCTGTGAAACCTGTCATCCAACCACTGCGCCGCATCCTGTTGGCTCTCCGTGATGGGGTCTCCGCCGAGCTGCAACAACTCCTGGAAGTTGGCGTCACTGAACCAGTGGACGCGTCACCCTGGGTCTCAAACCTCGTGGTGGCTAAGAAGAAGTCGGGGGGCCTGCGTGTCTGCGTCGATCTACGTGCAGTAAATAAGGCAGTGGTCCCTGATAAGTATCCACTGCCCACCTCAGAAGAACTCACTGCTCAGTTCTATGGCTCTGAGGTGTTCTCCAAGCTCGACCTCAGACAGGGGTACTTACAGGTGCCCCTCCACCCCAGCAGCCAAAACCTCACAGCCTTTGCGACACATGCAGGAGTGTTTCGCTACACCAGGATGCCTTTCGGTCTCAGCTCCGCCCCTAGCTGCTTCCAGAAAATCATGGTCTCCGTGCTGGCTGGCATACTGGGCGTGGACATTTATCTGGACGATGTAGTGGTACACGGGCCCACCAGTGAAATCCACGACAAGCGCCTCAACATGGTCTTCGCAGCCCTGTCCAAGCACAAGCTAACTCTCAATGCTGAGAAATGTGTCCTCTTTGTGCCAACCATCGAGTTCGTGGGGTTCTGGCTGTCAGCGAGCGGTGTAACTCCACTACAATCCAACGTGGACGCCATTCAGGCCATCCCTGAGCCCAGCTCGGCCGCCCAGGTCGCCTCCTTCCTGGGTATGACAAGTTACTACCTGAGGTTTCTTCCCCAGTACTCTGCGACCACAGCCCCCCTGCGCCAGCTGCTGCGTAAGGACGAGCCATGGGTGTGGTCAAAGGCATGCAGTGACGCTGTGCGTGATCTCAAGACTCAACTGACTTCACCACCAGCGTTGGCTCACTTCGACATCTCCAGCTCCACCTTTGTGACCTGTGACGCATCAGCCACAGCGATAGGGGCTGTGCTGTCTCAAACCCAGAACGGTGTGGAGAAGCCCATCGCCTTCGCCTCCCGTGCCCTCAACCTGACCAAGCGGCGGTACTCCGTGGGTGAGCGTGAGGCGTTAGCCTGTATCTGGGCTTGTGAAAGGTGGCACCTATACCTCTATGGCCGCTCCTTCACCCTCAGGACAGATCACCAGGCCCTGACAGTGCTGCTGTCCACATCTGGGACAGGCCACAAACCCCTGAGGCTGCACCGCTGGTCTGACCGCCTCCGCCAGTACAACTTCAGCCTGCAGTTCACCCCAGGCAGAGACTATGTTGTCACCGACCTGCTCTCTCGCTCTGTCTCCACCTCAGCTACACAGACGGACACTGACTGTGTGGAAAAGGACATTGTCCAAATGCTACACACACCCCTTCAGGCCACTGTCTCTCTGCTTTTCCAAAACCCGATTTCTTGTTTATTCTAATCTTAGTTAAAAGCCATACCGCCATAGCTTCCGGGACCGACACGGAAGTTCAGTTCTGGCAAAGCAATCGTTGCTGGTTGACGTAAAACGCATCATTATGCATCACTTCCGGTGCGCCAGCGCGGGAACGTCACCCCAGACACCAGATTTAAAACTCCGTTACACTGCGAAATACAGCGAGACTACTCGGCGGCGCTTCATCGGCGTTGTGTGAACTCGTTTGGCAAGGGCTTCACTGTCACGGCCATTCACTCATATGTGAAAGTCCCGCTTTCCAGCTTTAAACGTCAGTTTATGAGTGAGTGAGTTGAGATGTCTGGTTCCTGAGGTACTTGGTATCTAGAAAACAGAACATTGACTTGGTTTAAGGAAAAAAACCGACGCATGTAAAAGACCTGCCAAAGCTATAAAGGCAATATGCAACCAAAAGTGCGTCATGTCATCAGCGGTCACTTTGGGTCGAGTATGACCGTCCACCCTCTGGGTCTCTCTGGGTCTTCAGGTGGGCATAGATATTGGCCAATCCTGGAGCCGCACAGTGGGAGGGGCCTGCACGTGACAGCTTTTTACGTGGAGTGGCTGATGCGTCTGCAGCCACCACACGATCCTTGGCAGGGGGTGGCCAGAGTCCAATGGCATGGAGAACCAAGACGACTGGGGACCACCGTCTGTTGCAGCCTTCATCCGCCTTCGCTGCGGTTGTGGCCTGGAGACATCTTCCACCAGTTCCACCGCTGAGGTCTTTGTTGGATCGTGCTTTGTATGGAACCCTCCCCCCCTCCCCCCTTGATTTAGCTGTCTTGGGTGACCCTACCAGGAGCCAAGCTCCGGACAGCATAGCTCTTGGGATCATTGGTACACGCAAGCTTCTCCACCACGGCAAGGTGGCGATCCAGGATCATGTACCACAGCAGTGAGCATTGTCATGATTTGTTATTAGGGCTGTGCAATATGACCAAAATCTCATATCCAGATAACGATACAAATCATGATGTAGCACATTTTCTGTATATTCAATGAATCTACTAGTACTACCTTTGGCTGCTCCCGTTAGGGGTCGCCACAGCAGATCATCCGTTTCCATCTCTTCCTGTAGCATAGTTTCCACCAGCGCCCTGCTGGCCAACAGTACCGGTGGCGGTGGTTTGTAACCCGGGCCTCGACCGATCCGGTATGGAAATCTGATGGTTTATATAAAACTAGCTGAAGGTGATAAAAGAGGTTAGTGCTGTTCGAGTCTGTGGGGACTGGTCTGCAACATAATGTGCAAAGTATGATTTCTGGCCCGTGTCAGACTTTTCATACCCAAACCAAGTCCATGCGACAGAAGTAGCCCCTCTTTTAGGTACGAGCTCCTGGTTTTGTCTTGGCTGGTCGGGGTCCTTCTCATGTTCGGAATCGGCTCTGTGCATAACTGTAGTCCACTGACTTCCGGTTTCTACTGCAGCGGTCATACCGGTTTCCTGTTTGTTGGCGTGTGCTATTGACACAGAATTGTCGACAGTAAGCCCACTTGTCGACGTAAGCCCACTGAAGCAAATTTGTAATTTGTGATATTGGGCTATACAAATCAAACTGATTTGATTTGATTTTTTGATTTGACAAACTTTCACCTGCACCTAGTACCAGCAAACGGGTGAAAAGCTCCAAGTTGTCGTTACATTTATCCATGGTAAATCTTGTAGGCATCGTGAAATAACACGCAACAGCACACGCCAACAAACAGGAAACTGATATGACCGCTGCAGTAGAAACCGGAAGTCAGTGGACTACATGTTTGTTTGTGTTGCCTTCATGCATATTTCCTGCCTGCATCCACGCAGTGCAAAAGAACGCAAAGCGTTGCCCAAATGATGAAAATATTACAGTAAAGAGTGTGATGTGCGACACAACAAACTAAACAATAGAGCACAATATGAAACGATGGACGTTTTTCTGTCAACACGATCTATATTGTCACATCGCACAGCCCTTATTGTTGTGAGCTAAGGCCACTTTGCTGCTTTTCAGAACATTTGAGTGATGTCAGGCAAAGAAAGCAATTGTGCTACAGCTACACAAGTTCACACCAGTTTTTTTCCCATCTTTAATGACTATTTTGAAGACTGTTTCCTTTGAGGCTCTGACACTGATTTGAAAGGTGGGTCCTCATTTTTAAAATCTCCAAGTATGTGGTTGACCAGTGTGATGGGAGATGTCTGGACATCTCGTGCTGCTGCCACTGGTGGAGGAAAAATCAACACAATCTTACCAGCACAAGGTAAGATGAAGGTAAGATTTGCTGAACAAGCATGTTGTTTTTCCTCCAGAGTCACTGCCTGCTTCAGAGTCGTAGTTAAACACACTCACATCTGGCAGTTCAGCCACAGCTTTCAGCTATAATCACCCACAGAGCCGCCCTACTGGAGCACTTTGGGACTAAATGTCTTGCTCAGGAGCATTTCCAGAAAGCTTTTGATGGAGGGTGGAATTATATATTATCAGCATTTTCACACCTGGGCAAGTGGACTAAAGACATCTCCCCAGAAACAAGCCTTCCATTCCCCTGAGCTCAAATTCAGGTCAGGGCTTTTCGTAGCTCCATCAAGCTGTGCTTATAACAAAATGTTACACATTTACACTTGTTAGCACATTCATACCGGCCCCCATCGCCACACAACTAACACTTCACAAGCACACATAGATCCTGGCCAAAGCAAGCCAAAAGCTTCCGTGATAGTGCTGTTCATGGCCACTTGCCAGAAGTACATGCCTTTTAAACTAATCCCAAGGCCATGGCGTTTTCCCATCCTCAAGTCTGACATCCCCCCAACACCCAGCAGGAAGAGATGGGTTGGGCCCTCAGGCTAGTGTCAGGCTCTGCAAAGGGAGGTTGTACCTAGCTAGCTAGCTATGTGGAAATAGCCTGGCTGCTGACGTCACCTGACGATGCCGGAACATGGCATTGTATTGATTTTCCAAATTTCAGGAATGTTTTCTTTTCTTCCTGCTATTTACAGTCTTGTGTTGCATTATTGTTTGAGATTTATAGTACGAAACCTCAAAAGAGTGGATACTGGTTATTGATCAGAAAGAACAGATACACCGCATGTAGGGTCATTAGAAGGGTAAATCAGAAAGGGAACATAAAGATTAATTAAGCCGAAGAGATAAACGGGACTGAGAGAAGAAGAATCCTCAAATAAAACCAAAGCTCTAGCATTCAGTAAAGTCACTTCCTCGACTGAGATGGTTTTATCTTACTGCTATTTTAGTGAAGGACGAAATGTTCAAACCCAGTCCTCCACTTCAGTCCACTGATGTCTTTGTATCTGAGCCCGTCAGCAGGGGAAGTAACGACTCTGCCAATCAGGAAGACAAGTCTTCATCAAAGAAGTTGAATGTTTGTTTCCCTTTCCAGATATTCAGCTGGCTAGGCCAGCAGGAGTGCCATGACGAGGCCGTCACGGTCTGGCCGACACACCTACAGGACACTAGCTTTGGTCCCCTGTTTCCCCTGCCGGGCCAGGGCATACTGTATTTCATATGCAAAAATGACTGACATTTAGCCTAGAGAAGATGTGCTGTGACTAGCAGGGCAAAAGAGCAGGGGCTCCTTCTCGGGACTCGATCTGCACACCGATTAACCAGAGACAAGTTCTTAAGCAGCCAAGACTCACGGTGCCTACTAGCCCTCTGCTGAGACAGAGACAGAGAGGCCGGGTAGGCATAACGTATAGATAATGTATGTGCCAAGGAATATGTCTGGGATGGTGACCCCCCCCCCGGTCAGATCTTAGCAGAAATATCTGCCTGTGACCAACTCAAAATAACAAAATAACACGTATATATCCCCTTGTTATTCTATACTTGTTTTCTGATATCCATTTTTAACCTATACAATAGCATTTAACAGTATATGCTAGCACACAGTTCAACAGGACCTCAGCTAAAGTACGTACATCTACAAGTGAAAAGTGCAAAACTACAACTGGAAGTTAAACAGACAGACAGACAGACAGACAGGACAGGACAGATGTTCTTGAAAATAACTGTGTAACTATTAGCTATAGTAGATAAGTATTAACATGTAGTTACCAGGCATTTTTAACTGATTAATTTTTGTCTGCATGCCTGTCAGAGCAAGGTTGTGTCTCCCTCATAACTGAGCGTTAATAGGAATTATGTTTTGCCTCAGTTCGCTTCATGGAACACGTAAAACAGCAGATCAGTTATATTAGTTCATACATCATGTAGCTAATTAAGACTAACTAACTATTAGCTAATTAAAACTCGCCAATAAATAAAACTGATGAGTGATGAATGTTCTAGTAACCCATTCAAACGACACCAAGAAGAAAATATACATCTTGTCAGCGTGCCTATATTTTCTTTTTCATAAAACTTTTAGTCACTACTTAACAAAAAGAAAAGGAAATAATTAAATAATACTAGTAATAATAATAACTAATAAATGAATAATAAAGAAATGAATAGATATTAGTAATAGATCATCAATAATAAATGAATTATACATAATAATAATAATTAATAATCAATAATAAGAATAAACAATAACAAATTAATATAATATTAACAACAACAATAATTTAATAATTAAAAAATAATTAAAAAGATAAGGTCGCTAACTTGGCAGATAATCGTGAAGCAGCAGAACG